>JAJEJO010000142.1:205651-353263 GCA_020662805.1 Glaucomys volans | reverse complement strand
TTTCTTTCTTTCTTTCTTTCTTTCTTTCTTTCTTTCTTTCTTTCTTTTCCTTTTTTCTTTTTTGGGACTGGGGATTTAACCCAGGGGCACTTTACCACTGATCTACATCCTCTGCCTCTTTTTATTTTATATTTTGAAATAGGGTTTCTCTAAGTTTCTTAGGGCCTTTCTAAGATGCTGAGGCTGGTTTTGGACTTCCATACCTCTTGCTTTAGCTTCCCAAGCTGTTGGAATTACAGTCGTGCACCACTACGCCCAACAGGACTTCTCATTTCTTTTGTAACCCTGCATTTAAAATATTTCAGTCTTCAGAATTCTCTTTAAACTCTCCATTTAAAAATATTCCATTCTCCATTTTTTGCTGAAAACTATAAATTTGTTGCTTGTCTTCCATTTTGATTTTTTCTGTCTGTAAATATCCGTTAATCATCCATTCATTTATTCCTTCATTTACACATTTATATGTCTAGTACAACTAACGCGTACTGTGCTCCTATACTATTTGCCATGTTGTTACAATTGTTGGTTTCTCCTCTTAGACTTGAGTTCTCTGAAGGCACAGTTGCGTGTTTCTAATCTTCTCACCTGGAGATGTACCTGGTACAACACAAATGGGAAATGAATGCATTTTGATGAATGGCATCTAGTAAAATGCCACCCACCTGGCAGATGATGACTAACTGCTCTCAGGGTGAAGATAATACTGATTTCTTTTACTTTCTATTGTAATTATTTTTTTTCATAAATGAAAAGTTTGAAATATTTGAAAGAATAAGACTGCTTTCTGAATGAAGTTTAAAATAGCTCTACCATAAGAGATCCTAGCTAGGTAAAAACAATTTTGGGGATGGTGGATATTGAAAGCCCCTGAAGCTATTAGCTATTTTATCAATATGCATAACTTTTCAGTAGGTTGATATATACATGTCATAATGTCAGGAAACCTTAGGTGGGGATCAATATATACAATATTTTAAATCATGGTTTGAATAAACAGAAAATGGTGGGAAAAAACTCAGTGGATAATTATCTCTGTTCATTTGAGATTCTGCCTTTACTTAAACCGAGGAGCCTTTTCAAAAACACTGGAACTGCAGTAACATGCCACTAAATGCGTTTTCTTGTTCAATTTTTCATTTGAAAGAGTAATCCATGCTGTAAAACCTGGAAACCTTTGAAATATGCATCAGGCAGGAGAGTGGTGTGGAGATTGCCTTGAGGTCAGGGCTTTCAGTTCTTTGGTTGCTGAGTCTGAGGTTTCTGCCCAGGGCCACGAAATAGCCCTTCATTAACTGGTTCTTGGCGGCCAATATAATTAAGAGCTAGCCAGAGATCAGAATGCTGTAAACGGGTAGATGTCTCCTGTGGTGTGAAATAGAACCAAAGACGCTGATCCTAATGACAAGAGCCCTGTACAATCACTACCCTTAGTTGGTGGGAATGTGATTTTACAAAACGGTTTGGAATAAAGCAGCTTTGTGATGCTGGTGGTTTCTGGCATTGAGTGCGATCTTTTGTGGTCCTGGCACGCTCAGGGTGCAGCGGCTCCGCATGTTGGCAATTCCTGGGTTTTACCAAATCGCTTCTCAGGGGACTCTCATGGCAGGCCAGCGAGGTGCATATTTGTGCAGGAGGTGGGTCAGCTGTTTTCCCTTGAAGTCATCCTCTTCTCTTTCCGGTTTTCCCATAGAGGGTCACTCAAGGGTGACAAGAAGTTTATGCTCCTTGGAGGCTGAGCCTGCTGTTGCTGTGGCTGCCAAAACACAGCCTCAAAGAAACAATGATTTGAACCTGGCTTGCTGACTGCTGTCTCTAGACTCCCTGGCACCACTCAGTTTGGGGAAGAAAAAAATGTACCTGGTAGCGTTTGAGTCTAGAATTATAATGAAGTTAGGGCGGCCAGATGTATCCTTTTAAAAGGATTAACCCAGTGTCCAGGAAGCCTTTTGAGGATAATAAATTATTTACTTTTTCCAAAGGAGATAGGAATAGAAAATCTTCAATTATGCTCGTAGAGATTAGATTTTTAGATAGCCAGACCTTTTTCAAGGTGGGGAAGAGGTAGCTGTTTGTGTTACACCACAGTAGATCTTTGTTTTCGCCTGGGTCATTAGTGCATGGTTCTGATTATGCCAAAGTCCCCTGCGTATACCAATTACATTTTGCTGAAGTATGACACAGTTGAATGGTGTGCTTGAAGAAAAATTCAAAACCATCTTGGACTGAAAGAAGTTATTTTGAAATGCTAATATTTGCATTTGCACGGTTACATACTGCTGATAACCCCCTCATCAGACTGCACTCTCCTTCTCTTAGCTCACTAAACAAACCTGAATCATTTGCCAAACACCTCCAAACCTTCGGTACTAGTCAAACTGGACTCCCTGCCATTTCCTGTACCCACAATCAAATATTTAATATGTCCGTGCTATGTGCCAGGTATTGTGTTATGTGTCCCCAATACCTAGTTCTTCAAGATGATTAGCAATATCCATTCTTTTGCTCAATCAATAAATATTTAATAAGCAACTACTATGTTAGGCATATGGTTAAAAGTAAGGGTGTGATTGTTAGCAAAGCAGACATGTCCCCTAGTCTTACAGTCAAAAAGAGAAAATAGATGTTGAATAATAATGAGGGATAGGCAGGAAGACATGGGACACCCAGCAAGAGTCTGACCCTGAGGATGAGATGTTTGCCCCGAGACACCAAGCCAACCAAATGAAGAGGGTGTGATGAATGCTGGGGCTCAGGGAACAATCTGCAGAGAGAGAGCAGGTCAGAGAACAGCACAGTGGCATGTCCCCACACAGCCAATGTTTTTGGTTTAAATCCTGTCTTGCCACTCCTTTCCTTGTAACTGTGGGCAAGTCACTTAACTTCTGTTCCTCGGTTCCTTATCTTTCAATGGGGAGAGCAGCAGTACTAATCTCACTCTGGTCTTTGGAAACGAGTTACTATGTGCCCAGTGCATAGTACACATTGTGTAGATGTCAGTTCTTTTAACAAAAGAGTGAAGGTATTTTGGGGCAGCACGTAGGAAGTACAGAGCAGAGTGACAGGTGAGGTGAGAAAAGCTGATAAAGTTGGGAGTGCGGGGACCCAGGCTAGGAGTCTTGTAAAGATGCGAAGGATTTTCTTGATCCACCAAGCATTAGGAAATCATTGACAAACCTTAAGTAGGACAGTAACATGATCAGATTAGTATGGGCCATACTCATGGCCATGCAGACAGACCCAAGTGTGTGGATTGGGTGGATCTAAGAGGTAGAATTAGTAAATTTTTCTTAAGGGTTGAAAGTGTAAATGAAGAAGAGGGAAGAACAAAGAAAGAGTATCTAGATTAGGAAGGAGCCAGGGTATCTCTGATGTCCAAACAACAGGAATCCAGGATAGCCGAGGATCCATATGGTTGATAGGTTCAGTGGTGGTAGTTGAGGGACTCCCTCTGAACCCTGTAGAGGAGGCGCCTTCGTTGCCTCTTCCTGTCATCTAGTGGTGGCTGACATCCCCTGGCTGCAACACTCCAGCCTCTGCCTCTGTAATTTCACGTGTTTTCCATGTGCCTCTGTCTCTACTTGACATTTCTCTGTTCTTATAAGGACGCCAGTAATACTGGACTCAGGATGACCCTGATGGCCTCATCTTCCCTTGAGTACATCTGCAATGACCCTATTTCTTAATAAGGTCACATTCAGAGGTTCTGGGGGTTAGGGCTCCATCATTTTTTTCTAGGGCACACAATTTAACCAGTAACAAATGTCTTCCAATTAGCCCTGGAAGTGCCCGGGAGAGCTTCAGGTAGTCAGGAAGAAGTACTCCGTTTCCACAGCATTTCTTCTCTCCTTTGGTTTGTGATAGTGGTGTCTCCGTGCTGCTGCCATAGTCAATATGCTGCTGCCAGTGCTTATAAACCTGCAAAGAAGCACCAAGAGACAAGACTCACTGCTGGTGTCCTGTCCTGAGCCCTCTCTGATCCATTTTCAATTCTCACACTTCCCACATTGTGAACTGACCCCCCCACACCTGTTCCTCCCCCATGCAAAGTAGGGCTGTGTATTCTGATTTGTTACTGTCCACACTTCTACAGGTCCTGCTCCCCAAGCTCAGCTAGACTAGGGGCCTATCAGAATGGCGAATGCTGTTTAAGGCTTAATCATCCCTCCTGCTGACACTGAACTTGAACCAGAGCCTTGAAACAAATTTGTGAGCTGCACATCTCTCCCCAGTCCAGTAGTGTAATGGTGCTCTTTGGTACAAATAAAACTTCTGCAGCTGGGCAAGTAGCGCACGCCTATAATCCCAGCGGCTCGAGGCTAAGGCAGGAGGATTGAGAGTTCAAAGCCAGCCTCAGCAAAAGCAAGGCACTAAGCAACTCAGTGAGACCCTGTCTCTAAATAAAATGTGAAATACAGCTGGGGATGTGGCTCAGTGGTTGAGTGTCCCTGAGTTCAATGTCCCCACCCCCACCACCAAAACAAAAACCTTCTGCAATACCCAAACAAGCTGGTAAACATCAAGAGGAATCCTAGGGTGAGTGTAGCTTAGCTTCTCTAGCCAAGACTCTGGCTTCCTAAGACATATATGTAAATTAATTTCTTACAAAAATTACATTTATGATTAATAATTATAAATCATGCTGTTTAATAGGGCTGCTGCTAAAGATCTAAAATAGCATCTCTGTCTTTTAGAAAGGGAATTTTCCATGCTCCTCCCATTTAGTTTTGACTTCCCTTCTCTTTCCAAGTCTGTGAAATCCACTGAGATGTTTGATTTTAGCCCACAGGTCCTTCTGGCCAGTCATAGCCTCTCACTGTGGATAACCAACCATGCCCAGTAATAGCCAGCTACAGCATGTCTCGATTTCTTTTTCTTATGAATGCCCCTATCATTAAAGTAATTATAAATGTTTGTACCTAATCCTGACCATGACAGTTTTCACTTTCACCACAATAAGAAAAGGGTTGACTCTAATCACACCTGAGTAATTTTGATCCTACTTGCCTCTAGGTGTAATACCTTTCTTCCCACCCAGAATCTCAACCCGCAGCTAGTTAATCAATCTACCAACAAATACATACTAAGTGTTTCTTATGTATCCTGTACTAGCAGAAAACTGACACAGGAAATTACTTTTTTGATAATTAGTCATTTTAAACTCTTCAAACCTAGATTATCTAAGCCCTCCATTCAAGAAACACTGAGCATCAACTGTGCATCAGTACCGTACTAGACATTAGGGTACAGAGCAGGAGCAAACATCTGTACCTTCTTAGAATCCATTGTCTGGTGGACAACCCAATCCCTAACAATCTTAGGAATATATAGTCACGAACTTTAAGGAGAACCGTAAACTTTAAAAGACGTGTACGTGTGATAAAGAGAACTTCAGTTAGACTGGGTGTGGACGGTCAGTGGTATTTAATCTCCACTTTGAAGGATGAGTGGGAAGCAAGAGAGAAGAGTAACATCTTCTGCAGAACAGCACATGCATAGGCCAAGAAGTAGAAAACAGCTTGAAGCCTGAAAGAAACTGAAAAAAGACTAGCTAAACTGGAGCACAGCCAACTAGGAGGAAGGTGGGAAAAGATGAAGGAGAGGGAGGGCAAGAACCAGATCCTGAATGGCCACGGCAAGGATTCTGGATTCTATCTGTCACATGTGCCATGGGAAGCATCGAAGGATTTTGAGCAGCAAAAAGCACAATCAGATTTATGTTTTAAAAGATCATTCTGTCATGTGGACAATGGAGTAGGGCCAGATGGGGGAGACCCTAGGAGGCTGTTAGCATGATTGAAGTGAGAGGCCAGCGGCTCATGTGCTATGGAGTCTGGGAGAAGAAACAGATTCAAGAGACATTTTGGAAGTAAAGTCAACCTGTTTCTTTGTAGAGGAGTATGAAAAGAAATCATTAATAAATATGGATCAGAAAGAATACAGAAACGAATGACTTGCTTAGCTCTGGGGTCATCACCGAGAATCCGTTCCAATGTTTCTCAAGGTTATTCCATTGAGCAAGACCCAAACCCCCAATTCATGTACAGATAGAAAAATTGGTTTTCATTTCAGTATATGCTTTGCCTGGAGCTTTGTGGTCCATTTCGGGATTTCAGGAAGTGAACAGATAAAGTTTTTCTTTGTGACTGTCATCCGAATACAGCTTTTGGGAATAGAAGAAATGAAAAGGGAAGTAGGAAATAATGAATATGTTTCTTAATTAAGTAGGCAGTCTCCTGCTTGGTCTCCTCCCCATTCTTTGCTTCTTCCTTGACATTCACTAGCAAGTGTCTGTAGGAGTTATCATCTGAATATTCTGGCCGAGGTGTACCCACATCTCCTGATCTACTGCCAGTCATGGGGATTGACTCTCCTTTGCACAGCCACTCCCCTCTCCCTAACTCCCCAGATCTGATTCTTCTCAGGCCCTCTCCTTCCCTCTTGCCTAGATCCTGTTTCTCACAACACAGCTGGAAAGATGTGAGATGGAATGCACTAGAAACTGGTGGGGAGGACACGCTGGGCTTCCCTAACTGGTTTTTCCTAATATCAATCTGTCATGCAAAGAAGAGGAGCTCCTTTCCCCTACAGTCAAGACAAAATGACTCTCAGCTTTAAAATCCAAGTCACAGACTTTTGGTAGCTTGTGGAGGAGTCTTGAGAAGGGGGTCTTGCCTCAGAGACATGCACCCTGTTATCAGGGACACTGAAGAGAAAACGAGATATGTTTTAAAAGGAAATATGTTTCTGCTTCTAACCTCTCACTTTTCCTAGCTCAGAACAATGTCAATTCGGCTGAGTGCATAGCTTGGTGGTAGAGGGCTTACCTGGCATTTGATAAGGTCCTGGGTTCAATTCCCCAGCATGGCAAAAAACCCAAATCTATTTTATTTTAAAAAGACAGAAGTAATATGCCCCAATATTGACAGCAGTTCCTTCTGGGGCTGAGATGGGGACTTTTTTTTTTTTTTTCTATGCTTCCTTGCACTTTCCTATGCATTCTAAATTTTCTATAATTAGGGTGTATTGATTTGAGAATCGAAGGGAAAAAACCCAAAAATTAAAGTCAAGCTTTTCTGAGACTGGGGATGTCTCTCTTACTCCATGTCTCTCCCTCTCTCTCTCTCTTTCTTTCTTTGCAGTGCTAGAGATGGAACCAAGGGCCTCATGCATGCTAAGCAGGCATCCTGTCACTGAGCTGCACCCCCAATCCAAGTTTTTTTTTATACTGGGTTGTTTTTTTTAATTGGGTATATTTGCAACTGAATAACAAGACTCTTATGTAACCCAGTAGGGCTTTGGGATCTCATTGCAAATTTGATACCACTGGCCCAAGACCCCCACTCCCTGCATGCTTCAGACGTTTTGTTTTCTAGAGTGTGTCTCTCCCCTTGCTTACAGGTCTCTCACCCTAGCTTAAGTTTCTGGCCATTCTAAGTGTTAGAGGAGAATCCAGATTCTGACAATTTGCTTCCATAACAAGAATGGATCTATATGGACCCCAAAACTGTCCTGCTTATCACTCTGAGAGAAAGAGAGAGAGAGAGAGAGAGAGAGAGAGAGAGAGAGAACATGTATTAAAAGAACCTCTTTATGTTACTATGTAGCATCTAGTGTTAAGTGCTGTTAGGAGAGACTACAGTAGGCAAGGTTCCTGTCCCTGAGGAGCCAGCTGCAATTTGGGAAAGATTTTTTTCTTCAACTTTAAAGGTTTTGCAAAAAGTAGCGCTTCTTCTTCTTTGATCAAGACATCTGTGAGACTAATAAAAGACGAAGACATTCAACATGAGCTGCATAATGGCCTGCAGCAATTTTTAAAGCCTGAGTAAAAAGCCAAAGTTCTTTTAAGTAACCCAAATAATAATCTAAACCACTATTCCCTAATCAGTTTGATTCCATAACAAAACAACCCTGTCTTCTACCTTCTCCTTCTTTGCAGGGTTGTGCTGTTTGTTTTTCTTTTTTGAAAAGGGCTTACTGAGGATAACAGAAAACCACTCTAGCAATTTCAAGCAGAAAGGGCTGAATATGGGGGATTAGGTGATTTCAAATTCATGGTGGGCTACCAGATGAGAAATCAGGAAGGCCCTAAAAGGGACTCTTGGCTCCATGGGGATGTTTGTTCCTCTTCTAGTCACAAATCCATCTTCACACCTTGTCACCTGAGGTCTAACATAACCTCCAACGTGGGTCATATAAAACTCTAGAGAAAAAGGAAAGAGTAAACAAAGGAAATTCATTGTGATATGTGTAACAAGGCAAGGAAAAAACTGGGGTCCCTCAGCCAGATCTTGTTTCTGCACCTGCTCCCAAGTCCATAGTTGAGATTATAGCCTTCTTCTACTCCCTTCTCATGTTCCTTTTTTACCTTCAGTCAGCACTGTAGCTGGTCATGTTCTTTACCTGACAACTCGAACTTTCATCCTAAGGGGTTTGAACTCTTGGTAATTTTACGATTGGGCTGGTATACATTCAAGTATTTTACCACCAGACAGAGCAGCGTGAGGGGGTGCCCTGGAGATTCCCCTTAGTTTTAGACCCACTCCAATGCATCCATTTTATTTTCATCTCTTTCCCCTTGAAAATCAGGATCAATCACTCCCACACAGGGAAACCCTTTCTTGTTGACTCAGCATCATGAATAACCGCTACTGGCCAGATGACTGCCTCAGCTTCCACTTTGATGGAACCATTGTTGCATCCCCAGGAAGGAGAGATCTTTCTCAGGTCATTAAACCTTCTAAACTACCAGAGAGCCAAGAGCGATGAGAAACAGACACCAAAACTTGGCGATTGGGTTCTTATCTGTAATAATAAGCTGTTACTATCATTCTACTTCCTGGTTTCCAGACCCTTCCATCAGACTAGGGGTAGAAGCACCATGGCTGAGTATTCATCATCATTTTGTAAGAGCATGTGCTTGGAGGTGATGGGACACATGGTGAGACCAGTGAAATTCATCTTTTCTTTCTTTTACTTCTTTGGCAGAAGCAATATTGAATGGAGATTAAGGGCTTCGTGGACATATTACTGATGCAAACATAGTTGACAGAAAAGGCAAATCCACATCTAGAACAAGTACCCATTCCAGTGAGGATAAATCACTGCTTCTGTCCTGGACCCCTATGATGGAAAGAGATCAATGTCATTAACCTGCTACTATTTGACTGGTCTACCTCCCCCGCCCTAAGGACTCAGCATTGGTCCCTGTGGCTGTCAGGTAGAAAAATCACACTTAACTAGATCAGCCTTGGTAGGGGGAACCCTTTACATATCCCTTCTACTATGGCCAGCTTATTTATGAGTCCCTTGGCCAAGCCCCAGGTGGTTGGTGAAAGGGGCTGATTGACATCTATAGAAAATCATTCTGTGTATCTGATTATTAGATACATCCTTGGCAACAGCTGTGGGCAAGTTTTTTAATCCCTATGATCCATCCAAGGACTCTTGGCTACAAACAGGAAAATTTGACTCTGGTTACTTAAACAGAAATAGATTTTATTGGATTGCTTTGGGTAGTCCATGGTATTAATGTGAAGGCAGGTAAACAAATCTAAGGAAAAGGCAGAAGCCAAGAAAAGCTCATAGCCAAGAACAGAGCAGAAGTCATGCCAGAGAGAAGTCAGGGTAGTTCCCTACCTTTGGCAGTTAACTTCAGATACTCTGCTATTTTCACTGCTGGACGCTTAAATCTGCTTTAGCCTCTGATTATATGTTCTTCTTATTGCCGTGTCTTTGGGTATTTCAACATAAGGCAAAATCTGTAGCAGGAGCATCTGTTTGGCCAAATCTGGGCCACATGCTTCTTGTCAAGGGGTTGAAATAGGGACATATGCTCACTTTAAGCTTAGTAGGAGCTGGAGTCTTGTCTCCTATTGAGACTTAAGAGATAGGGGATCCCAGTATCTAGAAAGACAGCCCCAATGCAGATAGCTAAGGAATGCCATCTATACTCTATAAGCCTCAGTTTTCTCATCTGTACAATGGAGATAATGATATCCTTTTAAAATCCTTGTTCTTTGCTATGGTATTTATCCTAATACATTTTAATCTTTATCCATTGCTATGAGGATTAAATAATGCACACAAAATGTAATAAATCTTCGTTGTTAACATTTCTGTTACCACTTCAATGTCTTCATCCTACAGCAATTTCCAAAATTCCTAACCTTGGATCAATCCCATGGTCTTTTCTCTCAAGCCCTGTTCTGGAATGCTGGAATGACTAGGAATCCATCCCAGTTGATTCTACTACAAATGAAGTTTCCAAACTCAAGAGGCCTTCAGGACTGCTCACATGCCTCCTGCCCAACTGCTCCCAAGCAAATGGATCAACTTGTTTGCTTTTGAGAGGAAAGGGAGGGTCTGTATATAAACTCTCTAGCTTCCCTCCCATGCATCGAGCACCTCTACTATTAACTCAGTTTGCCCTAGTTATTATTATCAACCCTACCTCCAAGCCTGAAATGATACCAGCTCTCACCTCCTTTTCAGGACCACTCCCTCCTTTTGTCTGAACTATTCTGCCTTCTCTGAGCCCTTGCTTGACCATTCATCTTTGAATCTCTCCATCCATTGGCTTCTTCCTGCAGCTTACAGGGTCACACTCATTGGACATCACTGGTCTAAGGTTATTAAAATAGAACTCTTATTGTAGATTTGATGAATGCATTTTACAAAACTTAAAAGCAGCACAGAAAAGTAGAAGGGGTAAAAATCACTCGAAATCTCTAACCCGGAGACAACTATTCTGAACATCCTTCTTGAGTCTGGTTACTATTCAAACATATAGGTATTTTATGTACAGAAAATTTATGTCTCTTTTTATTCCTATATAATCATTTTTTTCTTTCCACACTGAATCATTCCTATTAGAATGTATACATGCTGTTATTTCTCCCATCTTAAAGGAAAAAAACCCCTCTATTATTACATTCTAATCCTGCCACCACCTTCTTTCTCTTCTTCCCTTTTTGGAACCATTCCTGAAGGAATGATCAATTCTCACTGTTCTGACTTTCTCGACCCAGTTCCCTTTGTGGATTCCTCCTCATCTTCCCACCCTTAAGCACAAAAGTGCCCCTCTCTTTCTTATCCACACTCCCTCCCTGAATGATCTCATGGAGTCCCATGGCTCTCAATACCATTTTTATCCTGTTGACTCATAATTTATATCTCCATCCAGGGCTTCTCGGCTCACCTCCAGACTCCAAGCTGTCTGACAGGCATCCCCAACACAGTTCATCCCAAACTGAACACTTGAGTTTCATCCTCCACCCCAAACATGCTCCTTCTGCAAGATTCCTCAGCTCCATTCTTGAAGTTACTCTGGAAAAAGACCTTGGAGTAGACCTTGATGCTTCTCTTTTACTTACATCCTACATCTAATCTACCAGCAAATCATATTTGCTATACTTTCAAAATATATTCAATTTCCATCTACTTCTCATTACCTCCACTGTTTATCTCCTGATCCGAATTACTATCATCTCTCACTTTGATCATTTCAGTAGTGTCGATAGAGTGTCTCTGGGTTGTGGGTTGAGTTGCATTCCCTCAAAAAGATATGTCGAAATCCTACCCCTAGTACCTGGGAATGTGATCTTATTTAAAGATAGGGTCTTTGCTAACGTAATATAGATGAGCTCATACTGGATTAGAGTGGGTTCTAACCCAAGGAGACTGGTGTATTTATAAGAAGAGAAAACAGAGACAGGAGGGAGAACGCCATGAGGAGACCAGAGATACACATAGGCAGAACACCATGTGACAATGAAGGCAGAGATGGAGTTATACAGCAGCAAGCGAGAAATACCAAGGATTTCCAGTGACAACAGAAGTTCAGAGAAAGGCACAAAACAGATTTTGCACCAGAGCCTTTAAGAGAGCACAACCATGCTGAATCCTTGACTTTGGACTTCTAGCCTCCAGAATTGTGAGAGAGAAATTTCTGCTGCGTTAAGCAGTCAGTTTGTGCTAATTTGTTAAGGCAGCCCTAGGGGACTAATACACTCTGCCTCTTCCATTTCTCCTCTGAAGACTATTTTCCACACAGGAAAAAAAAAAAAAAAACTTATCTGATTGATGCTATCACTCAAAAAATCTCCATTTCTCAAAAAGTTAAACATAGAAACACCATATGATTCAACAACTCCACTGCTAGATATATGCCCTAAAGAATTTAAAGCAGGGATTCAAGCAGATACTTGTATGCCAATGTTCATAGCAGCATTATTCATGATAACCAAAAGGTAGAAACAACTCAAATGTCCATCAATGAATGAATAGATGAACAGTGTCTACCCCTATACAATAGCGTACCACTTTACCTTGAAGATGAATGGAATTCTGATGCATGCTACAACACGGGTAGACCTTAAAAAGATTGTGCTAAATAAACAAACACAAAAGGACGAATACTGTATGGATTCACATATATGAAGCACCTAGAATGGGAAAGTTCATAGAAGCAGAAAGTAGAATAGAGATTGCCAGGGACTGAGATGTGGGAGAACAGGGGATGAAGAGTTATTCTTTAGTGAGTATAAGATTTCAGTTTGGGATGATGAAAAATTTTCTGGAAATGGATAGTAGTGATGATTGTACAACATTGTGAACATAATGTTGACAATGTTCAACGCAATGTTGAACGTGATGTTCAACGTAATTGAATGGTACACATAAAAATTATTGAAATGGTTAATTTTATGTTATATATATAGGCTGCAATTTCTAAATGCATTGAAGAAAGGTGGTCATTACCACCTGTGAAGGCAAAAAAAGAGTCCCCCCAATACATACACCAAATTTCCAAAAATCCAAAATAATATATATATATTTTTATAAGCTCCATAGGCCTCAATTCACTCTGAGCCTAAGTCTTTATCTTGGCCTGTAAGATCCCAAGCAATATGGCTCCTAATTCCCTGTCTGACCTTCTCTTTCTCCTTGGAACACTAGCCACACTGGCATTCTTGCTGTTCTTTCAACACTCAGCACTTCCTAGTTTCAGGGCCTTAGCATTTGCTGATTCCCCTGCTTTAGATTCTATTCTCACCTCCCACACCCATCTCCAGCCCATATTCACATAGTTCTCTCCCTCCTTTCCTTCAGATCTCTGATTAAAAATCACCTTCTCAGCAAGGCCTTTCCCAACTACCCTACATAAAATCATACAGAAAACTTTTATCCCACCCTTTTCCCTCTCCATATGTGTATCTTCATCTAGACTGCTGCATATGGTTAGTTTACTTATTGCCTGTATTCTCCCATTTGATAGCAAAATCCATGAAGTCAGGAAATTTTAGATGCTGCTCCATCATCCACAGTGCCCTGAAGCGTGCCTGGTAAGTAGTAGCTGCTCAATAAATATTTATTGATGGAATGAATGAATATTATACATTTTTCTGGTGATGGATATTGAACCCAGGGCCTTGTGCATCTAAACAGGCACTCTGCCACTAATCTACATCCCTAGATCATAAGTGCTCTTTCATAATTTGCAAAATAACCTCATTCCTTAAAAATAAATACTCAAGGTATACTTAATCTAAACTGTGTCAAAATAAAAATATTTCTAAAACTGGCAGGATTGAATAGTAGTTTGAAATTTCATTTGTGAACCCTTTGTTAGTCCCCCCTGACCCCTAACCCAGGGAGGAAGTGGGAGTTAGTACTCTGGTACTTTTGTTTTGAATGTTTTTGAATTGTGTAAAGTTTTCAGAACTGATGTGGATGGAACCGTTCCAGAAAAGTATTCAAGGAGCATACAAAGCTCTGCATGTAATTTTAAGGGAGTCACAGACCATCAGAAGTCCGTCTCTTGAAACCTATTGGGTGTGTAAGCCTATCATATTTTAAAGCTGGACTGGGCTCAACATCATTGTGAGTGGGCTGTACTTTGAACATGATCTTCACTCCGGCGACACCATAGCTTATACAGCTTCAGTAGGACTTGGACGTTAAGATTTGATTTATCTGCAGGTCAGTTCCTCACCTTGCAGTATGATCACTAGTTCTGTTTTTTTCAAGCAACAGTTTAACTTTATATTTATCACACATAATTCTAAGTTTTAAAGCAGTTACTTTGTGGTAAGTATAACTGTTTTAAAACTTAGAATTATGTGTGATAAATATAAAGCATTCAAACTCAGCACTTATGAATTTCTAGACTAATTGCTGAGTATGCTATTAACTTCTTACTTCTGGTCATCCTACAACAGGTACACAGCATAAATATGATTTGGGATCTACAAAGACAAAATGCTGTTCATTGCTCAGCCTTCTGCGATCCTTCAGGCTGTCAAAACTATTTTTTCCCTGAGGTTATTAATGACTCTCAACTTGTTAACTCAGTGGCTTAGAAGTCACGCTACTCCACTTCTCTATGACATTTGACTTCTTGATCCCTGCCTCCATTATGAAACTTTCATTGTTTTATGGCTTCCTTGACACTACTCTCTCCAAACTGTCTTGCTGTTCTGGACGCATCTCAGCCTCCTTCCCTGACCCATCTTCTCCATTTGGCCCACACCAGGTTCTTCTCTTTGCCTCTTCTATTTCTTCTAGATATTCTTTCCTCAGGCAGACTTATCAGATTTAATTATGACTTAAATGTGAATGGCTCCCTAGTGTTCAGTCTTGACCTCTCTTTCTAGAGCTCTAGATCTGTACATCCAAATAGGTACTGCATGTTCCATAGAGTTCTAAATATTTAACACATCTGAGAATGCCCTATACCTAAATCTGCTCTCTACTTGGGTTCCTTATCTCAGTGCATAGAAGCAGCATCTATAGTGTCATTAGGGCCATATGTCATATCTCCTTCTGTTCATTACCATGACATCAACAATCACATAATGTAGTGTTCAAGACCAAGGACTCTGGAATTGGATTGGTGGGGTTCAAACTCAGGTCTACCACCTACTAGGTAGGTGATCATGTGCAAGATGCATAATCTCTCCTTCTGAGTTTACTCAGCCCTAAAATGAAGATAATGATAGTAGCTACCTCTGAGGGATCTTGTGAGGATTAAACAAAATTTGCATTTGCAAAATGTTTAGACCAGCCCTTCCTGTGTAGCAAGTGCTTATGAATAAATTGATCTTGGGTTGTCCCCACTCTCATCTATTCTTCACACAGATGACAGAGGTTTTTTTTTTTTTTAAATATTTTTTTAAGTTGCAGATGGACACAATCCCTTTATTTTATTTATTCATTTTTATGTGGTGCTGAAGATTGAACTCAGCGCCTCATACATGCTAGGCAAATGCTCTACCACTGAGCTACAACCCCAGCTCCTGACAGGGGTTTATGATAGGCTCCCTGTTATCAAGGGGCTAAGTGCTTTATATGCACAATTTCACTTAATCCTCAAAATAATCTGTGAGAGAAGTGTTCTAATCCCCATTTGAGAAACAAGGAAACTGGGACTTTTAAGAGCTAGTGTACTTTGCCCCAGCCACAAAGCTTGTAAATGGCTGATTTAGAATTTTAATTCAGGTCTATTGCCAGGTCAGTGTTCAAAATTAGAAAGTTACATGGTATGTACTGCTGGCCCAAACCTGAAACAGTCTCTTACATTTAAACTTCTTCAAAGACCCTATGCCAATCAATTCCTCCACAATTTTGTTCTAATTCACATTTCTTGCAACTTCCCTCCATGTGGCCTGCCCTTATATATATATTAGTTGTAGGTGGACACAAGACCTTTATTTTATTTTTATGTGGTGGTGAGGATCCAACCCAGGTTTTCATGGGTGCTAGGTGGGCACTCTATCATTGAGCCACAACCCCAGCTCCTTCCCTTTCTTCTTTTCTTCCTTCTTTCCCTTGTTCCTTCATACTTGTTGAATGTCTGAGTGCCAGGCAGTATACTAAATTGTAGACAACAAGAGAAATAAGCAATTTGTCTTCAGGGAGTGCAAGGTCTGATACAAATTATTAATGACAATATATTGAAAGGAGTACAGTAGAGTGATATAGAAACCAGACTGGAAAAAGGGACAGAGCAGGAAAAGTTTCACTGAGGAGGGAACATTTTGCTACCTTAAATGATATTCTAGTCAGATAACTTCTTGTCATTCTTTTTTATGTTACCAGGGATTGAACCCAGGAGCACTTAACTATTGAGCTAAATCCCCAGCCCTTTTTATTTTGAGACAATATCTTGCTAAGTTGCTTAGGGTCTCACTAAATTGCTGAGGCTTTGAACTTGTGATCCCCTCCCTCAGACTCCCAAGTTGCTGGGATTGCAGGCCTGAGTCACTGTGCCTGGGCTTCTTGTCATTCTTTCAACTCTCCTGACATCTTACTTTTTGTCTTTGAGATCTTTGAGGTATCCCTTTCCCTGTCAGATTGTTGTCTAAGACTGGATTTCAAAATCACCTTCCTTGTGATACCATCCTTTATTTTCTGGTCACCTGGATATTTGTTTCCTGAAGCAATTATAGGATGTATCCCATAGTAGCCTACCTGTTGATCTATATGACCATCATTGACTAGATTATGAGTTCCTCCAAGTAAAAGACAGTCTTATATATTTTTGAACCGTCCTTCATTCCCAAAGTAGAATAACTGTAATGTCATAGCGCTTGATAAAGTTTTATTAAATGAATAATTATTTGCCTATTCACAAATGGAAGTCTAAATAGGAGGCCCTTCTGATTCAAGTAAAAATATGCAGATAATCTTTCATAGGTGTGATGCTCTACAGAGAGTGGGTATTCAATAAAAACCATTCATGTTATTTGATGATTTTGTTGTAATATATCTGAAATATTGGTAGAAATAAGAAGGGTTCTTACTAAATCTACTCATGGGTAAATTATAATTTTCATGTTCATATGGTAGAAAGGATCTGGATCAGGCATGAGAAAAATTAAGAATTATTGGCTTTAGAGCTAGTATTGAGGGTTTCTTTTTTCCCTGGATTGAGCTATGGATCTTGTGTGAAATTTAGACATGCAGATACATACAGCTGGGAGAAGTGTGCCATGATCTGCAGAGGTACTGTTAAGAGTTCACCATTTTAGGTCCTGCCTGACTTAAGGCCCAGGAATCTCTCTTGTAGCTGGCCCTGGTTTTGTCTTTCTAGACACACCAGACAGTCCTTTCCTTTCTGTGGTGTGCCTCCTTCCTGGTAGCTCAGCCCTCTTTTAAATGTGTCCCAGGATGTTCACCTTCAGGAGAGGGGAATGCATATAGTGGGGGCGGTACTGGGCTTAGGTGAGGCAGTCTTTGCTCTCCTCCTCCTCATCTTGTTCTTCTTGTTTTTGACCTTGATTACCCTTTCAACAGAGGTTGAGGCTTTGGTACAATAAAAGCCAGAAAGACTCATACCCGATGCCGATTTTCCATCATGCCTCATCCTTCCCCTGAGGAAACAATTGCAGAACTACTACTGGCATAAATTAGTTGGGGGTAGGGAGGGGAAAGCTACATGGAGGTGGTGGTGGGGAAAGCCAACAGCAGAGTTTGATATCTCAGGATATTGTTCCAGGCACAATACTCCCCTAGTAAACTTTGGGTCTCATTAAAATTGTGAGAATTAAAAGACAAAGTACATGTAAGAGGTTTAAAGCAGTGGTTACAGGGACAGTGCTCAATAAATGTTAACTATGCCTCCACCCAAGGCAGGGCCTGGGTTTCTGTCGCAAGTAAGGTTCTTCCTGACAATCACTCCCACATTCAATGTAGTGCTGAACCGTGTGAATGATCTCTTCCCCATGTTTCCCAGGGACAGTTCAGCCTAGTGGCTGGGCCAATTCTGGTCTCAATAGGAGTGGACTTGGTACTGTACTTTTATGGAATTCTCTTTCCTCCCAACTCTCATTCCCAACCATCCAGGAAGCTCAGTCACAAGTCTGGTGGTGTCCCCAGTACTGGTTTGGATCCAGGTGTTGTTACTGGCCTTTTGGTAGCCCTGGGACTAAACAATTACACTGAAATCCAGAAGCAGCGTGCACTTTTTGATGCTGTCTTTAAATTCAACAGGCATTTATTGAGCATGCAAAATACCGTTTCTTTAAATATATTTGGCCATTACCTGTTTTAGCTACTCAATTTGGATTAATGCTGATCCATTCTTAAGGGTTTTATGATGAATAAGTATTGAAATGGAAAAACATTTGCACAGTTCTTTCTTTGCAAATATTAACGTCTTGTGTGGATTATTGTTGCTTCAGTATTAATATTAATTACAACGACAACACTGATGCTTCACAGGCAGGCGGCAGAGAGCAGCTGTAGGCCAACAAGAGCCAGACGGAAGAGGTCAGGGGAGGTGTCTCCAGCACGTCCGGCCCAGAAGGGGCGGAGAATTAAGGAACTCACCCAAGCCCCGCCCCCTACCTAGCCCCTTCGTCGGAGCGGCGTAGGCGGTTACCATGGCGATGACGTCTAGAGGGCGGGGAGGGGCGGGGCTATGGAGAGGAGGAGGAAGATGGCGGGAGGGCGGCTCTGAGGAGACCTCGGCGGCGGCGGAGGAGGAGAGAAGCGCAGTGCCGCGCCGCGCCGGGGCCCATGTGGGGAGGAGTCGGAGTCGCTGTTGCCGCCGCCGCCGCCGCCGCCTGTAGCCGCTGGACCCGGGTGGGAGTGAGGGGGAAACGGCAGGATGAAGTTCGCCGAGCACCTCTCCGCGCACATCACTCCCGAGTGGAGGAAGCAGTACATCCAGTATGAGGTACCGGCCGCGACCGGGGTGTGGGAGGACTCCGAGGGGCCACGGTCTCGCCTCTCCTGACCTCCACCGCTGCTTTCCGCGCCTGCTGCCTCCCCGCGCCCGGGCGGACTTTGACCCGCTGCCGCCGGGAGCCACTGCGGCATCCCCGCCGCGGCCGGCCCCGCTGTCCTTCCCCTCCCCCGCAGCCCGCTGCCGCCGGGGTAACGGATATGCAGGCGGCGGCGGGAGGAAGGGCACAGCCCGGGCTGGGGCCGGGGCAGGCTGGTGGGAGGGCAGCCGCAGGTGGGGGCGTCGCGGTGCGAGGGCAGCCCGGGGTCGCCGCGGTTCCGCGCTAATCTCCTCCTCCCCACTCGCCCTGACCTCTGGTCCCCACCCTGGGCGAGCGCCCCCTTGACAAGGTTAGGTCTTGTTTCTCTCTGCTCACCTCTCACCAAGGAATCCTGCTTGCCCCTCCAGTGATTTCCTTCATTTCACTGAGCGCTCCGGCTTTCCCCCACTTGTCCACTGTTGACAAAGGCTTTGTAACAGGATTGAAACTTGGTTTAAATGTATATCACATATGCAGTGGTTATAGTTTGCAAACGTATTGTAACCAGCGATTCTGGTTTGATAAGACGGTGGCTTGACTTTTTACTGATTGCATGAAGTGTGCAGAGTAATCACACATCTTTGGTTTGGGTTCTTATGTTGTTTTGGAATGAAGGGAAGAAGAAGGAGGGAAGAAAATTATTTAAAATTTCAGTTTTCTGCTAAGTTTTTGTTAGCTAGGGAGAACATTACTATATTATAAACACTGTATCTTAACTATGAATTACAGCAATTATGCTCCCTTTTTCCTCCCAGATTCTGTGATAACAGCTTCTAGAGGGTATTCATTAGTGATAAGGAACCTTATGTCAATACAGGAAAAAGTAAAGATAATGAAACCATTTACATATTTAGAAGGTAAGATACCTGAAGGGCTTTAAGCATTGCAATAGCTTATTCTCAGTAGCTAGCAGTTCAGCTCCTGGATAGAGAAAGACTTATCTGTAACCTCCAGGAATTCACATCTATGTTATGTGCAGGAACAAAGAGTATAAAATCAATATGAGCACATAGATACTAGCTAGATTTTAGGAATTAAACTATTTTAATTTTCTATTTAATTTTTATATAAATTTAGTAATAAGATGTTTAGGTAACAGCAGTGAGTTCATTTTTTCATATAACCATTGTAATAATTGAAGAAGAAGGGGGAAAAGAGGTAGGCAGTTTAAACAGAATCTTAAAGATTTTGAATTTACTTGTAACATATGTATTTGATAATTGTCAGAAAAGAATGGCCTAGAATTATTAATGCCTTATTGTTACTTAATTTTCTTGTAGTGTTTTGTGACCACATTTTGTAAGAGAAGGGGCTAACACTTCAGCCTGTAGAGTTGTTGATTTATTGTTTGTAATAATGTTCAGTCAGTTTTAAAACCTTGGCTAGAGTCCAGATGATGAATTTTATTGAAAGAAGGGTATTGGTTTTCCATCTTTCTAGTAGTAATTTTCAGCACCACTGCCAGTTCTTCATAGAGGCATAGGACATGAGCATGCTGAAGCACATCTTATTCTTGTTACATAGTGTGGAATGCTTGATTTGGGCAGAAGTATCAGTGGCTGGATATGCTGTGATTCATTTTAAGTATTTCAACACTTGATTGTTTCATAGAATTAATTTGGAATATCTGGAGCTGAAAGGAGAAGCTTAAGATTTAGGTTGAAAATGCAGTTAATTCTTGATTTGTAATGTCAGCTTATACCTAGAGTAACCTCATTCACATAGTCCATTTGGATGCTATTTCTAAGTGGCTACTCAGGGTTGGACAGGTTTAAACAGAGGGACACAATTCTTGAGCTTATGTGTGATTGCATTATTTTTCTGAGGCCAATTATATATTTTTTAAAAAATTCACATTGTAGATAATTTGCTTTCAATTATAATTACTGGAAATTTGATTCTGTAGAGAGTTCCTACTGTGTGACTCCTGTTCTGGAAAAACTCATTGTTTCATAGGCAAAATTAAATAAGGGGCATTTTTCTTTTTAAGTTGGAATCATTAGAGAAATTTGTATAGGGTTGTAATCTTTGTGTTGTATTGTTTCTGAAGAGTTGACGCTATTCCTTTGAAAACAATAAAGGACTATGAGTGAGCACATTTATAGGTTCCAGGAATGTGAACAGCTTAAAAAGTTTAGGGGAAAAGGACTTTGCTAGAGAAAAGGACCGTCTCTTGATGCAATAATATGTACTTTCTCATGTTTGAACATGATGCTCCTAAAACACTGTTAGCAGAGCAGACACTTGGGTTTGTTTTTCAAGCACTGGTGATGACATTTTGGCATTTTACCCTTGATTTCTAGCCTAATCTGCTTTCTAGTGCTGTGAACCAATGTGAACCATTCAGCTTCTTTGGTTTTTATGTCATCTTGCTATTTTAAATATTACTTGAATTAAGCAGAGCTTTAGATAGAAGCTGAAGATTTTGTTCACAACTATAATTTTATGTAACATTTATATATAACATTATAGATACATGGTAGCATAATAAGTGCTAGTTCTTATATTTGTTAGCCTTGAGACCCTGGGATAATCTTTTTACCTTTCCTGAACCCTTTTCTATTAAAAAAATGAATACAGGACCAGAACTTCTCAAGGTCTCTTCAGGTTTTTTTCTTAACTATTTTTTTTGTGTGTGGTCAAACCCAGGGCCTCACACATGCTAGGCAAGGGCTCTACCCCTGAGCTACATCCCCAGATTATTTTATTTTATTTTGACAGGGTCTCACTAAGATAGCTAGGCTGGTCTTGAACTTGTGCTCCTCCTGTCTCAGCCTCATGAGTAGCTGGAATTATAGGTGTGCAACCACCTCTCCTTTAATGGGTTGTTAATATTAACAATAGTAGCCCTTCAATATCCTGAAATTTATTAAAGTTTGTAATTTAAAATGTGGAGTTCATGGATTCAGTCATAATAAGAATAATAAGCGTAAAAGCATAAAAGAATAGAACAACTTGAAGAAGTCATATAAAGAAAATATATTTGATGCATTTTTGACTAATTTTTATGAAGAATAAACATAAATGAGCAGAGACTGTTTCCCAGTGATCTATTTGAGTATACATCTTAACGTATAAAATAGAATATGTCTTTGTAAGAATCTTTTGATTTAGAATCAGTGATTATGTGTTTTAGAGCTCTGTAATAGATTAATCAAAATTAACTTAGACCAGTTTCATCCAAATAGACTAGTATGACCATGTTAATATTTTACAGAATATTAGCAAAAGAAGCAAACATATTTGGTGACTTAACTGGCTGACTTGTTTTCTTCCCTAGGGTCCTGTGCTTTGGTTTCTCCAGAATCCAGAATGTTTTTGTTTTTTTTTTCCCCTCAGTGTATACTGTAGTTTTGTAAGATACTAAAATGATGAGGTCTTTAAATTGCAGAATTTTAGAGCTGAAAGGGAATTGAAAGATTATCTACCTCCTTGTTTTTCCAGGCAAGAAAACTGAGGTCCAGAGAGGGTCAGCTGTTTGTTAAGTGTATCCTCCAACACCCCATGTGCATGCCTGCACACACACACACACACACACACACACACACAGACATGTGCAGCTAGTCTCTTTGGCACTGGATGTATAAGCACTGGGAGTCAGGTCATACCAGCTGTATAACCCTGTTTAAATCACTTCCTCACTTTGGATTGTTTAAGGTTCATCATCTGTAATGCTGGAGAAATAAACTTGATGGTTTCTAAGCTCACAGATTTATTAACTAAGGACCTACCCAACTTTAAATTTTTGTGCTTTGTTATAGTTTAATCATGTTTGTTTCATGAAAAGGATAGAACTTAAGGGACTGTTTTTTTAAGTCATCTTTAAAAAAATTTTTTTTAGTTGTAAATGGAAACAATGTCTTTATTTTATTTACTTATTTTTGTATGGTGCTGAGGATCAAACCCAGAGCCTCACACATGCTAGGCAAACACTCTACCACTGAGCTACAGCCCCAGTCCTTAAATCATCATCTTAAATTAATAAATAACCTTTCAAAATTTTTGGATGGAATTTTTATCTCTGAATAGAAAGCTAATCTAATGAAATTCTTTTAACTTAAATTAAAAAACGATGGTCTTTTTTCTTTTAATTGCAGGATTTGTGAAAGGAGAGGTCCTGCATAAACTGCACTTTCTTATTTTTAAATATAAGGAAACATTGCAGTAACATTATGATTTTCATTTATAGAACTCTCCCATGAGGCCAGTTGTGTTGCAGGCCTTAATTTCTCAAAGGTATTATGTTGATTAGTTAGGGTTAATTTGCCTTGCTGGAACTTGTTTGAAATTTCCAGTTTGGCCACCCGATGGGGCACAAGCCACACTTTTTCTCTAAGGCACTTCTGCAAATGAAAGTACAGTATAGTATATTTAAGATAACACTTGTAAATGATTATGTTAGTGAGATGCCTGGCATTTATAAATGTTTCTTACAGGAGTGAATGAATATTGTAGAGACAGGAAGCTATAACTGTTCTTTATTACCTTCGTATGTATGCCAGGGTGAATACGCTAGTAAGATTATACTTGTCCATCCATCCCTGAAGGTTGGTTTTGGATCAAGTTTTGGGTGAAGGCCCAGATTATAAGAACCTTAGAATCTTATTTGACCTGAGTTGACCATGGAAAATTAGTTCTGGCTTCAAATTTAGTCCTGTTCTGAAAACTATTTGAGAGACTAATGTGAATCATGGTAGAGAGTGATTTCAGGTATATTTGAGTTGTAGGCCCTAAAGTAGTGTACGTAGTGCCTCCATGGAGTAAAAGAAGATGGTATTAAAACTGTTAATTTTATTTATTTTTAGGCATGTGGAAAGGGAGAAATAAAATTTCACTAATATTTAGTGAATTAATTGATGTATAGTACTCTTGCTAAGGAACCCATACACAAGAATTCTGAGGGAAATAGAAGGATTGCCCATGGTTTCCTTACTTTTTCTCTTTAACAGATAACAATTAATCCATAATGGGAGTCTGTTAAATGAATATAAATATTATGAAGAAAATAACAGGACAGTTTGACTTCTAGTATTAGCTTTTCATCATCCAAATTACAGATATAAACAATAACATTTTAATAGACCTAAGTTTCCTGAGGAATTTCAAAATTATCAAGACATTAGGATAACTCTGAAATAAGATTTTACATCCACTGTCATCCACAATGAACTCACTGTGTGTCATATATTATGAATGTCCTGCCTTATAAGGTCTAGTTTTCAGTTTATATCCATAATAATTAAGTTCAAAATAAACCTGAACTTTGAATTGGACCTTTGAAATACTTTGATAATTTCTTAAATAAAAAGTATTTTTCTACTGTTCATAAATGAAAGATAAAAATGATTTTATCCTTGTTTCATTTGTTTAAAACTTTTAACTTAAAAATTCTGTTTTGTAGTGTACACAGTTGTAAATGAGTATAGGCAATAAACAGATAAATATATACTGGAGGTGCATAATAAAATTAAAAAAAACTTTGGGTAGGGATGTGCCATAATAAAAGTTTGGAAGACGTTGCCCAAGTTGCACAGATTAATCAAAGCTGGTTTATGGGGTGCTTGATGTTGAATTGGCCTTTGGAATTGAGAGAGAGTTAAAAGTCACTAGGGTTCTTGTCCAGTGTGTTTGTCTTTTCAGGTCTCTCATTACCTAGTAAATGTAGAAAAGTTGAGTTGACCAAGTTCATGAACAAAAATCTTAAAAATCATTCATTCATTTGACAAATATTTATAGAACCTTACCATTTGCTCTAGGCTGATAGATTTAAATTCTGGTTCTCATTACCTTAAAAATAGAGGAAGAAATGAAAAACATACATGTGTGTTTTTCTGGTATTATGTTTCAGTCAACTTGGTGTTTTCAAAATTAAAAATGGTATAGAAAGAGAAGATTGTTGATTAAGGACTTGGAATGTGTTTATACATTTTGATCACTAGTGTAAATGATGCTTACATATCTTGAAGTCTGATTTGATTAGACTGAAATGTAGTCTTTTATTCTTCCTATCACCAAATGTGGTATTTAAAGGATTGATCAGAAAATCCTTTAAAAATTGTTTATTTGATAGAGGCCAAAGGAGAGTATAAATAATCTTATTTTGTGAATGTGACAATTTTCAAATTCTCTGTAATAAAGTTAATGTTTATTTGTTTGGTGCTGGGAATAGAACCCAGGGGTGCTCTACCACTGAGCTATATCATACCCAGTCCTTTTTATGTTGACACATGGTCTTGCTAAGTTGCTGAAGTTGACCTTGAATTTGCCATCCTCTCATGCCGCAGCCTCCTGTGTTGCTGGGATTACAGGTGTGCCCCTCCTGCACCTGGCTTCCTCAACAAGATTAACATGTTGATTAAGAAAATAGTCACCTCTTATTTATTGAAGGTGCCCTGCAGTATTGTAAAGATCTTAGGCTAGAAAATAAGGAGATAAATCTTAAGATATAGCTCTGTCACTGACTATTCACAAATGGTTAGTGAACAAATGATTTTTTTGAAGATTGAAAGACTGGAATGTAATCATAGATGAAAGTGGGACATATTTAGATTATTGTGTGAGTTACTTACTTAGTACTAAATTGATAAAGTTGTAATTCACAGAGTATGTGCTTTGTGAGTTTTTTTTTTTAACTATACCTTCAGAGCAGTGGTTCTCAAATCAAATTCTTTCCTCTCAGGACCACATGAAATTCTTTTTTTTTTTTTTTTTTTTTTTTTGGTGCTGGAGATTGAATCCAGGGCCTTGTGCTTGCAAGGCAAGCATCTGCCAACTGACCTGATCCCAGCCCAACTTGAAATTCTTAGAAATATTGAGGATTTGAATGTCTATTAGTATAAATATTAGAAGCTAAAACTGAGAAATGTTTAAAACACAAGAACAGGGTTAGGAATGTAGCTCAGTAGTAGGCGAGATCCTGGGTTGGATCCCCAGTACCACGAACAGCAACAAACATGCACACACAGATACCTTTATTAAACAACAGTAATAACAATAGCAACAACAGCAACAACAAACCAACAAGATTATTCAAGCACACTTTTTCCAGCTAGTAGAAACATACCATTACATTTCGTGTAGTCATTGGAAAACTCCTTTGTATACTTGTGAAAGAAAGAAGAATGGAAAAAAAGCAGATGAAGTTGTGGTATTATTATGAAAATTCTTTTGACATCTTGGGTTCCATGAAAGGGTTTTGAGGATCACTGAGGGTTCCTGGACTATACTTAGAAAGTTGCTGTCTTGGAGCACAGGACTTCTTTCAGAAAGTTTGGAGATGCCATGAAAAATCCCTCTCTAGTTTTATGAAGCCCCTAAGAGAATAAAAGAATCCATAGCAAGAGGATTTTCTGATACTTGTTCCACAGCAAAGGACAATAGAGAAAAAAAGTTGACTTTTCTGGATTTCATCTGATCCTGAGTTCTACTTTCCTTTCTTTGAGTTGAATTAGCAGAAATGTGGTCAGCTTGTCATTAAGGAGTAAAGAAATAACATTCATTGAGTGCTTAGGAATCAGGTGTCAGCTGCTTTATATTGTGTTATCTTCGTTTAGTCTTCACAATAGTTCTGCAGGATAGATAATATCTTCATTTTACTTGATGAGGTAACCAGACTTAGAGAAAGTAGTTAATTTGCTCAAGGCTATACACCTAGTAACTAAGTAGAGCCAGAATTTGAAATTAAATCTGTCAGACTCTAGAGCTCTTGCTTTTGTACAGGAATGGTAAATATAATGGTGGTGGTAGTAGTGGCAGTAGCAAACATTTTTTTTTTTTGAGAAAACTAGAACTGTTTATGCAAGCTGTTATATAGGTTGTTAGCACTGTTATAGAAGGGGGAGACTGAGTCTTAGCGCCATTAAGTAACTGATTATGTTGATACTGCCATTGTGTACAGCAGATTGAGATTTTAAGAGTTCATACTATTAATTCCTACATCATACTGCTTTAAAATAAATAAGCCCATCTCTTAATAAATACATACATTCAGGACTGTTCTAATCTGTTCTCAAGCACCACAACTGTTCTATAGCATGTTTGGTAGGAGAGTGCAGTAATGGCTGGGTTATTTTTAGTTCCAGGTTTCAGCCTGCAGGGTTTGGAAGGTAGTGTAGTGTGGTCAGTAGGATAGATTTCTCTTCTGTGACTTTGTTTTCTTCAAGATTATCATAGTAACTATTACTGAACAAGGAACTGATAGAGGACCTTATAAAGATGAGACATAAGAAAAAGGCAATGAAATGTGGTGATAAGGAGGAAGCTAAAAGTGTTTGAAGCTGTTGCTGTGCTATAGTTAGTTGTGACCTTAGGCTTATAGGTCATATATCATGGAATGTTAGACCTAAAAGGAACTTCAGAGAATATTTAGCCCGATTTTCCTTTTTTACTTAGATGGGAAATATAGGTCAAAGAGGTTAAGTGAGTCAGGTCACATGGCCTAGTTAATGGCTGAATTAACACAATCACTCTGATTCATTTTATTGCTTATTGATAGCACTTGTTAGTAGGTTGATAATAGAACAAAATCTAAATCCATACTGCCTGTGTTCATATTTCAGCTCTACCATCTTATTAACTTGGTGATTTCAAGCAAATCAGTTAACCTTTCTATGCTTCAATTTCCTCATCTGTAAAATGGGAAAAATAATAGTACAGTACTTATGGGACTGTGTTGTGTGAGGATTAAATGAGTTAAAATGTGAAAAGTTCTTAGAGCAATGCCTGGTACATAGTAAGAGCAATGTATTTGCTTTTAAGATTATTTCTCATATAGAGCTCAGTGGCATTAGATAATAATTTAACAGTATTTATGTGAGAGAAAAGGAGTATCAAGGGTGTTCAGTGTTGATTTTCTTGGAAAATGGTTTTATTGATTTTGGCTAATATTTCTGCTTATGTGTGGCATTCACTTTAATAAACTGTTCTTAACCTTTTTGTATGTAGTAAGAAAACCAGATGAGAACAGTTATGTGGCTGTTGTCTTGGTCAACATTAGTTGTCCTGGTCATACGTAACTTGTATTCATTTCACTTACAGCTTGTGTCTTTGTATTCTTTTCTTTAAACTGAGGTGATATTCAGATGTGTATTCTTAAATATAGCTTAAGTGAGTCATTTGAATTTTGGGGGGATAGCTGATTTGAGTTCTTTTCAATTTCTAGTGAAAATTTAATATTTAATTCTAGAATTAGTTTTAGAATTGTAAAAGACCTTCTCACTCCCTTTGTTTTACAGTTGAATAAATTTTAGAGGGCAAGGTATGTGATCATTCTTAAAATTAGCTGACAGCAAAACCTCATAGGAGTACTGGCCTTCTGCTTACTGTTATTCTTTGCTGAGGCATATCACTGCCATATAAACATTCCTTTGCTTTTAAGTTTTAAGAATGAATTTTCTTTCTAAGACTCAGTAGGGATTTGAATGTTTTGGTAAATGATTGCTCAAATACTCTGCGATAATACATTTAATACTCTGCGTTAATACATCCATTAGATCACATTAACAATATAAAATGGTTCTTCTGTATGCTAATTAAAATACTGAGTGAATTATGAGATTCAAATGCCAACAATGTTATTCTTTACTCACCTACATAAAATTAGCCATTGTCCGATTAGGTATGGTCACAAGTAGAAGCTCATATTAAGTGAGGAGATAGAACTAAGGAATTATGGTAAGGCTTGAGAAGTCAGGTAGCAGTGAAAGGAAGACCCAGGAGGATTGAAAATGAATTGTCCATTCCTCGGTAATACACCTGTGTTTGACTTTTAGCACAGGTTACATGTGTTACCTCAAGTAATCTAAATTACCAAGCCAAAGTGAGGACAGATACGTCTAGAGAAGATCAGAGTATGTATTAAACCTGTTTATTAAGTTTTCATGAATGTCCCTCTTCTTTTTTAAAAAAAGACAATAAAACAATCATGATGATAACCCCAGCTAATGTTTATTAGGTGCTCTTGTGTGGCAGCCGTTTTACATTTAATCCTTACCCTCTAAGTTAAGTTTTGTTATCCCCCTTTCAGAAGACCCTGAGTTTTATACTAAGTTATCCAAGGTCACATAGCTAGTAAGTGGTAGAGCCTTGAATTCAAACAAAGATGTGTGCTATTTCATAGATGGGTTGTTAACATGGTGTTATACTGTTGGAATCATGAAAGGTGGTAGAGATATATATAATAAGTGAGGCTTAGTCCTTGTATTAGAGTTCTTAACTTTGGGTGGGTTTTTAATCATAGTTTACTATGGTTATTTTATGGAGGAGTAGCTAATTGATTTTGCCCTAGAAAGCAAAGAATTTATATTGTAAGTATCTATAGTAGTGGTATGTAAATTGAATTCTAGAGATTGAGTATGATTTTATCACATGGATAAGAGGCAGAGGGACACTGGAGACAGTCTAGACAGAAAGAGTAGTATTGATCAAAGGCCTATGTGGAAATATCCATATATAGTTAAGGAAATCTGGTTCAGTTTATATGTTGAAGAGCCAGCAGAATGAAGTTGGAAAGGAGCTGGGAAGGATCAAGGGGAAAAGGGCCTAGTATACCATGTTAAGGAGTTTAAACATTTTCCTGGATGTGAACCATAGAGGATTTTAAAGAAAAGATTGGGGAGAGGGATTAATTCAAAATGGGATGTATGCTTTTAGATCTTGGAAGATGCATTGGAGAGATCAAGATCAAAGACAGAAAAACCAAATAGTATATCCAAAGATAATGAAGTCTTAAATTAATATTTTAATCAATTTTTTGTATGTATTTTTTCACATTTTAAATTTGAAATCAATTTTTCTTCCAATTAATGCTATGTCATAGTTTAATTGGTAGACTTTTTTCATTCTTAGAAGCATATACAACAATGATGTATGTTACCAGTAGCATCATAGATTTGGTGAAATGGGATAGTAATTAACATATAACATTTATTAAATGATTATTGTGTGTCTGGAAGGTAGTAGATACCAGTCATTTTAGCATGTAGTACAACATTGTCACATTTAGCAACTCACATGTTTGTTGAATGTGATCCTTATAATAGGGTTGTTTATGAAAGTGTATATCCCATTTAATAAGAAAAAAAATCATTTAAGTAGTTATCCAAGGTCACACTTCTAATTTGTGGTGGAGTCAAGATTATGAACCGAAGCCTATACTCCAGATTCCAATCTTTTATCACTTTGCAGGTTTTCTGTGCTGTGGTTCCATTGAGATAAGAGGATAGTTGAAGGAGAAGGATAGATGTAAAATGAATTTGGTAGTCAGAACTGTCGGGTCATTTGCTGCAGGTACTAATAAATACTGATAGAATTTGAATAAAAGCTGCTGTTTGAGATCACCATGTTGTTTGGTAACATCCTTACACTGGCTGCTAAGAAGCCTCAGAGAATTCCTTTACATTGGTGAATTCACTGTGGTTCAAATTCTTGTCAGAATTTAGTCTTTTTGGTGACCCTAGATTAATGGACTTGGGCAATAGTATTTAATCAACTGATTTACTGACTGTTAATTAAGTTTACAAGGGAGTGATATGTCAGTTTACTAGTTCACAATGGGAAATGTACCTCACATTCACATTCAAGGCTCAAATGTGTTTTTCTCATCACCAACCTATTTCCTGTTCTTTCTACCAACAGACAAGGGAAGATGAATGTTAAAGGTAACTGACTGAGCATGTGATTAGAAAGGAAGAGTTAAGCATACAATTAATGCTATCTTGCCAAGGTCCTATGGTATTTGGATGGGTCAGGTTCTTGGTGGAATATCTTTCCCTGGATGATGCTTTTTAAAAAGTATTCCCCATTATATTAGGAAGAAATTAATTAATTAACTTATTTTCATGGTGTTGGGATTTGAACCCAGGACCTCATGCATGCCAGGTAAGTAGTTTACCACTGAGCTATATCCTCAGTCCCTGGATGATGCTTTTAATGTGTTGCCATTCTTATTTTTATTTTTATTTTTGGTACTGGGGATTGAACCCAGGGTCACTCCACCACTGAGCCACATCCCCAGCCCTATTTTGTATTTTATTTAGAGACAGGGTCTTACTGAATTGCATAGGGCCTCGCTAAGTTGCTGAGACTGACTTTGAACTCGCAGTCCTCCTGCCTCAGCCTCCCAAGTGCTGGGATTACAGGCGTTCGCCACCGCACCTGACGTCTTATTTTATATTTTATTTAGAGACAGGGTCTCACTGAGTTGCTTAGGGCCTCGCTAAGTTGCTGAGGCTGGCTTTGAACTCGCAGTCCTCCTGCCTCAGCCTCCCAAGTGCTGGGATTTCAGGCCTGTGCCACTGCGCCCAGCCATTCTTACTGTTTTGAGACCTTCCTTTCCCTATTCGTTTAACTCTGATTCCTGCCCCCTTGTGTTTGTTTGTTTGTTTGTTTCTTTTTTTCTTTTCTCTTTTTAAAAAACCTTAATACTACCTATACTGGTCCATACTGTTTCATAACTTTGCATATATCTTTTAATCTATGTATGTTGCTTTTAGATTTTAGTTGGATTTTAAAAGACTAATATGTATTCTGATTTTATTACTGTTAGATGTCAGACCTTTATGAGCTTCAGAGTCTATCTGTAGAACAGTGTAAATGACCACCCTTCTCAGCAATTTTGATATTGTAGGTAAAATATCTAGCCTTTATATTGTGGGCAATGATAGTATGTTATTCTGTTGTCAAACCAGGCCAGGCACTTGACTATTATAGGCTTTATCACTGACCTTCTTTATTGTGTTCTGAGGATAGCAATGTTGGCATTTGTCTTGATAGACAAACTCTAGAATACAGTGGAGTTTTCTGAGATAGTGTTCAGAATCTTCATTGTCCAATATGTGGCCATTAGCTCTGTGGCTTTGAAGTCTTGAAATATGGTTAATGAAACTGAGGAACTGAATTTTAAATTTCAGCTACTTAAAATTGTAATTTTAATAGCAGCATGTGACTAGCAACAACTGCATACCTCTAAAACTGATGGCTTATAATCTTGACAAGAAGAGCATTCGTTTCCTTTTATTGTTCTCTCTGTGTGTGTATATATTTCTTTTTTTGTTTCTCATTCTGGGATTCCTAGCATTTGTGACAGCAGAGACCAAGATTCTAGGCCTTTCTGTGCAATGCCTACTCATCTGCTTTGACCCAGGGTCTTATTTCTAAGATGTTGGGTAGTGTTTCACAAAAATGAGTTCACTGTTTGCATCAGAATTGGATATGACAAAAGGAGCTCATTGGTGAATTCAGAACACAAACTGTTCTTTGCTAACTTTTTTCTAGATTTTAAGAGGTTATGGGCATTGAGACAAAGCATGTGTATTCTTCGTTTGAGAAATTTTCTGGTAATGGTAAGGAAGATAGGATGAACCTTTAGGAATTATGAGATCTTCATATTTGAAGGTAGTAAAGTAGCTTTAATTTTAACTAAATTTGTTGCTTAAGCTGCATTTTCTTCATTTATTGGCTGTGACACTTTTAAAAAAACAGTTCATCTCCAAATCTTAGTTTTCTAGTGCATGAAGTGGGGATAGTATTTACCTTGGAAGGTTGTAGTGAGAGTTACATGCAATAATATCTGAAATGCAGGAAGGCCTGACTTGTAGAGATACTTTTTGATAAATTTTATAGCTATTATTTTGTATCACCAATAAAAATAGTCTAGAAATAACTTTTGTATATTTAACAGACATTTGTTTTAGTGTGTTGATAATCTTTTTGTATAACAAAACCCCTTTTAGGGATTATACATTTTCTTGAAAACCAAATGTTTGTAAATGGACATTTAGAATTTGTTTGGTATGCCTTGGATATGGTTGGACCTCAAAGGTTTGTGTGTTGGAGGCTTGGTCTCCAGTGTGTTGCTTTTGAGATGTTGGAACCTTTAAGAGGTATGGCCTAGAGGAAGGGGGTTAGGTTATTGGGGGTTACATTGGAAGGGATGCTGATTAATTCCTGTGAGAGTATTATTATTAAAAGAGCTAGCTGGGCTCCCCTCTGGTCTACTGGCTTCCTGTCTCACCATGTGCTCATTCCTGCTCACATGTGCTTTGCCCATGTTGTAATGTAACCAGAAGATCCTTACCAGAGCTCAGTAGATACTGGTTCCATGTTTTTGCATATCCAGTATATTCATTCCTAAATAAATCCATCTAAATAAATCTCTCTTAAAAATAAAGTTCCTGCCCTCAGGTATTTTGTTACAGAAACACAACTTACCATTGCCTCAGAAACTACATTGTGACAAAATGAGTCACTTTATTTTGTAGATTCTAAGAGGCACATTCCCCTCTTTCATATTCAAACACCTTAAACATTGGAATGCATCTTATAGATGTCATAGTTTAATTGTACATAAAATAATGATCCACCTTAACAATTAATGATACCTTAGATTTGAATAGTATTTTATTAATACAAACATCTTATATATTGAAATGAAGCATATTTGTAGGACACATTATTTAGCCAATACATAATGCTTAGTTTATTAAGGGTTTGCACTTATTTATTGGCTGTGATGCTTTTAAAAAAACAGTTCGTCTCCAAATCTTGGTTTTCTAGTGCATAAAGTGGGGATAATATTTACCTGGCAAGGTTGTAGTGGTCTGTTATGGTTTAGATATGAGGTGTCCTCCAAAAGCTCATGTATGAGATAGTGTGAGAAAGTTTAGAGGTGAAAGATGATGTTATGAGAGCCCTAACCTAACAATGCATTAATCCACTGATAGGGATTAATTGGCTGGTAACTGTAGGCAGGTAGGGTATGACTAGAAGCAGTGGGTTTCTGAGGGTGTGCCTTTGGGGTGTATATTTTGTTCCTGGTGAGCAGAGGTTTTTCTCTGTCTCTCTGCTTCCTGGTCTTCATGGCCTGGAACTGCTTTCCTCCTCCACATCCTTCTGCCATGGTGTTTTGCCTCACCTCAGGCCCAAAGCAATGGAGTCAGCCATCTATGGACTGCAACCTCTGAAACCATGAGCGCCAAAATAAACTTTTCCTCCTCTAAAATAGCTCTTGTCAAGTCTTTTGGTTACAGTGGCAAAAAAGCTGACTAAAACATGGTCTAATACCCATGGATTAGAAACTATGTATATAGTCATATAGGAGATAACTTTGCAGAGACTTTTGATTCGTTTTTGTTTTCTTTCAGAGAAAACTTCTACTAAGAGCAGGATAGTTAATGTTATGTTGTGACAGCTGTTATATTCGAGCAAAATCAGCTAACCTGGATAAACCTTATTATATGTTAAGGAGGGCTGGAAGGCAAAAACATTAAGAACTTCTCTTGTATCTAGCAAATGAAGAGGCTTGAATTTTGTGCAAAAAGGAAAATATAAATGAAAATTGGGGGAAATGAGACTTTGGGATTTCATATTTAATGAACTGGAAATACTGTAAAATAATTCAATAAAAATAATAGCTGACATTTAAAAATTAGCTGATTTTAGACATTTAGATTCTATAATAGTAAAGTCTGTGAGGTTTATAAACATTTTGATCATGTGTTTTGATAGATGCTGTGGATTATAAACATTGAAGTAATTTTGCTCTCTGTCCTTAGAAACTTCATAACTGGTACTGTAATAACTGTAATAATGTAAGAATGAGCTATACAGATTTAATTAGTACAAAAGAGCATTTTGTTAAAGTTTTATTTTATCATTAGGTTAATATCCTTTGACAAAGAAAATGCTGGTTTAATCTTCTGTCAGATCTGCTCCATTTCAGGAGTGTGACTATGTGACTTTTCAAGGACATTTAAGATAAATCATACTAGTGGCTTTGACATATAGGAATATGATTTTATTATTGCTAAATAAATCACTTGAAATGTCATAGTTTTTCTTTCCGTAGTTTTCACTCTTCATAGAGATAAAATTTGAACTACTTTGGCCAGGAAAAATCAAAGATGTGGCTTATGATCTAATAACTACAAATACGTTTTTTCAAATCTAGCTTCATATATTATCCATAGTTGTGCAGCAAGTCATCTCAAAACCTAGTGGCTTAAAACAGTAAGAAACTTTTCTTGTCTAACAGTTTTTGTGTGGCAAGAGTTTGGGAGCTGCTTAACTGAGTAGTTCTGGGTCAGGGTATTTTGTGAGGGTGCAGTCAAGATGTTTGCTGGGCTGTACTCATCTTAAAGCCTGACAGGGCTGGAGAATACAGTTCTAGGATGACTTACTCAGATGGCTTGTGTGTTTTTCAAGAGGTCTCAGTTCTTCACCATTTGAATTTTCCTTAAGGCTACTTGAATTTTTTCATAGCTGACTTTTCCCAGAGTGGGTGACCAAGAGAGAACAAGATGAAAAACAGTGTTTTTTATGACCTAACCTTGGAAGTCATACTCTACCATTTCTGCAATATCCATTTTCTAAACATTTTTACATATATATATGTAGTTGTAGATGGACACAATATCTTTTATTTACTTATTTATTTTTTAGATGTGGATAGACTTTTATTTTACTCATTTATTTATATGTGGTGCTGAAAATCGAACCTAGTGCCTCACACATGCTAGGCAAGCTCTCTACCACTGAGCCATAACCATAGCCCTGTTATTTATTTATTTTTATGTGGTGCTGAGGATTAAACCCAGTGTTTCCCACGTGCTGGACAAGTGTTCTACCTCTGAATCAAAGGACTTTTAACCTTTAGTTGGTTAAATGGAAGTTTTATACCCTAGAGAGTTGTGTTAAAATAGTGTGTTTAAAATTCTTACAACAGTATCTGATAATAGGCATTCAATAAATTAACTAATATTACTTTTATAATTCATCTGTATTTGTGGCCATCATATCCTTAGTTGTCATGCATATTCAACCAGATCTAATTTAGCATCTGCCCCATTTGCCCCATTGCCCTACTGAAGCTTCTTTCTTGAAAGTCATCAGTGAGCAGTGATCCTCAAATCTAATTACCTCTTTTTAATCATCTTGGTCTCTAAACAACTTTGATAGTTTTTAATATGTCTTCCTTCTTGAAATGCTCTTTTGTCGCCCAATGACTTTTTAAATTGTGGTAAAATACATATAACATAAAATTTATCATCCTAGCCATTTTCAAGTGTACAGTTCAGCAGCATAAATTCATTCATATTGCCTTGGAGCCATCCCCTTCCATCTTTATAACTTTTCATTTTGTAAAAAAGCTTTGCCCCTGTTAAACAATTCCCCATTTCCATCTCCCTTCAGTTCCTGGTAACCATCAGTCTACATTGTCTTTAAGATACTGACTTAAGTATCTTATATAAGTACCAGTCATACAATATTTATCTTTTTGTGAGTAGCTTATTTCAGTTAGAATAATGTTCTCAAAGTTCATGCGTGTGTGGCATAATGCAGAATTTACATTTTTTAAAGGATGAATAATATCCATTCATCCATTGTTTGATGCTTGGATTGCTTCTGTGTTCTAGTTTTTGTGAATAAGACTACTGTGAATATGAATGTACAAATGTTTTAGACCCTGCTTTTAATTCCTTTGGGTGTATCTAGAAATGAAATTGGTGGATCATATAGCAACTTATAAAAACTTTTTTGAAGAACCATAAATACTATATAATATAAAATTATTGGTGTTTCTTTATACCAGTTCCATACTGTTTTGATTACTATAACTTTGTAGTAAGTTTTGAAATCAGGAAGTGTACGTCTTCTGGTTTAGTGCTTTCTTCTCAAGATTGTTGTGACTATTCAGGGTCTTTTGAGAGTCCATATGAATTTCATGATAGGTTTTTCTATTTTTGTTTAAAAAAGTCATTGGGATAGGTGATACCATTGAATTCATAGAATATTTTTGGTAGTATTGACATTTTAACAATGTTAGATCTTCCAGTCCATGAGCATGGGATGCTTTCCATTTATTTCTGTCTTTAATTTTCTTTCAGCAATGTTTTGTAGTTTTCATTGTACAAGTCTTTCACTTCCTAAATGCTTTATTTTATTTTTGGTACTATTTTAAGTGGAATTATTTTGTTTCCAGATTGTTATTTCAAACTGTTTTCTTTTCAAATTGTTCATTGTTAATATAGAAATGCAACTTATTTTTGCATGTTGACTTTGATCTGCTATGTTGCTGAAATCATTTATTAGTTCTCTGTGTGTGTGTGTGCGTATGTGTGTGTGTAGTCTTTAGGGTTTTCTACATTTAAGATCATCTTAAAGGAGATCATTTTACTTTATTCTGCCAATTTGGATGCCTTTTATTTCTTTTTCTTGCCTAATTACTCCGGCTAGAACTTGCAATACTATGTAAATAGAAGTGGTAGAAGTGGGCATCCTTGTCTTGTTCCTGATCTTAGAGAAAAAGGTTTCAGTCTTTCTCTTGTACTAATTAAATCTATATAACTCATTCTTACACTATTATAGCACCAGCTGTGAAGTCTGTGAGGACAGAGAGCAATTTCACTTCAACAATGTTTGTAAACTGCACAGACTTTATTATTGCAAAATCTAAATGTTTAAAATCAGCTTTTCAGCTAAATTTTTAATGTTAGCTCTTGTTATTTTTATTTTTATTTATTTATTTATTTTGGTGCTGGGGATCGAACCCAGGGTCTTGTGCGTGCAAGGCAAGCACTCTACCAACTAAGCTATATCCCCAGCCCCTCTTGTTATTTTTATTGAATTATTTTATAGCATGTCCAGTTCATTGAAAACAGGAAAGGATCCTAATTAGAAGAAGTAATACCCCATGTACGTATGTCAAAATATACTCCACTGGTATGGATATCCAAAGAGAACAAATGAAAAAACAAAAAAACAGGAAAGGAATTTTAATCATTATACCTTTACCGGGAAGACATTTCCAGCCCTTTCTTTGGGAGTACTGACATGAGCTCCAAGATTATATAGATAAGAGGGACTAGAAGGATGCATAGTCAAACCCTCTTGGTCAAATTGTGGTCTGGTTGATCATTTTTCAGGATTGATAACAGAGTTGCCTGGGGAGTAGTTCTGACTTATCACAAGATGTTTATTGATCAGAGCTGTTGTTCCTTGAATCCAAGGTGACTGACTCAAAGCAAGGGAGACAGATGCAAAATGAGGCAAAGATGCTAGGGTTTTTACATTTGCAGGCCCAAATTAAGAGTCAGAGTTTTTATCAAAACCAGTCTCTAAGTCTTTGTTACATGAGTGATTAGAGCATAGATCCCTGACGTTTATAGGACAGGGTCCTTTTTGCCTCTTTGCACCCTGGTCCAGGAACAGGTACACAGCTGCCTGCCATAGGGTTAGGAGAGAGGAATGAATAGCTTCTCCTGTGCTTAGAGCTGAAAGTGACTGGGATTCACTCCAGTTTACTTTCTAAGCCTTAAGTGATTCTAGAGTTTCAAAATAGTTACGATAAGGCTGGGTTGTGGTTCAGTGGTACAGTGCTTGCCTATCATGCATAAGGCACTGGGTTAGATTCGCAGCACCACATATAAATAAATAAGTAAATAAAATAAAGGTGCCTCAACAACTAAAAAATAATAATAAAAAAACCCCGAAATAGTTATGATAGATTCTGTTGTTGAAGTTGTATAGAGAGATCAGTGCTTCCTACTCCTCTATCTTCTCAATTCTTGGAAGTTAGATTTAAAGCATAGTGTTAAGGAGAGGGTGCTTCACATGGGGGCAATATTTATAAACAGAATTATAGATGGAAGAAGTATTGAGGTTTCTAAGTAATAATTCATTTTGGCTTGGGAGTCACATTGTAAAAATGAAAAAAGTCAGATTTGTAAAAATGAAAGGGGTGTGGAAGATAAAACTGGAAAGATGTAGAGTGGAGATCATTCTGAGTGACTTAAAGGCCAATAAGGACTTTATTTTTGTGGCTATGGGGAAATTCTTGGAAGTTTTGTGAGGAGAAAAATCAAACTAGTGCTTTGGTGTTTTGGAAAGATTGATTTGGCAGCAGATTATGAGATGTGTCAAAGAAATTAGAATTTATAGGTGGGTAAACCAAATAAGAGACTGTTGATATAGTTTAGATAAGTAGTATAGAAGAGAATGAATGCAAAATAAGTTTTGGTAGCAGAATTGGCTGAACCAGATCTGTAAATGCACAAGTGAAAAGAAGAAAAATTTAAGAATGTAAATTCTACTAGGATAGGGACTTTTACTTTCTTCATGGTATGTCTCAGCTGTTTAGAACACTTGGCACACATTAGGTACTTTATAATTATTTGTTGGAATTAATGAAACCTTGGTGATTGAGAATGTGAATCTGTGATTTGGATACTGGTGATGACATTAATAGAAATAAAGAACATGAGAGCATCAGATTTTGGGAGGAAATTTTGAACGTTGTGAATTTATGCTACCAGACATGTAGCCAAGGAAATGCATTCAGGGATGTCCCTATGGAAATAGTGAAAACCATGTCTGGGATTGGTAAGGTTTATAGTGCAGAAATTTATAAATGTGAATATAACATGACATTCCAAACTTGTTCCTCTTATTATTATAAATATTTAATATACATTTAATTTAATAAATTTGATACAGTTTAATGTTGTAACAACTTCCGTATATTGAATTGCCTTTTACTGATTGGGTACTTTCAAATGCCATGAAAATTTTTAATCTTGTGTGATATTTTATAATATTGCAGGTTTTAATTTACAAAAAGCACATTTTTTCAGTTCTAATAAGATTATAAGAATTTATGTTAAGTTTTTATTGACTTTAAGGATTATTTCTGTCACTAAAATCAAAGCTAGAATATTTCTGTTAAGGAATAGAAATAATTTAAGATGTTGGTTCTTTGTACCGGACATGTGAAAATGTCCTGTTTTGAGGTTTATAATTTGATTTACAGAACTGCCCTGTGCATTTTAGCATCAGGAAAGCATCACTGATTTCTAGATGACAAGATAAACTATGTCTGCATAATTGACTTGCACATTATTCACAGACTACCCAGTATTTCTGGTGAAATAAACATAAAAGGGAATTCAAAAGTAGGAAGTAGAAACTGAAAAGGAGATAATTGGGAAATTTTTCTGAGGATCTATAAATCAGCACATAAAATACTTTTTTTAAAGAATATATCTAAATTTTTATTTAAGGGCTTCATTTGGAAAATTGATTCAGATAAAAATGTGTCTATAAATTTCATCCCATTGGGAAACATTATTAATGGATTATGACTACTTTGTTTATGAAATCAAATAATTCCTTGCTCTTCTTCAAATACTTGTGTTTATTTTGTCTATTAATCCACTAGATTATGGTGTACTGACTTTAAAAGAGTGTTGAAACCATAGGTTAGATATTTTTATTGATGGTAACGATAATATTTATAATACGCTATATATGAGGCTAATGAGGAACTAGAAAGTAGGAGATTTGTTCTAACTTCTGATCTCTAAATGGTCTGTGAAACCCCTCTGTTCTAGAAAGGAGATTAGAGATGATCTACTTTGGGTTTTTAAAAAATTGACAGCATAAGAAATTTATTTTGATGTTCTCATTAAACATACGTGTTTGAACTATACTCCATTTATACAATAGGTACATTGTACAAAATTTAAATAATTTTTTTTAGATTGAATATTCTGGTGTAATTAGGAGACCTTATAGAAAGAAAGCATACTCAACTGGAATCTGCATATATTTTCTTTAGGAGTCTGTAGGTTTCCTATGAGAACTAAAAAAAAAATGGTCACATCATTAATCATCTAAAAATAAAATAGAAACATGTTCTAGGTCATCTAGATGACTATTTTATAAACTGGTAATGCTAGGATATTGCAGTGTCTATGTTTATGCTTGTTGGAGCGTATTGGCTCCAGATGGAACTATACTACTTTATAAGCAGTCAAGAACTGAGGACTTGGGGATGTAGCTCAGTTTAAGAGTGCTTACCTAGTATTTGTGAGGCCTCGTGTTCCATCCTCAGCCCTGCAACAACAGCATAAGTGTTTGAGGCATATCTATGCCTAATAGACAAAGTTCAAGTTCTATTATTAGCTAACATTTTTTGAGCATATTTTTATGTTTTAGGCAATGTCCTATGTAGTCTTCATGTATGATTGTGAATCAAAATTAATATGAGAACTGTGTTTTAAGAGTTTTTAATCCTTATGGTGGATCTATAAGGTATGTGTAATCACCTGTTTTACAGATAAGGGTATTGAAGTACAGAGATAGTAATCTTCCTAGGGTCACTCAACTCCTAAATGTTAAGAGTTGGTTTTCATATACATTGTCTGACTCCAAAGCTGTAGTGCTGCCTCACTGTATGGATAAGTGCTTGGAAAATTGTATCACCTCTGACACAAAGTAGGATAGGCATTCCAGACTCAAAAGATGTATTTGTGGCAGTCAGTGCAGTGACACACATCTGTAATTCCAGCCATTCGGGAGGCTGAGGCAGGAGAATTGCAAGTTCAAGGACAGCCTCAGCAATTTAGGGTGTAAGCAGTTTAGTGACACCCTGTATCACAATAAAAAATAAAAAGGGCTGCAGATGTACCTCAGTGGTAAAGTGCTCCTGGGTTTAATCTCCAATACCAAGAAATAAAAAAAAAATCGTGTTTTAGCAAAACAGCATATTTTTTTCTTCACGTTAATATTATTGGTTGTGTGGTATTGGTTTTGTGAGGTTCTATTTAATTTGTAAGATTTTACCGTTACATGAATTGTTATAAGCAATTGGAGTTTTGTCCTAGTTTGTGTTTACATATATTTCAACAACATAAAAATAACTTGTCACTCAGAGGGATTCAAGTGATATGAAGGATTGCTTTCAAGCCTTTGGAAGTCAGAAAACTTCAGGAATGCATGTGAATTTATGTTGATTTATCATATAAATTCAGAGTTTTATATAAATTACTAGATTTTCTTAAAGTAAAAATAGAATTAATTGAAGAAACTCCTTTGGATTCCCAATGCAGGTAAGTACTTTGAGTGACTCTAGATGAACTGTCCATAAGTACCCATAGGGTTTTCCTAGTTCCCGACGTGGACTATCTCTTATCACAGACATATAGAGTGGTCCTATTTATGGAGTTCTCTAGGCAGTGTTACTACCAAAAACATAGATGGTCTCTTAACAGAGAAAAATGAAGTAGCAAAAAGCAAAATGAGTTGCCAGTGATTTCACTGAAATTTGTCTTGATTGAATTGAAATTATGGTTCTTTTATAATCAGAATGAAGACTATTGTGATTTTTCTTTTTAAAAACATTTTAAATTATCTAAATTTAATTTGGTAAGCTGTGCTTTTGCAAATTTAATTAATTTTCATTACATGTCAGAAATTCTATTTAGTGTGCCTTTGTGAATCATTTTTAATTTTCTCCAGAGAAGAAACTCTTGAATTCAAGAACTATTTATTGAGCTCCTACTATACATGACTCACTTTGATCATTATTGACAGTTTATTTGGTTCCTGTTAGCATTATTTCATTTTGGTACACATTCCTGTTATACCCCACAAATAGCAAATCTTCATTCAAACATTTGAGCCTCTGATATCACTTGTTGGTATAGATTTATTTCTGTAAGTATTCTTTAGCTAGATTATTTTGTTCTTTTTTCCTTATATTTTTCTACTATTTTTTTTTACTTCTAGAAATTTGCTCTGCATTCAGCAATCTTCTACTCATTTACCCTCTTGAAATATCCTGCCAGAGAACAGTAAAATGACATAGTCTACCTATGTAGGACTTTGATATAAAATTTGAATCTGTGAAACTGAATGAAATAAAGACTTTCTTATGTTTGATAAGATCTTTAGAAATAACTTCTTATTTTAATCTGGAAGTTAGTGGTCCTTGAGACATAAAACTGTAAAGAAAATATTGAGGGTGTATGTAATTTCTTAAAAGATGTTCCAGATTTTTGTCACTTTCACATAGGCTTGATTACAAACAAGTTTAAGAATAAGTGCTTGGTAAAAAAGAGAATAACTTCAAAATGTAATCTTAGATAAGTTGTATTTGACTAATAAAGGTTTTCTAAAAAGTTTATGGTATAGTGTTGTTTTTTGTGTCTCCATATTTTAAAAACAAGTGTGTTTCTTTTTTTGATAACAACAGCCAGTTCTCCAATAGGCACTGTGTGTCTGACAATTCGATTCCATTCAGACACTACCTAACTTTTGTTAGCACAGACTCCATAGATTAGCATAGCTGCCCTGATTTAAGATGTTAGCTACAAGTGGAGTGCCAGACTTCTGCCTGGCTGACTGCAAATATGGGGATTCCCAGAACTCTCCCTCAGATTTGATAATTTGCCAGAACAATTCACACAGGAAAGCACTAAGTCAAACAGATTGTTTATAAAGGGGACAGCTTAGAAACAACCTAATAGAAGCTGGGTACTGTGTTGCTCACCTGTAATCCCAGCGGCTTGGGAGGCTGAGGTAGGAGGATCTCGAGTTCAAAGCCAATTTCTGCAAAAGCAAGATGCTAAGCAATTCAGTGAGACCCTGTCCCTAAATAAAATACAGAATATGCTTGGGGATGTGGCTGAGTGGTCGAGGGCCCCTGAGCTTAATCCCCAGTGCCCCCCTGCCCCTGGCAAAAAAACCAACCTCATAAAAGAGATGCGTAGTGCAAGGTATGAGACTGAGGGTGGCATAAGGGCTTCCGTGCACTCTTCTAGCCTTGATGTGTTCACAAACCTGGAAGCTCTGTGAACCTTGATGTTCAGAGGCCTTTATGGAATTTTCATTATACAGACTTGTAATCATTTCAGTTGGTGATTAAACTCCATCTCTAGCATCTCTCCCTTTTTCAGAAGTTTGGTGGTGGGACTGAAGTTGTAACACTCTGATCACTTGTTTTTTCTGGTGACCAGTCCCTATCCTGAAGATATTTGGGGTCCCCCCCATTGATCCATTTCATTAGTGAAACAATACATTCCAAAGGTTTTAGGAGCTCTGGGCCAGGAACTGGACACAAAGACCAAATATTTATTTTTTATTATACCCCAGTTGCATTGCTATATTGCCTCAAATTCTGTACAGTGAATCTTATTGAATATTTTTGGATTTAAGCATATGTAACATTAAAATGTTGCATACATGTATAATTTTTCTACACTTTTATTACATGAGTTAAAATGAATAAAATGAATTGATTTAAAAATTTTAACTTTCCATGTTTCATTGGAAATCTTTTTACTGTATATCATTAGACTTGGTTAGTCATGGTACTAACAGATTGATTACTAACTGAAAACAAATAATATATTTACTTGGAAGAATATTACTAGGCTTGAATACTTTTTTTTTTAAAAAAGAATAGATTACCCTGGAGGTTTTCTTCTTCCTTTTTGGTGTTTATGTGCTTGAACACCAGTGGTTCTAAAGAGTAGCAATTTTCCTTCCCAGGAGACATTTGGCAATCTCAAAACTGGGAGGTGGGGGTTGTTACTGATAGTGAATGTGTCTCCAGTTACCAGGGATGCCACTAAAAACCCTAGAATGCACAATACTCCCTACTACCAAAGAATGAAAGGTCAAGGAACCCTGCTCTAGGCCATTTTGGAATTGTCAGTGTTCAGATTGAAAGCAGTGGTACTGGATAAAGTCACTAAACTTTTGACTAACCTCTCAACCTTGGAGCCTTATCTACTTATTTCATTCCTTTCCCCAACTACTTGTTGAGAGAACAAACTGTAACTATCCAAATTATTTAAATATGATTGTTAACAAAAAGAAAACTATAAAACCTATGCTATCTTTATAGTTTTAAACTCTTGGAGTATTTTACAGAACCCCACTGGGAAGTATTTGTATACAAGAATGAAGAGTGTTTTGGAGGTATATTGCACAACAGTGTGAATATACTTATCACTCCTGAACTGTACACTTAAAAATGGTTAAGATGTTGAATTTCGTGTTATGTAAATGTTTCTTCCCCACCCAAAAAGTGTATTTGTAATCAATTCTTCATATTTTCTGATGCAGGACTTTTGTTCTCAGTTTCTCTCTTTTTTTTTTTGTAGTATAAAGGGTTTATGATCTTTCAGGTGATTTTTCATTCTTTTCAAGTGCCCTTTAATTTTTAAAGTGTACAAATTGACTCTCTTCTTAAAGATTGGACAATATTGAATGGATTATTAGCTAATAAATGTGTTTCACTAAATTATCCATTTAAGGAGCTATGGGTAGTCATTATCTGGATATTGAAAAAGCAGTGTTTGGCTTCAGCTGCTTTCAATATACCGTTTACTTATTTCATGTATTGCTTTTCTTTCTTTCTGATAGGCTTTCAAGGATATGCTGTATTCAGCTCAGGACCAGGCACCTTCAGTGGAAGGTAAGATGAATTACCTGTTAGGTTTAGTGACAGAAAAGCTTTTTTAAAGGAAGGCTGTTATAAACGACAAAGTATGAAACCAATATAACTTTTCCTATTGTCTTTTTTGCTTTTGATAATGTGAGTATTTTGTATTTAATCCTTTTTTTTTTTTTTTTGGTCTAACTAACATTTGTATGTTAGGTTTGTGCCTTCTAGGACCAAATTAAGGTTGCACGGCTAAATAATGACAGGATTACTGTTGCTCAATTCAACAAAAGAGAGTTTCAGAGGTTAAATCTAATAGATGCATAAGCCTTTTTTATGTGTTGATTTTACCTGTTTTTTCAAATGTTATCTTTGAATAATAATTTTAATTGGACATTTCCTTGAGTCTCTGTATTTTTTAAAAGTTAGAGTTTTTATAAACATTACTTTGGATAAAACTAGACTATTTAACTTGTTGGTTAAAAAAAAGTTAATTTTATGTTTCACTAAGTAAATTGACTGAATGCAAATAGTTTTTATACCAACATAAAATTGAAAAGCACTAAGTTGAACCATTGTTATGTTGGGGACTTTCCATATCTTATTCTTCAATTTTCTGTTTATTATCAATACATAGAAATAAATTAATTCTGTATCATGAAAAAAACATAATCATTTATAATTTCTCTAAATAAAATGAAATATTTAGTGGTAAATCTTGCAAAATATGCACAGAATTGGTATACTGACAATTATAAATTACTGATGTAAAAAAAAAAATAGCAAAAACCTAACCTAAATAAGTGGAGACATGTCATGTTACTGGAGAGGAAGACTCAAATGGTAGACACAGTTCGCTCCAAATCAATCTATAGTTTCCAATACATTTCAAATCTCAGCATATCTTTATAGAGAGAAGTAAGTTTATTCAAAAACTTAGGGGGAGATGCTGGGGAATGATATTAGCCAAATTTTATTGTTATATTGTGTGCATGTATGAATATGTAACAACAAATCCCATCAATATGTATAATTATAATGCATAATAAAAAGTGAGAAAAAAACATAATAATAAAAAATTTCCATTGGTTTTTGCTTTTTTCTTTGGTACTGGGTGGTTAACTCAGGCATGCTCTACCACTGAGCTACATCCCCAACCCTATTTTGTATTTTATTTTAGAGGCAGGGTCTCACTGAGTTGCTTAGAACCTCACTTTTGCTGAGGTTGGCTTTGAACTTGTGATCCTCCTGCCTCAGCCTCCCAAACCCCTGGGATTTCAAGTGTGTAGTACCACGCCTGGCTTTGTTAGGATGAAAAAAAATTAGATCATTCATTTATTGTTGATAGGAATAAAAAATTGTATAACTACTGCAGAAAAGTATATATCAGTATTTTCCAAAATTAGCATGCAATAGCATTTGTTCTTTTCAGCATTCATCACAAAGGAGTGAAAACTTATGTTTACATAAAAACCTATATGCCAGTGTTCATACCAACTTTATTTAAAATACCTCCAAAATGAAAAAGAAAAAGAAACTGAACTAAAAAAATAAATAAATTGATTTCTGATAACTTTATTACTCCACAGAGTTCCCAGAAGTATTGGGAAAGGCTTATAGAATTAAATAAAATATATTAGGTAACAATAGGTAGAACACTTAAAACCAGGAGAAAGTAAAGGTGAAAGTGATAGATTAGATAACATCAGTTCCTGGAACAGAAAAAGAATATCATGTTAAAAACTAAGGAAATCTGAATAAATGATGGCTTTTAATAATAAGGTCCCATTATTGTGGATCATTAATTGTTACAAATGTATCATATTCTTGTAAGATGTTAATGATAGGGGAAACTGGGTGGAGAACATATGGGAACTCTGCTATCTTTGGAATTTTTTGGTAAATCTAAAACTGTGCATAACTAAATACTTTATTTAAAAGAATAGATATGACTTAAATAGTTGTGAGAAGCTAATTGTAAATTTAAATGAATTTTCTAGAGTTCAGAGGATAGAAGAAAACACGATTTCAGAATTCACATAAGGGGGACTCGATTTGAGGCTCAGTGGTAGAGTGCTTGCCTGGCATATGAGAGGCACCTGGTTTGATTCTCAGCACCACATGTAAATAAATAAATAAAATAAAGATCCATTGACAACTTAAAAAAAAAAAGTGTAAGGCCCTGAAATATACCCCCAGGACTGAGAGAGTGGCGGGGGAGTTATGATACAACTATACCTAAAAAAAGATTTCACATAAGGTAAATTTATACCAGCTCCTCAGGAAAGATCAGCTTTTACTGAACATGAGGTTTAAGAAAAATTCTTCCTTTGGTTTGTGTGATAATAGTATCTCCAATAACAGTTTTACAAAAAGCTTGCAAGAAGGCTGCCTTCTTGCAATCCAAGGAGGTAATCTAAAAACTTAATGTGACCTGAACATTCCTAATCTGGTCCTGTGTCCATCATCTCACTTTCTGCGTTTCTTCCCTTGATTGCTTGGATCCTATCACATTGCTTTTCTTTTTGTACCTAAATCAGGCCTAACTTGCCCTTGCTTTAGACCTTTGCTCTGTCCCACTCTTGATAATTAGATCATTCATGGCTATGTCCTTCAGGAGGCCTTTTGAATACCCAGTCTAATGTAGTCAGTCACTCAATCATATTATACTACAGCACCCTATTTCATTTATTTTATTTCATAGCCTTTGAGACTTTCCAATCTCTTCTGCATGTATGCATGTTTTCAAATTGATTAATTCTCTCTCTGGAATATGTGTTGTAAGACTAGGGATTTTGTCTTTTAACTGTTTCATATCTAGTATCACAAAGAGGCATGAAGTTTACATATTTACTTCTTAGCACATCAATAAGTAGGAATAAAAATGTATATTTACCTTCATTCTTACATGGAGCCCAAGCATTTTTTATTTAAAAAAGAGTAAATTAACCTGACTTCTTTGTGGTTTTTTTTCACTTAAAAATTCTCCTGATCTATCACTTTTAGGTATATCATTTTACCTGCTGAGTAGATGGCTAAACATATTCTTGCTGAACTTGTAATTTTAAAAGGTAGTTATTCTTTGAAATGAGTGGAAAAGTAGATGATGTGAGATCCCTAGTTTTAAAGGTTTTGTGTTTTTGTGGCATTGTGTTGTTTTGATGCCAAACCATGCTGAAAAACCTTATTTTACAACTTGTTGAGGGATTTTTTTTTTTTACAAGACACTAAACTACTTTCTCATGTTTTCCTTTCAAAGACAGATAATTTGAATGATCATAGGTGAGCTGTTAGAGGATTTTTTTCATATGTATTTACTCAGTTGAATACATTTTGGATACTATTTGAAATAAAATGGAAAGACTTACTGACTGAGGGTGGCGGTATAGTTTTATAGTACCACACTTGCCTAGCCAGTGCAAGCCCTGTGTTCAATCCCAGCACTGCCCCCCCCCCAAAAATAAATAAATGCTTATTGTTTGATAGTTTTCCTTTTATAGTTTGCTTCTTGCTCTTTTTCTGACATTTCTTTTTTAGTTTCTCTGCCTCTCCCCCAATTTTAAAAAAAAATATTTTCAGTTGTAGTTGGGCACGATATCTTTATTGATTTTTTACGTGTAGCTGAGAATCAAACCCAGGGCCTCACACGTGCGAGGTAAGCCTCTACTACTGAGCCACAACTCCCCCAGTCTTGAGTATGGGATTTTTGGGAACATTTTGACTTAGATTCTTTCTGTTTATTCTCCCTGCTTAACATATGTCTTACATTTTCCTGAGCTCCTTAGAATTCAGCTTTTAGTGGCCCTGAAGATGAAAGTATGCTTGCAAATAATTCATTCTGATTATATGCTTGGATGAACAGAGTCCACTCCAGGCATCTTCTACTTCACCTCTGTCCCCAGATCTTTGTTGTTTTTTTAAAAATTAGCTTTTTTTTTTCTTTTAAATTCTGGAGAATGGAAGGTTAGATTGCATTTCTGAAATTCATGAAGTAGTTTTTGCATGTATAGGATTACTGTTAAATATGTACATACATAATACATTACCTTTTCATGTTACCTGTAATCTTGTCCTCTCTCCCCAATTTTCCATTTTAGGCTGCATCATTCTCTCAGAAACATTATTTACATGACTTTTCTCACCTAAAATAAAACCATTTGATAATTTTAATAGGGAAAACTGTATTAATTTGCTACATTTTTAACTGGGCAACTGTGAAGTGTACCTTTTTCAAGTTTTCTGTTAGTGTTGTTTTGCTGGTGTAGTGTCTTAGCTATTTATTGTGTCTTTATAAAAATCCTTTTGCTTGAAATGGTTTAATGTTTCATGAGAAGACTGTACCAGGGATTAGAAATGAATTTAACCCCTAAAATGAAATACTGAATTTATCTTTAGTCACTGCAACTTTGTTTTGAGAACCATAAAGAAATATAGATGGTTAAAAGTAGAAGAGCTGAGCCAGCAAGGTAATTGTCACTTCTTTTAGAATGGCACTTTTTCTTTCATTAACTTCCTGTAAAAGGGATGAAAAGACCTGATTGATGTTTGAAGTCATGTAATCGAGTTATTTCTGAAGGGTGTGCCTTATTGGTCCTTGTTTCATGTTTGTGCTGGAAAAGGATTTCATATTCATTTATATTGTGAAAATGACAGTTTGTAGATAACAAATAAATACAACCTAGAGTAGCATGCAGATGGAAAGCTGGAGGAAATGAATTGCTTTGAATATAGGCTTATGATTTTTTTTTGTGACACTGTAGAACAGTTAATAAGTATCTTCAGTGTTTAAAATTTTCACTTATAAAATTTGTAACTTATAAAATCACTACTTAGTTATCAGATTACTATTCTTGTATTAAATTTGAGGGAAGGTCATGAAATAAAGAAGGGATAACTTAAAACATTAAATCATGAAACAAGCTGGGCTCAGTGGCACACACCTGTAATGTCAGCACTCAGGAGGCTGAGGCAGGAGTATTGAGAGTTAAAAGCCAGCCTCAGCAAAAGCCAGCCTCAAGCCTAAGCAATTCAGTGAAACCCTGTCTCTAAATGAAATATAAAATAAGGCTGGGAATGTGGCTCAGTGGTCGGGTGCCCCTGAGTTCAATCCCCAGTACCCACCCCCTCACAAAAAAATTATGAAACCAAAAAGCTCTGGGAATTATTGGTGTTCTCTCTCAACTGTAGAGAAAAAGATAACGTACCATATGAATGAATCTGATAATTTCAGGTCAGATTTTCTAAACCAGCCATTAGAAAGCTAGAACAATTGTTTAGGCTTAAAGTTTGTGAAGTTTAAAGGAAGAGGAGTTCCGCTTTGGCCTTTCATTTTCCTTAGATGAGGCTGCCTTAGGTGTTTGATAAAGAAACAGTGGAAAAAGGTAGAAAGAGGCAGAAGAAGTTATAACCAGCGAGTAGTTTTCTAGCACTACTGGAATTTTTCTTTTATTCAATAATTATTTCTTTTATTCAAACGAATTATTATACTCAAAAAGTTATTTATTAGAACAACAACTTCAATTTGAGGCAATACAAAGAAAGAGGTGGTCAGTAATCAAAAAAGTAGGTAATCCCTTGAGTTAGTTTCCTGTGGCTACCATAAAAGTTTTCCATGAACTTGAAATTTATTGTCTCAGAATTCTAGAGGCCAGAAGTCTGAAAATAAGGTATGTGTAGGGCTGCCCTCTCTCGGGAATCTGGTGGAGAATCTGTTTTTGACCTCTTGTAGCCAAAAGGGTGCTGGTTTCCTTGGCATGTGGACACTTAAGTTCAGTCTGTGCTGCTTCCCTTTGCCTTGTCTTTTGCCCTTCTCTGTATGCCTGAGGACATTTGTCATTGGATTTAGGATTCATGCCAGATGATCTCATCTCAAGATCCATAATTACATTGCCAGTACCCCTTTCCAAACAGTATAACATCATAGGTTCTAGGAATTTGACAGATATCTGTTTTGGGGCCTATAGGTGACTTTTTTTTTCTTTTTTTTTTCTCCCCTGCCAAATCTTGAAATGTAAGTTAAAATGTTTAAAAAATTTTTTTCTTCATATTGTGAATCAGTTAGAGATCCAAATGAGCATTACTGTGTATTCTTACTTTTTTTTTTTTTTTTTTTGTGGTACTGGGGATTGAACCCAGGGCCTTGTGCTTGACAGGCAAGCACTCTACCAACTGAGCTATATCCCCAGCCCGACTGTCTATTCTTTTGTGAAAAGAATAGTCAAATGGTGTCAAGGAGAAAAATCCAGGTTTCACTTCTAGAAAGTGAAAAACAAGACTAGTTACTATTGAACAAGCTAGAGTGCATAAAATATTGTAAAGGACTGTATATTTGTCTCTAACAAGAGTCACTTATAAAGTATTCCATATTTTCCCTTAAGTTTGTTTTCATTATCTTTCCTGGGGTGAGGAGAAGCAAGCTGCTTTCTAGTATAGAGGTTAAATGCTTGCTCCCATCAATTTAAAAAAAAATTATGGAAAAATTTAAAGACATCAAAGTAGAGAGCTTTTACCAGTACCAATACAATACAAAACAAATCTTGTTTAACCCATCATCATCATCATCATCATCACTATTTTGCAGTGATGAGGATCAACCCCCCTCTTGATGGTTTCGAAGCAAAATCCAGAAATTTTATCTTTTTATTTACAAAGATTTTGGTATTTTTTTTAAAAGGACAGTCTGTCCTCCCCTAGTTACAAAAATACAATCACCACATTTTAAAAAGTTCCCAATAGTTGTTTATCGTGGCTACATATCTGACAGGGTTCCTAGTTTCTTAATAATTTTATGCGTATCTTAAGATTTATTAGTTTAAACAGGGATTCTTAAGATCCATCTATAATATATTAGGATTAGGAGGTCTCTTAATTTTCTGTTGATCTGTATTGGCATTATCAAATATGGTAGACATTAGTCACATGTAGCTATATAAATTATTGAAATGAAAATGAAATATTCTAGCTCCCATTCAACCTACCCACATACCAAGTGCTCAGAAGCCACATGAGGTTGGGGTCTCATATTGGGCAGTATAGACCCATGTCTCTGATCACAGAAAGTTTTATTTGTTAGAACCAATAGGTTTTCCCTCCAACTCTTTTTTCTTGCATGTTTCATTTTTCTTTAAAAAATTTTTATTATAATAACAATTAATATTTGATATAACAAATTGGCTTTTTTTGTTAACCTACCAGAGAGTGGGTTTTGTTGATTACACTCCTGTGATATACCATAAATTTGTATTTAAATTTAGGGGTTTGATCCAAAGTTGACTAAATATTATGTACATATTTTTTCCCCCAAAGAACCCTATATGGGTGCCAGTGTGTACTTCCATGGGGGAGGGGCATATGTATTTTATAAATAAAAATCAGGTTTTCTGTCTGTATCATGCTGCTGGCTATCGATGATTGTTGCCTACCATTAAAACCATTAATTCATTAAGGATTATAAAATGATTATGTTTTAATGTACCTGTTTAGTCAGGAGCAGTTTCCCTTTTGACAGTGGTTTGGTTACTCTTAAGTACAGGTTGTATAGGAAAGGGAAGATAAATACTTCTTTCTTTTATTTAGTTTTCAAAATAATGTTGATTCTTTAAAGTATTTTAATAAATTTATATGTTTAAGCGTATTTGGTATGTTTTGGTCCAGTGCTGTTTTATCCCTATTCATGATCAGATTCTCAGCTTTTCTTCAGATAGTTTTTTGGGTCTTTTTGATAGCAGTCTTTTATAAAAAGCTTTTCTTTGGTGGGTGCTGTGGTGCACACCTCTAATCTGAGCAATTTAGGAGGCTGAGGCAGGAGGATTACAAGTTCAAAGCCAGCCTCAGCAAATTAGTGAGGCCCTAAACAACTTAATGAGATCCTGTTTCAAAATAAAAAATTAGAAAAGAGCTGGGGGTATGACTTATTGGTTACATGTCCTTGAGTTCAATCCCTGGTACCGAAAATAAAGCTTTTCTCTCCGATATGACAAAATTTTCCAGACTAATCATATGCATCTCCAGTCTGGGACCTATCTTAGTTCTTCTGTGATTTACCAGAAGGTCTTCCTTCCTTTGGAAGCCACATACTGCGCACTGCTTTGGATGTATCATTGCTACTGAGTTTTTTATTGTTTTAGGCTTTCTTTTTAATTGGATAGAAATGCATGCATATATACCTGCACATGCATGCACATACACACACACACACACACACACACACACAAAGATAAGCATATACATAATTAAAGATAAAATACATCATTCTTTATAGCTTGGATTTTTAATAAATATGCTTTGAATTTGAATAAGTGCTCTAGCTAAAATGTTATGATGCTTAGGATTGAATAATATTTTTAGGCATGGCAACCACAAATACAGCTCTTCAGGATTAGAGTGTTGAGGATGGGGTATGTATATTGATTAAAATTTTATTTTCTTAGTTGAAGGTTGAGAGGGAAAGCATTGTTTATCACCTAGGAGATTGAGTGCCAATTTATGGCTCCTGATGAGAAATTGACCTGCTATGTTCTTGTTTCAAGAGATGCAATCAGTGAGATTGGAAAAGGAAATTGAATTTATATTGGTGTGTTATCACATGCAATTAATTTTACATATACACCCGAGGCACATGAATCTTATTTGAGATTGAAATGTCTGTAACCATTGAAAATCTAGTGTTATTAAATACATTTAATAGTTTATATTGTTTCACAGTTGCTGTGACCTTCTAAAACATGTTCATATTAGGATATTCACAAGTGAATCTTTTGGTCTAGTGCTGTTTTATCCCTATTCATGATCAAATTCTCAACTATTCTTCAGATGGTTTTCTGGGTCTTTGGGTAGTAATCTTTTATTATTACTATAATGATAGTAAGAAAATGAAGTAGCTAATTTTGTGCATCCTTTTAAAAATGGAATAAAATAATTTATATTGTAAAATTTATTTTGTTTCTATTTTTTATGTTAAAAATACAGAAAAATATAGGACTCTTGCATGCTAGTAAAAAATGTGTTGTCATCTTTCCAAGGACTGTGATTCATTTTCACTTAAGGGAAATATATGTGGTTGACTCATTACAGGAAATAAATGAGGTATATAAGTTTAAAACAGAGAGGAATTTTTAAGAACCCAAAAATAAGGAGGAGATGGGATTTGAATTTTTTTTTTTTTTTTTTAAACCGGGGATTGAACTCAGGGACACTCGGCCACTGAGCCACATCCCCAGCCCTATTTTGTATTTTATTTAGAGACAGGGTCTCACTGAGTTGCTTAGGGCCTCGCTAAGTTGCTGAGGCTGGCTTTGAACTCGCCATCCTCCTCCCTCAACTTCCCGAGTTGCTGGGATTACAGGCGTCCGCCTCCGCGCCCAGCTTGAATTTTTTTTAATGAACACAGTTATCTTTTTCTTTCTGTGGAAAATTATATTATAAGATCATTACCTATAAAGAGACAATCACAATGTAACAATATAATTTGGCCAATATCATTCCTATTTCCCTCTTCCCTCTCTTCCTCCCTCACCTGGTCCCTCTTCTCTCCTCTACTGATCTTCCTTCAATTTTCATGAGATCCATCCTGCCACCTTTCTTTGCCTTTTTCCTCTCAAGCTTCCACATATGAGAGAAAATATACAGCCCTGGACCTTCTGAGTTTGGCTTATTTCACTCAACATAATGTTCTCAAGTTTCATCCATTTTCCGGCAGATTACATAATTTCATTCTTTGTGGCTAAGTAAAACTCCATTGTGTATATATACCCTATTTTTGCATTAGTAGACTCCTAGACTGGTCCATAGTTTGCCTGTTGTGAATTTTGCTGCCATAGACATGGGTATGCATTTATCACTATAATATGATGACTTTAATTCTTTAAGATAGATACCAATTAAGATACCTTTTAAGATAGATACCAGTGGTATGGCTGGGTAATATGGTGGTTCCATGCCTAGTCTTTTGAGAAATCTATGTACTAACCATAGTGGTTGTACTAGCGGAAGGAGAGGATCTTCTAGGACAGGAAAACAATGGAACAAAGTCAAAGGGGTACAAACACATGAGACATTCAGGGAGAATTTATTAGAACACTATAAACGAGCAGAGAACTATCATAGGAGAATATTGAGCTTTAAGTATATGAGGTGAGGTTTCTAAGGGCCTTAAGTAATTTAAGAAATTGAACTTTATTTGGTAAACTAATATACTCTCACTTTTGGCGTTATTAGTTTAATGCTGATGGAATTTAGAGGTTTTTGTAAGTTCTTTGTATCCTTAAATCGTTAAGCTTGGTGCTATTTTGAACTGATTTCACAGAGGATTGCAGACTTCAGATATGGTCCCATCCAGTTTCCAACTCTCCTTTTTTCCTAATGATTCTTTTTTTTTTTTTTTTAAGTTGTAGGTGACATAATACCTTTAATTAATTAATTAATTAATTAATTAATTTTACTTGGTGCTGAGGATTGAACACAGTGCCTCACATTTGCTAGGCAAGTGCTCTACCACTGAGCCACAACCCCAGCTCTCTAATGAATCTTTTTAAATTTTTTTGTAAATGGACATTTATTTTATTTATTTATATGTGGTGCTGGTAATTGAACCCAGTGCCTCACACATGCTAGACAAGCGCTCTACCCCTGAGCTACAACCCCAGCTGCTGTAATGATTTTTATAGTTGTGTCTTCTTCCATTTTGGGATCTGCCCTCTGTCAGCAAATTAAGCATCTATAAAATTAAGCATTTGGTTTTTTTTTTTTTTTTTTTGGGGACGGGGGGTTTACCCCGGGGACCCTCGGCCTCTGAGCCACATCCCCAGCCCTGTTTTTTTGTATTTTATTTGGAGACAGGGTCTCACTGAGTTGTTCAGGGCCTTGCTAAGTTGCTGAGGCTGGCTTTGAACTCACGATCCTCCTGCCTCAGCCTCCCAAGTGCTGGGATTACAGGCGTGCGCCACCATGCCTGGCTAAGCATTTGTTTTTAAACAAAACTTTCCCCCAGAATGAAATGTCTAATGTGCATTTTTAAAAGATAATTTAAAAATCCTTATTTTCAAATAACTGAAGTTTTGCAGGCATGTAGCGTCAGTCAAGAAAAGCAGTTTTTCTTTCCAGGTGAATATATACTTTTAACAGCTTTATTGAGTTATAAGTGTTTACTAAAAATGTATATATTTAAAGTGCACAACTGGTAAGTTGTGACATTTGTATACACTGGTGAAACAGTCACCACAGTTAAAATAGTGAACTTCTGTCACTCTCCAGACTTTTCTCATATTTTCCCATAATCACATCCTATCCTCCTTCCTCAGTCAACTAGCAATCTGTTTTCTTTGGGTGTGGATTACTTTGCATTTTATAAAGTTTTGTGAATTATTGTTACTCTGACTTTTTCAATCAGCCTAATTATTTTCAGATTCCAAAGTGTTCTTCCATTTTACATTTCTACCTGCAACTTCTGAATGTTCCATTTTTCCTTGTCCCCACCCACTGAATCTTGGTATGGAGAGTCTAATTTTAGCTAATAGCTGATAATAAGAATGTAATGATATCTCATTATGTTCTTAATTTACATTATCCAAGTGACCACCAATATTGAACCTTTTCCTTTTATTTGCCATTCAATATTTTGTTTTAGTTGTAGGTACCTTTATTATTTTTTTTGTTTTGTTTTGTTTTGGTACTGGGGATTGAACCCAGGGCACTCAACCACTGAGCCACATTCCCAGCCCTATTTTGTATTTTATTTAGAGACAGAGTCTCACTGAGTTGCTTAGGGCCTCGTCATTGCTGAGGCTGGCTTTGAACTCTCGATCCTCCTGCCTCAGCCTCCCAAGTGCTGGGATTACAGGCGTGCGCCACCGCGCCTGGCTATTTTGTTTTTGTGTGGTGCTGAGGATCAAACCCAGGGCCCTATGCATGCTAGGTGAGCATTCTACCACTGAACCATACCCCCAGCTTGCCATTTTTATGTTCTTTCTTTGGGGGAAATGTTATTCAAATCTTTGGCCTGTTTTAAAAAATTGGGTTGCCTGCTTACCTGCTCTTTTCCCTCTCTCTTTATTGCAGGGACATTCTACCACTGAGCTATGCCCGGAACTCTTTTTTTGTTTTTTATTTTGAGACAGGGTTTCATTAAGTTGCTGAGTCTGACCTTGAACTTGAAATCCTCCTGTCAGCCTCCTGAGTTGCTGGGATTATAGGTGTGTGTCACTGCACCCAGCTTACTTTCTTATTCTTGAGTTTTGAGGGTTCTTTTTATATTTTAAATATAAGATGTAGACTTTCCCAAGATTTTTCTCCCAGTCTATGGCTTATCTTTTCATGAAGTATCTTTATAAGAGTGAAAGTTTTAATTTCTTTTATAGATCATACTTTTGGTCAAATCTAAGAATTCTTTGCTCGATTCTTCCAAGGTCACAAAAATTTTCTCCTGTGTTTTCATCTTCAAAGTTTAGGGTTTTAGAGTTTACACTTAGGCCATATCCATCTTTTTTTATTTGTATATGATGTGCAGTATGGAATGAAGTACACTTTTTTTGCCTATAGATATCAGTTACAGCATCATTTGTTGAAAAGCCTGTTCTTTATCCACTGCATTGCCTTTGCATCATTGTCAAAAAATCAGTTGTCCTTATATATGTGCACATGTTAATGATTACTGTAGCTTTAATGAAAGGTCTTCAAATGAAGTAGTTTTAGCCCTCTAGCTTTGTTCTTCTTCTTTTTTTTTTTTTTTTCCAAGTTTGTTTTGGCTGTTCTAGATTCTTTGTATTTCTGTATAAAGTTTATAATATGCTGTCCATTTCTACAAAAAAAGCTTTCTGAGATTTTGATTGGGATCACATCAAATTCTTAGATATATTTGGGGAAAACTGGCATCTTAACATTTAATCTTTTGACCTATGAAGAAAATATGTACCTTCATTTGGTCTTCTTTAATTTCTTTCAACAGTGTTTTGTAGTTTTCTACATCTTTAGATTTATCCCTAAGTAGTTAATATTTTTAAAAATATTTTTTAATTGTAGATGGACACAATACCTTTATTTTATTTGTGTATTTCTTATGTGGTGCTGAGGATTGAGCCCTGAGCCCCACGGGTGCTAGGCGAGTGCATTACCACTGAGCCCTAACTTCAGCCTCATTAGTTAATATTTTTAGTGGTATAAATGATGCTGTCTTTCCATTTCAATTTCTAATTGCTTGTTGCTAGAAATAGCAACAGTTTGTTGTGTAGAAATAGAAGTTCAATTGATTTTTATATATTGATCTTGAATCCTGAAAATTTGAAAAATTCACTTATTAGTTCTAGTAGTTTTTTCCTCGTGTTATATGTTAATAAAGATAATTTTACCTCCACCTTTTCAACCCAGATGCCTTTTATTTCTTTCTCTTGCCCAGTTTCACTGAGCAAAATCACCAATAAAATCTGGGGTGGAAGTGTTGACATCTCTTCTACTCCTTGTAAGAGTTTTTTCCTACAATTTTTGAGATGGTTGTAATGTTTTCTTTTTTAGTTTGTTAGTATGGTGAATCACATTGTTTGGTTTTCATATGTTAAATTGATCATGCACACCTGGGATTTACCTACTTCATCATTATGTAGCCTTTCTATATATTGCTGAATTAGATTTGCTAACATTTTATTAGCATTTTTACTATATTGATATATTTGTAGCTATCTTCTGTTATAATGTCTCATTTTGTTTTGGCATCAGGGTAATGTTGACTTCATAAAATGAGTTGGGCCAAGCACAATGGCAATACACCTGTGATCCCAACTACTTGGGAGACTGAGACAGAAGGATTTCAAATTTGAAATGAGCTGAGCAACTTAATGTGAAATCGTATAGCTCAGTGGCAAAGTCCTTGCAGCATACGTGATGTTCTAGGTTTGATTTCCCAGTACCACCCCCCCCCCCCAAAAAAAAGAGAGAGAGAATGTGTGTTAGTTGGGAAAAACTCTCTCCTCCTGAATTTGTTTTTAACAGTTTGTATTGAGTTGGTATTTTTCTTCCTTAGCTGTTTGATAGAATTCAACAATGAAATTAGTCTGGATCAGAAGTTTTCTTTGTGGGAAGATTTTAATAGGGGTGTGTAGGTTATCCATTTTTTCTTAAATGAACTGTTGGTACCTTCAAGAGGAATTTGTCCATATTTTAATTTTAATTGTGAAAAGTGTTAGTACAGAATTATTCATAATATTCCCCCATCTTTTTTTTTTTTTTTCTTTTTTTTGTGGTACCTGGGATTGAATCCAGGGAAACTATACACTGAGATTCATCCCTAGGCCTTTTAAATTTTTTTTTTTTTTTTTTTTGAGACTAAGCTCACTAAGCTGCTTAGGGCCTTGGTAAGTTGCTGAGACTAACTTTGAACTTGTGATCCTCCTGCCTCAGCCTCTTGAGCTACTGGGATTATAGTCATGTGTCGCCATACCTGGCCCCTTATCTTTTTAATGGCAATAGAGTCTGTAGCTTGTTACTCCTCTCATTCCTCATATTGGCAGTTTGTTTTGTTATGTTCCTCTCCCCTTTCTTCTTTCCCCACCATCATCATTAATCTAGCTAGAGTTCATCAAATTTATTATTCTCATCAAAGAACCAGCCAATGATTTCATTGATTTTCCCCCTTTTTTTATTCAATTGATTTCCTTTTTGATCTTTATTATTGTCTTTCTTTTGCTTTCCTTGAGTTTAATTTGCTCTTTTTCTAATTTTTTAAGGTGGAAGCTTATTCCCATGGCTACCCTTTTCTGTTCATTTGCTAATCTAATCAGCTTTTTAATCAGTGATTTTGATGAGAACACTGATAATAAGTAGTATGCTATTCAGAATCAACTATTTAATGAGCTGGAAAGAATAGCTAATACTTTGGAGTATCAGAGTACAAGACACCAAGATGGTGTAGTCAGTAGTGTACAAGTGCCTAGATACCAGGTAGAGTTATTTAAATGTAATGTTACCTCACAAAATCTAATCAGATTTTGATTAATCTAATCTTGATCAGATTATTTCTTGAATGTAAATAGAAATAGGAAAGTAATGACTTCATTTTTCTTTACTTAATAGACTATTTCTGGATCCTAATTTTGAGCACCAAACTTAAGAGTTCAGATAAACTGTAACTGTTTTCCTGGCTAAGAAAATTTGTAAATGGATAAACTATGTGATAATGAATCCTGGAATCATAGGATATTAGAGGAGCTATAGATCTTAGAGAGTTTCTTATTTTTCAGCTAGAAACAAAGTCAGGAACTATTTATCCTTTTATCTAACGTTAACAATGAATGATCAGTGATAAGTATTAAAGATTGGACTTCAAGTTTCTGCAGATCATTTTAGCATTCTTTCTACTAAGCTGTCTTGTCATCAAAATATGGCTCAGAAGAGTGTTGCTAGAGCTCTTGAAATCATCTGTGTGAGAAAAAATTCATGATCAACAACCAAAAGTTAGAGAAGTTGTTTTCATCTTAACCAAAGATTGAACTGTCCATGTGGTTCCCAGTTCTCAGAAGTAGTTTGTGAGAAATGGGACAGTCCCTAGAGTTGAATGTTGTAGGTGGATCCACATTAGATAAACCTCTGGCTACATTTATTGTGCAGTTGTTTCTATTTGAATCTTTGTTTCTTTGGTAATTGCCAGTCACCAATATGAGCATTCACGTTGAAATCTTTTCCCCCAATAATAAAATAGTGCTAATACCCGGGGGATAGTTTGTAAGAGGCACATTCTTTAGTTCTAAGGCAGGATTACCTTTTCTTGCCCACATGAGGGCTATTCTCTCCCCAGCTCAAGCCCCCATGTCAAACAAGATCTCTGGGAAGTTTTGTTATTTCTAATTTATAAGAAGAAATACTTTATTTGGTTTAGAAGATTTCTTCTACAGTTGTGTATGTTCTATCCCAATCCTTTTTCACAAGGTGGAGCCCCAATGTCATTGTATTTTTTTTTTTTTTTAAACTGGAGATTGAACTCAGGGGCACTTGGCAACTGAACCACATCCCCAGCCCTATTTTGCATTTTATTTAGAGACAGGGTCTCACTGAGTTGCTTAGGGCCCTGCTAAATAGCTAAGGCTGGCTTTGAACTCGTGATCCTCCTGACTCAGCCTCCCGAGTTGCTTGGATTACAGGCGTGTGCCACCACACCCAGTTTGTCATTGTATTTTATGTGTATTTTGAGTGTTAAAATGAGTACTTTCTACTCGTTTTACCATTTGGTGATGTGTCTAGTGTGTCTAGTGATAAATATAAATGTAGACACATGTATATAAATAATCAACAGATTTTAGAGATTAATTGATCCTTTGCTTCATAAAGAATGTTCTGTGATATATTGAATAATTTTTGAGCGAAGTGTTGTTTTGTGGCCAAATAAGTATGGGAGACATTTAAATAAAAACAGTATATCCTTCTGTAGGTTATTATTATTACTGCTATTATTATTTAGGTCTGGGATGTGTCAGGGCATTTTTTCTGTGGATTAGATTGAACTTTTGGTACTTATTTATATGTTTAAAGTAGTTACATTTCATGTTTAAATTTCATTTATTATACTTCATTTTTAAATGTATACTTGACTGTCTCCCCAAGTAGACTGTAAACTTATTGAGTCTGCCAGAAGTGCAATTTAATAGGTCTCCTTTGGTTTGTGTTGATATCTTAATGAATGTCAACTGATCAAATTTGTTGATCAACAAAGCACCTCACGGATTTAGAAGATCTTTCACCTCAAGGCTAATAATTAACCTTGGCCTCTCAAACTTTTTACTACAGAAAGTGAGGATGAAATCAGACTCCGTTTTAGTTCATAATATCAGAACATTTGTGAAAAGATGTTAGATAGTAAGCAGCAAAATAAATTTAGAAAGGGGTTTACTGTCATCTCTCATAATGAGCGTACTCTACAAATAAGATAATGATGCGATTTGCAGAGTAAAAAAGTATAATTATAATTTATTGTCATAGTTATTACAGTTGCTATTACTCTGTTTTTCAGATCTGTTATGTACCTTCTGAGTATCATTTTGAAGCATACTAATATAAAGTCCCAAAAGTGAGTGTGGAGGCATTGGTACCTTGGGTTACTGCAGGTGTTTTTTGATGCTCTTTATCACATTGAGGAAGATGCCTTCTGTTCCTATTTTATCAAGAGATTTCATTAGCAGGGAATGTAAGACATTGTCGGATGCTTTTCCTGCATTTATTGGGATAATTGTGTATTTCTTTTCCTTTTCCTTTTGATGATAGGATGCATTGCGTTTTTCCCTCCTGCACAAAGCTTTATTTTCATTTGGTCTGGGGTTTGGGAGAGGGCTCCAGGGTGATTAAAAAGCTGCCTAGTGGCTGGAAGAAATGGCTCAGGAGAAGCCCTGATTACAGGAGATGCAGAGAAGCCCCCAAAGGCTGCTGAACTCTGGAGGCACCTATTTGTGCTTAAGCATAAGTATTTCAAATAGATACTCACCCAGCCCAGCCTGTGGCCTGGCAGCCTGTGGGAAGTTGGTTAGGTGGTTGCCTATGTTCTTCGTCACTTATTCATCTAGAAGTGGTTCTCCATGAAGTCACAGCGATAGGGGTCCATATGGGCAGAACCTCGGACATGAAGGTGCAAAAGGGCTTGGTTCAGGTTCTTTTCCAGGGCCTTGATAACTTCCTTGGTACCCTCCCTTTCCTTCCTTCTCCTCCCCTCCAGAGCTTCACTTTCTTCAGTGGGTGTAATGTTTATTCTTGATTGAGTTTTGATAGGTTTTGTCTTTCAGGGGATTTGACCATTGTCTTTAAGTTGTCAAATTTATTTAAAAAGTTGTTCATAATAATCCCTTCCTATGTTTTACTGTGTCTAGCATCTGCAGTGATATCAATCTCCTGTTTCATTTTGAGATTGATAATTTTGTATATTATCTTTTTTCCTGATCAGTATGAATAGAAGTTTATCAGTTTTATTGATCTTGTCAAAGTACACATTTTTGTATCATTAAAAATTTTTTTAATGCTTGCCTGCTTTGTTCTAAATCAATTTCTTTTTTTCTGCTATTTAGGCCTGATTTACCCTTCTTTTCCTGTGTGTGTATGTGTGTGTGTGTGTGTGTGTGTGTAAGTTTTTGTATCTGCCAAAACATTTTCTTACTTTATTTGGCTTCCAGTAGCAGTCCTCTGCATTTGCAAAGTCCAGGTTATAGGCCTCATGCCTGAAGGCCAAATTGATAAGTGTGCAAGGCTAAGCAGCTGCAGGTCAACTCACCTCTTTAAGGTTCGTCCCTCCCTGGTATTGAGTCCTTTGTCTCTAGATTCTACTCTTTCAACAGCCATTTGCTATCTTGAAACAGATGCTTTAGGAAAATTCATTTTCCTTGTTATTAACATGAATGGTAGTTGACTTCCGGCCACTCCTTACATGGAAGGTGGACTCTTAAATGGATTAATTTTGAGTGTTCAGTAATTTGCTTATCTTCTAGCAGTTCATATTGGTTCGGATAAGTAAATCATGTGATTTGCTCACCTAATTTTCTTTTGAAGTTAATTTTCCTAATTAAATAGGAAAATGCCATAGGCATAAAATTTCAAGGAGGCAGATTTAAAAAATTTGTTAGGGGATGCTTATGGAAGAAGGAAAGAAATTTGAGATGAGTAATATGATAATTAGGGGAATTTATAGCTAATTGAAGAAATGATAACCTAAGAGTGTTAATAGATTGTGCCAGCTGAAAGTGATTAGTCAGTGTGTACCTCAGAATTACCTGGGGATGTTAAAAATATACAAGTACCTGATTCCTAGTCTGTACCTGCTGTATCAGAATTTTGGGATATGTTGGGAAATGTTATTTTCAAAACATATTTTTAGAGACTGTGATGGAAGGTTCTCACTAAGAATACTGAATTATACTTGCTGGTGTCCCAGAACTCTCACATAAGCTTACGACGGTTGTCTATATTTCTTTTCAACTCTGGGTTCAGTGATGGTAGCTTGAAATTAGTCCTAACAGGAGTATTTACAATATAGAAATTGGTAAACATACAGGTCAGCCTACCACCCCAGAGAACAACTACTGGCACACTGTTAATTAAATTTAATAGAATTGAATACATGCAAACTAAAAAATTTGTAGGAAGGGCCTGGGGTTGAAGCTCAGTGGTATAGCACTTGCCTAGCATGTGTGAGGCTCTGGATTCGATTCTTAGCACTGCATATAAATAAATAAAGATCCATCAACAACTAAAAAAATTTTTTTTTAAATCTATAGGAAAGTAAGAATGGTAGCAGGATTATAGATAATATACATAGAATTTAGCTTTTTTTTTTTTTTGTATGAGCCAGTAGTAAAATAGAACTTTTAAAAAGTTAATGCTATATAGTAAGTTTTATAGAACAACAACAAAAAAGGTGATAGTACTACTTGGTGAAAAATTACTCATCTTGTTCTTTTCTGGAATATTGGGTATAGTTGTAGGTGACAGGTTATTGAGCTTTTCTAGAAATAAGCCATCGGCATATGGGAATAGGTTTAGAAATTATTGTCAAGGCAATGATTGAAGCAAAATTTAGTATAGAGTACTTAGGGAATATGTCAAAGCTCTGAAATTGAACACCAATAGACTTATATGGCCACATACGATAGAATTTGGATCAATGAGTATGGAGTGGTGAATTTTGCTTGTTAGAACTTTCAGAAAGTTCAAATTGCTTTCAAATTAAATTGTTGGAGATACAGTGAATTTTAAAATTGAATGTCAGATAGGTACTACAGAGGAATATTGGAGAGAATTTTTGCATTTGGTAGGGAGATGGACTAGATCACTGATTCATTGTATATTAGAATTGGCTGAGTAACATTAAAAAAAGAAACTTGAGCTGGATGCAGTGGCACATGCCTGTAATCTCAGCAACTCAGGAGGCTGAGGTAGGAGGATTACAAGTTCAAGGCCAGCCTCAGCAATTTGTGAGATGCTCAGCAACTTAGGGTGACACTATTTCAAAATAAAAAGGACTGGGAAGGTAGTGTAGCTCAGTGATAAAGCACCCCTGGGTTCAGTCCCCAGTACAAGGGGGAAAAAAAGAAAGAAAGAAAAGAAATGAAACTTGATGTACCCTAAACTAACTGAGTCTCAATCTTAGAACTTGGGTAACTGTCTATTTTAAAACTCTTCAGGTTGTTATGATGTTCAACAAAGTTTACAAATCATTTGATTAGATAAATTGTAATGTATTTCTGTTGTACTTCTGACCATAAGATGACAGCACTTTTATTTTCCTGAAACAAATTTCGTACAATTTGAATTTGTAAAACACATATAAAACTTTCAGGGATATATAGGTACTTAGGAAATACTTAGACATAGACTTAATTGAATCCAAGAATAGAGGTTTTAATTCTGGAAACACTGGGTAAATGTTTGTGTGATAATTTCATAATGATTAGTAGCAAGATAATTGATTTTAAAGACCAATATTTTAAAGTAAAAATGCATTTAAAATTATGAACTAACAACTTTGACAAGGCCAACTGAAAAGGAGACAGTCAGAGAGGATAGACAGGAGGCTTCTGGGATAATATAGGCATAAAGCGAGTAATGACCATGGGTTAGGATATCTGAGACAGAGACCAGGAAAATTGGAAACTCTGGGACTAGAGCACTGCTCAGGATAGCTCCAGCTATGTAGGTTTGGAGATTATGTGCATATAAATGATGGCAGGTGTGGTAAGATCCAAGATGAAGTTAGTATAAAAGAGAAAGTCAAGGACACAGTCTTGGAGATACAATTAAGATATAGGAGGAGACATGAGAGGATTATAAATTTGTCACAGAATTAGCAGATGATTATACACGACTTGTGTCATTATTCATTCCATCTATTTAAGCAATTATTCCCTGAGGTAGCCTTGCTAGAAATGTATAACAGGTATTAGATTTTAAATTGTCAAGTATGTTTGTCCCTGGGTTGTATTCCCAGCCCTATATTTTGTCTGTCTATTCTGTCTTTTATTTTTTAAAGCAAAAGTTCATGGGACTGGGGTTTTTAGGAGCAGACTATAGGAAGTCTTGCTTTATATAATAGCATAGCCCTAATGATAGCCAGAAAATAGCTGTAGTTACAGAGATCTTAAGGTATATTGGTAATTTTTATTTTAAAAGATATTACCAGGGCTTGGAGTATAACTCAGTAGTACATGCTTAGCATGCACACTATCCTTGGTTCAGTCCCCATTGCTGAACTATAAAGACATTGATTTAAGAATTCTTCAGGGAAAACTTCTAAAGGAACAGTCAAGGTGAATCAACATATGCTGCTAGTTTTATTAGAATAGTATGTTTGTGTGGTGATTGTTTTTTATTTGTCAGTTTTATAGATTTTGGACAATGTGTTTTTGTGACACTTGTAATTTTAAAGCTCCTTTTGTAATAAAAAAATATGAACCAATAAAGAAGAAAGTTGTGATTATACTTAGAATTTTATTTCTTGTGGATAGAATGTGGTAATGATATGGGCAAAATGTTAATTGTTGGAACTGGGCATTGGGCATGTTGGTGCTTATTATTCTCTTCTATTTTTTGCTTTATTAGTTTTAAAATTTAGTAAAAAGCTAAAAAATATCAATAAAAATCTAAATTAGTTCTTGTCTTATAACAGTGAAAGGGAATGCGTAGCTGTCATGTCCTGAAGACATAATACATTAAAATTTGCTATTTTCCCCTTTTAAAATTGGTTCCTGTGTAATTTTATGTGGTTATAATCTTTCAAGGAAAAACAAATTATTGGCACATGGTATTGCATGCTTGGAGCAGAGAACTTTGGAATCCTACAAAGCTCTGTTAAATTCTGAGATTATTAATATCTGAAGTAAGAGACTACAGATTATATTTGCTGATAGGGTGGAGAGAGAGAGAGAGAGAGAGAGTTTGTGTGTGAGTGTGTGTGTATGTGTGTGTGTGTGTGTGTGAGAGAGAGAGAGAGAGAGAGAGAGTCTGCCCTCTGGCCAGAAAACCCCCTATTGTACAGAGCTCAGTGTCATTAATAATGGTTTTGATAATTCATAGTTCTTTTTTATGCACTAGTGGACTATAGGGATCATGCCTTTAAGTAATGAATTGATGAATACAATCCCTGTTCCCCAGGGTGGAGGTGGTGTGAAAGGAAGCTTCTTTCCCCTTCCACCCTCTCTGAGTTCCTTTCTTCCTGTCACCTTTCCTTTTCCTTTCTCTTTTGTATGTCCTCTGCCTCTCTATCTCTTACCTTTTGCCTGTCCTTTCTCTGTTCTGACGTCTGCATCTGTCCTTGCCTGTCTTTCTCTTCCTGACAGTTTCTCCTTCTAACTCACTCCCTTTTCCCTTTATCTCTCCCTGTCTTCCTAAGTCTGTCTTACCTTTGTCTGATCTTCTCTCCTGTGTCTCTCTGTGTGTCCATCTGTTTCACTCTTTGTCTCTGTCTCCTTGACTATAGATCACTCTGTTTGTCCTTTTCATTTCTCTTGCCCCATCTGTCCATTGTCTCTTCCTATTTGTCTTTCTGTATCTCCCTATCATTTCTCTGTCACCTGTCTTTTGCTGCCCATCAGTCTGTTTCCTTGTCTTTGTTTTTTTTCCTTTACTATTTTCTCTACTAGAAACTTTCTTTGATGTTTACTAATGCTCCCCTACATTCCCTTTCCCCCACATCTCGTCTGTTTTTTGCTCTTGTTCTCCTTATTTGTCCCTATTCCCTTTTCTCTACCTTGGTCGTTATCTGTTGCTTGTGCAATCTCTCACTTGCCTTTCATAGAGTAGAGGCTTTGTTGATGGCTACTATACCTAAAGTGCCCAAACTGGATATAGAGATGCCCTAGGGTGCCATAGGAGTACAATGAAATGTTTCACATTTTTGAGGGAAATGTAGCATTGCTTTTTATCTGTTGGAATCAACAAAGTACTAGTGCAAGGTAGTTTACAATTTTAACCTTACATCTCTTTCTGATGTTATCATATATTTGTGAATTTGAATTTTTAATAATAACAGATAAAGTATGAGTACTATGACAATCATCAGGAAATTAGGTTGGTATTATCCAATATGATTTCAGAGTTTTGAGAAGTTATGCAGGGCCTAATGTGACATGCATATTTATTAAGCTGTTTGACTTAACTGTTTTAATATGTGGAGGTATTAGGCATTTCTTTTGGCCTGGAGTCACTATAAAGAAGTTATAAGGACAAACTGGTGTGACTCAGATAAGTTCTGAAACAGTGTCCCTAATGTGATCAGTTTACTTGGGTTAACAATTGGAGACCAGATAAAAACAGATTGCTTGTGTGGAGGATACGTCAAGTAGAAATAAGAATAATTCTTGAATATAGTTTCTTGAATGTGTCATTCTAAAAATTTGCTGTTGACTTACAGTAATTATATGACCAGATATCGGTTCTTGGAGCACATTGTGTGTGTATGCATGAGAGAGAGAGAGAGAGAGAGAGAGAGAGAGAGAGAGAGAGAGAGAGATAGATAGATAGATTGAGATTGATTTAGTGCTGTCTGTACCCAAATGCTTACAGGCACTTTTGCTTTTGCAGTAAATGCCTTTGTGCACAAACATCAGTTGCAGGTCTCCTTGGGTCAGCTCTCATTACTCATACCCTGTTGCCTATGTAAATGTAGAATAAGGATGTCTTACTTCCATCCTTTCCTCTTGATTATGAAGTTAGACTTTCTTTTAGTTTTAATTTTTTCCTGGAGATCAAATCCAGGGCCTCACACATGCTCTACGATGGAGCTATATTCCCAGCCTTAGACTGTCTCCTTTTTTTTTTTTTTTTTTTTTTGTGGTGCTGGGGATTGAACCCAAGGCCTTGTGCTTGCAAGGCAAGCACTCTACCAACTGAACTATATATCCCCAGCCCTAGACTGTCTTCTTAAGGTGACTCTGCCCCCTTATAGTCCTTCTCTTTCTAGCTATTGGCCTAAGCATGTGTGTTTGTGATGTTTATGGCAGCTCCTTTGGTTTTATACCTAAAAAATTTCTTTCTCTCTAAAAGGTTTCTACTGGACTACTCCTCCCATATCAAATTTTGTTAATTTTTACAACTTCTCAGTCATTTGTTTAGCTTTGAGATTAAGTTTTACGTATTATAATTAATTATGAACTTTACCAGTTATACAACTCATTATTTTACAATGTCTGATCTGTAACATTTGCATTTTTCTGGAAGCTGATAAATGTTACATTTTTTTTAACATTAGAGATTGCAAAATGCATTTCTGAATAGTTAAATCTAATGCAAATTGTTACTTTTTTGCCATTTCCCCAGTGAACTTGTTGGAACCTTTAGTTTTACCTGTTGCCTTTAACTTTTTATTTTATCAAATATTTTAGTTCTATATATGTATTTTTTGATGCCATCAATCAAATTTTAAGAATGTTTATAACATTATTAAACCCTTCAGTGTTTTTAAAAATAATTTTTTTAGTGTCAATGATTTTGATATTTACCGTAACTATTCTCTAAATCTTGTTGCAATTTATGTGGTAGTCATAATATTCAATAAATGGAACACTTGTAATTTCATTTTATAAAAAATTTTAGTGAATTTAAATTATTAAAAATATGCTTTGAAGAAGGGAGAGTAAATTTTGTGCCTGTAAAATCAGAGGAAAAATTTAAAGATAAAATTTTAAGTAGTGCTCATCTGTCTATTTTCTGTTGTTGTAACTGAATTGCACAGATAGGGTACTCCATAAAGAATCAAATGCTATCTATTTAGCTATGGAGGGTGGAAACCCCAATAGCATGACACTGGCATCTCTGCATATGTTTTTATTTATTTTTATAGTTAATATTCATTTTCCCCATATTTGTCCTTTTCTGGTAGTCTTTATCCCTTTTACATTTTGTTTTTCCATCTGGTATCATTTTTCTTTTTCTTAAATAACTGCCTGTAGTATTTCTTTTATTGAAGGTCTGGAGGAAGCAAATTCTTCTAGGTTTTCTTTTGCAAAAAAACTTAATTTCACCATCACTTTTCAAGGATTTTTTTTTTAAACCAAGAATATAATACTAGGTTGACAGTTTTTCTGTCAGCACTTTATAGATGTCATTGCATTGCTTTCTGGCATCAGTATTTCTGATGCAGAGTAAGCCATTTAGTATTATTGTTGCTCCTTTGAAGGTACTGTGCCTCTTTTCTTGATGCTTTTAAGGTTTTTTCTTGTTTCAATTTCCAACAGTTTTATTTTATTGTGCCTTGATGTGTTTTCTTCATGTTTTTTTTTTAGAAAGTTTAGTGAACTTCTTGAATCTGTGGGTTATGTTTCTTTCTTTTCTTTTTTTAGTTTGGGGCATTTCCTTAGGCATCCTCTCTTCAAATATTGCCTCACTCCATTCTTTATCTCTTCTTCTGTGATTCTGATTATATGTGACTTAGCTCTTTAGTATATCTCACATAGAAGACTTTGTTCATATTTTTCATTTTTTCTTGACATGCTTTGGTGTTTTCTACCTAACTATCCGTTTATCAGCACTAGCTTCTATCATGTCCAGTCCGCTGTTATTAAATCCATCTATTGAATCCTTAATTTCTTACAGTTTTCAGTTGTATAATGTTGATTTCATTTGTTTTTATGTATTTTTGTTTTCTGATAACATTCTTCATCTTTTCCTCTGTTTTTCCCCATTATTTTTTTGAAATATTAATCATAGATATCTTAAAGTCTTTCCCTTCTAAATCTAGTATCAGGTTGATCTATGAGTGTGCTCTATTGCCTGGCTTTTTTCTCTCTTCAGTCATGTTTTGCTGCCTCTTTTCAGGCTTCATTTGTGTTATATGCAGACTATTATATATAAAAGAAGTGTAAAGACATTAGGTGAAATCATCCTTGATCAGATTCCCCCTTATGAGGATTCCCCCTTATGAGCACTCAGTATGTAGATCCAGTTAGGGATTGAGCTGGGTTTGGGCTTGAGTACTATTTCAGTAATATTCAGCAAAATTGTTTTTATTTCTAATTATGACTTTGGGACTATGACTATGACTATGACGTTTGGGAACCCAGCAGGTCTCTGTCTTCTTAGCCCTGAATGGCTGTAGGAAATCATTTCTACTTTTAGAGGTTCTTAGCTCACTTTCTAGTCCCCTACCCCATTAGTATCAAGATCTTCAGGAGTGTACTGATTTAATTGTGTACTTGAGGCCTATCCTCTGTTCTGTCAGGTTTTCACATTAGAAGCTTCTTGAAACTGAGGGAGATTCCATGACCTGTTAAAAGTTAAATTTCCAAGAGGGGAAAGCACTGTATGCTCCAGTTTACAATCCCATACAAACACTGAAAGCTTTGTGGGTTTCTTTTTTCCCCATCAGAAGTTCCTCATCTGGGTCAGACTCATTCTTTAGCCCATCCCATTAGAAGTTGACTCAGTCTGGGGGATAAAGGGCAACTGGTTATCTCAGCTTTACTTTCAACAATTTTTCTGTGCCTGTAAGTTCTTATGGATCGTGTGGCTCTCTGATATTTACACAAAAAAGATTTTTTTATTTTATCCAGTAGTAGATCATTTTTTGTTTTTCTAGAGATGCAGCAATAGGTTGTTTGAGTCCTTTCAGCTTTTTTGGTATAGACATTGATTGCTATAAACTTCCTTCTTAGTACTGCTTTTGCTATATCATAGATTTTTTTTTTTTCTTTTTTTCTGCAGTGCTGGGGATTGAACCCACGGCCTTGTGCTTGTGAGGGAAGCACTCTACCAACTGAGCTATATCCCCAGCCCTATCATAGATTTTTGACATGTTATATTTTCATTTTTATTTGTTTCAAGAAATTTTAAAATTTCTTTTTGTTTCCTTGATCCATTGATTGTTCAAGGGTAAGTTGTTTAATTTTCACCTATTTATTTAGTTTTCAGAATCTTTTGTTGTGGTGGTGGTTTGTTTGAGACAGGAGGGTTTCACTCTGTTGCCCAGGCTTGTCTTGAACTTGCAGTCCTACTGTTCAGACCCCTGAATAGCTAGGACTATAGGCAAGCACTACCATGCCCAACTACTACCCAACTGCTAGTTGTTGCTTTCTAGTTTTATTTTCTTGTGGTCAGAAAAGATACTTTATATGATTTCAGTTTTTTAAAAAGGTGAGACTTATTTTGTAGCCTATTGTATAATCTGTCTTGGTGAATGTTCTACATGCTGTTGAGAAGAATGTGTATTCTGCAGTTGTTGGTTAGGATTGTTCTACGGATATCTGTTAGGTTCATTTGTCTTAGGGTACAGTTTAACTATACTGTTTTTTGATTTTTTGTCTGGATGATCTGTCCATTGCTGAAAGTGGGGTGTTAGAAGTCCTTTATTATTATTGATTGACGTCTGTCTCTCCCTTTGACTTCATTAATATTTGATTTGTATATTTGAGTGCTCTAATATTTGGTATGCATAATTTAGAGTCGTTATTTCCTCTGGCTGAGTTGACCTTTTTATCATTATATAATGACCTTTCTTGTCAGTTTTACTGCTTTTCTTTAAAAATTGAATTTTATACAATATAGGTATAGCTACTCCTGTTTTATTTTGGATTCCATTTGCATGGAGTATCTTACTCCATTTCTTCATTCTCAGTGTATGCATGTCCATAGAGGTGAATTGAGTTTTTTTAAGCAGTATATACTTGATTCTTTTTTTCCCCCTATATCTTCAATCACTCTTCACATTTAGAATTTAAATTTAACATAGTTATTGATAGGTAAAGTCATACTATAGCCATCTTGCAATTTATTTTCTAGTTTTATTAAAGTGTCTTATACTGGTATGTTTTGATTCTTGGCTTACTATTTTTGTTTTTTCTGCTACAGATTTTTGCTTTGTGGTTACCATGAAGCTTACAAAAAGTCTTTTGAATATAATAAGCTATTTTGAAATGATAGCAACAATATGATTATAAAACTAAGAAAAGAAATAAAATGAGAGAAAAATATGCTAATAAAAACTTTTATGTTGCACTTCACTTTTCCTCACATTTGGATTTTTGGATTCTCCATTTGTACCTTTGTAATGTGCCTATCTCTTAGTATTTTCATATAGCAACTTGTTTTCTTTTTCAGTCTTCACACTAAAGATGCAAGCAGCTGGGATTACAGTCGTGTGCCATCACATGTGGCTTTGGTGAAGATTTTTCCTTGTCTTTTATTTGTTTGGGAATTTCTTTATCTCTACTTCATTTCTAAAGGATAACTTTGCTGGGTACTATATTCTTGACTGGAAGGTTTGTTTTTTGCCTTTTGTACTTTGAAAATCTTATGCTATTTCTCCTGTTCTTTAGGTTTCTGCTGAGAAGTCTGTCAGGTGAATTGGGATACACCTCTCTTGTTTATTTTCTCTTGCTGCCTGAAGAATCTTTATCTTTCCCCTTTGAAAAAAAACTAGATTATAATATTTCTTTGGTAGATGTGGTTGAGTTAAATATGACTGGTGACCTTGATGTTCTTTTAACTTCACTACATTTGAGAAATTTTCTGTTATGATCTCTTCGAATAAGTTTTCTATCCCTTGGTGCTCTCAAGTCCCTCTTGAACTCCAATAAGGCAGATATTTGCTCTTTTAATGCTGTCCCAATTTTCTTATAAGCTTTCTTCATTCATCTTTATTTTTTTCCCTCTGTATATTTTCAAATAGCCTGTCTTTCAGCTTCCTGATTTTTTCTTCTGTTTGATCCATTCTGCTACTGATGCCTTCTGTCACATTTTAAATTTTGCTTAGTGTTAGGTATTAGGGGCCATTAGGAACAACACTGTTTTAGGATTCATCAACCCTACCCTGAGTTTCAAGGAAAAGTTCTGTGCTGTCTATCCTGTCCTACCACCAGTGAATTGAGTCTTATTTCACACTGTGCTGCCCTAGGTTGGGGTAGTGTTTGTGGAGGTAGTCCTTTGGCCTCCAAGATTGGTGGTAAGCTGGGTTGCACCTGACTCACAGACATAGGGACTTGTACCATCTTGGGGGTGGGGGTGTTCGTGTCCCAGGCTCACTCCAAGGCTGGCAGTTGAGCAGGTCAAAACTTGAGTGCTACAAATACTTAGGTCCATGTCTCATGCTGGGGCAGGTCTGTAAGACTCTGCCTGAAAGCTCAGGCCTGGGTATAGGGAGCTTTGTTTGCTGCCTGGTGATCTGAGCTTCAAGGCAAAGTCCCAGGCTAACCTTAGTGTTTTGCTACCCTGTCAATAGAGTCTTGCCCCTCCCTCTGCTAACTGAATTTGGAGGAAGGGTGGTAGTCACTGTCCCTTGGCCACCTGGTTGATGCAGTACTATCAGCTTAGTTCATTGGTATAGGCCTTGGGGCAGGCTTTGTGGGGCTTTGCCCAGCACTGGATTTCACTCTGGTGGGCCTGCTACTTCTTTGAATCTTGGATCTTCTTTGATCAAGGGGTAACCTAAGACTTTGTTAATTTCTTAGTAGTTAAGATTTTTAAAATCATTTTTATTATTATCGTCCAATATTATTGGGCTGATTTTATAAGATATAGATTTAAATATCTTTTTTAAATGTGTTAAGTATTTGAGAATGTTCTATGGACACATGATAATCTATGTGAAAAATGTAAAGATCTCTCTGTTTATTTGTTAAGTTATATTTAATAATTGTATATATTTCCTTCATGCATTTTTGTTTCTTCTGTTGGTTAATCTTTTGATCTGTTAACTCCTGATCTGGTATTTTTGTCTATTTAGTCTACTATAATACATAACTCAGACTGGATAACCAGTAAATAACCAATTTCTTTATTTGTTCTTTTTAGACATACATGACAGTAGAGTGTATTTTAGCATATTATACATACATGGTGTATAACTTATTCTAATTAGGATTCCATTCTTGTGGTTGTACATGATGTGGAATTACACTGGTTGAGTATTCATGTATGAACATAAGAAAGCAATGTCCAATTCATTCTACTGTCCTTCCTATTCCCAACCCCTGACCCTTCCCTTCATTCCCCTTTGTGTAATCCAATGAACTTCTATTCTTACCTTCCCCCCTTATTGTGTGTTAGCATCCACATATCAGAGAGAACATTTGGCTTTTGGTTTTGGGGGTCTGACTTATTTCACTTAACATGATAGTCTCCAGTTCTATCCATTTATTGGCAAATGCCATAATTCCATTTTTCTTAATGGCTGAGTAATGTTCCATTGAGTATATGTACCACATTTGTTTCATCCATTCATCTGTTGGCGGACACCTAGGCTTGTTCCATAGCTTAGCTATTGTGAAATGAACTGCTGTAATCTTTGATGTGGGTGTGTCACTGTAGTATGCTGATTTTAAGTCCTTTGGGTATATGCCGCGGAGTGGGATAACTGGGTCAATTAGTGGTTCCATTCCAAGTTTTCGAAGGAATCTCCATACTGTTTTCCACAGTGGTTGCACCATTTTGCAGTCCCACCAATCATGTATGAGTGAACCTTTTTGCCCATATCCTGGCCAACATTTATTATTACTTGTATTCTTGATAATTGCCATTCTGACTGGAGTGAGATGAAATCTCAGTGTAGTTTTAATTTGCATTTCTCTCACTGCTAGAGATGTTGAATATTTTTTCACATATTTGTTGACCAATCGTATTTCTTCTGTGACGTGCCTGTTCAATTCCTTTGCCTACTTATTGATTGGGTTATTTGTTTTTTTGGTGTTATGTTTTTTGAGTTCTTTATGTATTCTGGAGATTAATGCTATATCTGAGGTGCAGGTGGCAAAGATTTTCTCCCATTCTGTAGGCTCTCTCTTCATGTTATTGTTTGCTTTGCTGTGGAGAACCTTTTTAGTTTGATACTATCCCATTTATTGATTCTTGATTTTACTTCTTGTGCATCAGGAGTCTTGTTGAGGAATTTGGTTCCTCAGCTGACATGATGGAGAGTTGGGCCTACACTTTCTTCTAGTAGGCACAGGGTCTCTGGTCTAATGCCTAGGTCCTTGATCCACTTTGAGTTGAGTTTTGTGCAGGGTGAGAGAGAGGGGTTAAATTTCATTCTGCTATATATGGATTTCCAGTTTTCCAGCACCATTTGTTGAGGAATCTGTCTTCTCTCTAATTGTATGTTTGGGAACTTTTGTCTAGTTTGAGATAACTGTATTTATGTGGGTTTGTCCCTGTTCTTCTATTCTATTGGTCTTTGTGTCTGTTTTGGTGCCAATACCATGCTGTTTTTGTTAGTGTAGCTTTGTAGTATAATTTAAGGTGTGGTATTGTGATGCCTTCTGTTTCACTTTTCTCACTTAGGATTGCTTTGGCTATTCTGGGCCTCTTGTTTTTCAAATGAATTTCATCATTGCTTTTTCTATTTCTATGAAGAATGTCATTGGAATTTCAATAAGAATTGTGTTGAATCTGTATAGCGCTTTTGGTAGTTATGACCATTTTTACAATATTATGCCTATCCAAGAACATGGAAGATCTTTCCATCTTCTTAGATCTTCTTCAGTTTCTTTCTTTAGTGTTTTATAGTTTTCATTTTAAACATCTTTCACTTTTTTTGTTAGATTGATTCCCAAGAATTATTATTATTTGTTGAGGCTAATGTGAATGGAATAGTTTTTTTTTCTTTCTTTTTTTGGAACTGGGGACTGAACTCAGGGGCACTCGACCACTGAGCCACATCCCCAGCCCTATTTTTGTATTTTATTTAGAGACAGGGTCTCACTGAGTTGCTTAGGGCCTCGCTAAGTTGCTGAGGCTGGCTTTGAACTTGAGATCCTCCTGCCTCAGCCTCCCAAGTGCTGGGATTACAGGCGTGCGCCACCATGCCCGGCGGAATAGTTTTCCTAATCAGAATTTTATTGCTTATATATCTAGAGGCTGGAAGGTTCAATGTCAGTATGCCATCAGGTTTTGTGTCTGGCGTGGGCACACTTTGTGGTTTATCGATGGTGTTTTCTAGCTGTGTCCTCACATAGGAAAAGGAACAAATAAGCTCCCTTTTTTTTTTTTTTTTAAGTATTCAGTCTCAAGTGTTTTTTTTTTTTTTAAGAATTCAAATCTTGTTTTTTATGCCTTTATTTTGTTTATTTATTTTTATATGGTGCTGAGGATCAAACTCAGTGCCTCATACACTAGGCAAGTGCTTTACCAGTAAGCCGCAGTTGCAGCCCCAAGTAAGCTCCTTTTTAAAGGGCGCTAATTCTATTTATGAGGTTTTCACCTCATGACCTAAATTACCTCCCAAAGGCTCTTTTGTTTTTGTTTTTGTTTTGGAACCAGGGATTGAACTCAGGGACACTTGGCCATTGAACCACATCCCCAGCCCTATTTTGTATTTTATTTAGAGACAGGGTCTCACTGAGTTGCTTAGGGCCTCGCTAAGTTGCTGAGGCTGGCTTTGAACTCTTGATCCTCCTGACTCAGCCTCCCAAGTCACTTGGATTACAGGTGTGTGCCACCACACCCAGCACAAAGGCTCTGTCGCTTAGATTACAGGTGTGTGCCACCATGCCCGGCACAAAGGCTCTGTCTCTTAACTGCCATCACTTTAATTTCAACATATGAATTTTGGGGCAATACAGACATTCAGACTATATAGCACCTAGAGAATAGGAATTTTACCAGGATGGGTCCACATGTGGAATTCCCCCATCCCCCACCTCATTATAAGTGAGTCCTTTTGGTTTGTATATCTAGGTCTTTCCATTTTTTATTTGTTTAAATGATGCCTCTCCTTTTAGATACCTGTTAATTGCATTTAGATTTCTTGAAGCTGGGTAGTAAGTCTTTTCACTTTCCCTTTATGTTTACTATATATCCCCATATGTTTTGCTCTGTGCTTATGGATATTTATTATACTCTTTTTGAGTCTGTAAATTTGGTTTTGGATATTAAGTATCTACTCTATCACTAACTGAGGAACTCATAATTTTTAGAAATTGAAAAAAAATTCTCGTTCTTACACAAATTTCTTCCAGCTATTTATTTTATTCAGTTTGTCATCATTGCCTCCAGCATTTTATTTCACTGGATTTTCTGATTATTTCTATTTTCTGATTATTCTGATTGTTATTTCCTCTGCCTTTTAGATCTCTCTGTTTTTGTTTAGCCTTTTGAATTTAGGACTGAAGTTTGGATAATATGAATTGGTGGGAATTCTGTAGTGGTTGAAAGCAAAAGAGTTCCCAACTCCATGGATCTGTGGTAGTAAAGAAAAACAAGGTGTTGTCAGTGTGTTTGCAGTACAGCCAGAGGAATCCTTGTTACTTTTCTCTGTATCCTCTGTAGGGAAACAGTCCATCCATTTATTTATTTCTTTTGGGGGGGTTAGGGAGACGTGAACCATTAATAGTAGGCTGATGCCTGTCTCTTCGGATTCCAGTTTTTTGAATGCTGGGGCTTCCCATAGTACCCTAGTCTTTTTCCTTTTCTTTGGGTCCAGTACTTTTCTAGAATCTCTTGACCAGGCCACAGAGGAGAAGATAGCACACCAAATACCTCTGCAGAGACCTCCAGAGAACTTAAGCCTCAGTTACACTTAATTTTCATGAGTCACAATCATCTTTTGTTTCAAGAAAGTCACATAGTTAGGAGTGGAGTGGATAGAAGCCTGCATTCCTGTTACCTTGTTGTAGAATCTCTTCCCTTAAGTCTTGATTGCTAACATCATCACAATCCATTTAGCTTCCCTGTCCCACACTTCAATGAGAAATGACTTACTATTGATCATAAGAAAATATCTTGAAAGATATTTTTCTTTTTCGCAAAAATGTGGCCTTGAATGGTTCATTTTACAAATATTTTGTTGATGCCTTTACATGCTACTTAAAATGTACAGTTAACAAAATTTTCTCAGTGATAGGGCCCTCATATATGTAGGTATGTTTTTGTTTTTTTGTACCAGGGATTGAACTCAGGGGCACTCAACTATGAGCTACATCCCCAGGCCTATTTTGTATTTTATTTACAGACAAGGTCTCACTGAGTTGCTTAGCACCTCACTTTTGCTGAGGCTGGCTTCAAACTCATGATTCTGAGGCACTGGGATTACAGGTGTGCGCCACTACACCCGGTGGTATGTATTTTTTTTTCCAATCACAAGAACAACTGACAGGCGGACTATGTCTGTTCATGTTTGGGTATTTGGCAGACATTTTCCCAAAAATGAGCAATGTGGGCTGGGGATATAGCTTAGTTGGTAGAGTGCTTGCCTGTCAAGTACGAGTCCCTGGGTTCAATCCTCAGTACCGCAAAAAAAAAAAAAAAAAAAAAAAAAAGCAATATAAGCCTATATCACTTCAAGAAGAACCTATAGTATTGTTGCAAATAATATCTGAGCTTTTAAGGAAAAGGCTAGGATTTTCTAAAACTTTTATCTGCCATGGTAAGTTTGATAGCTCCCTTACACTGTTCTCTTGAGACCAGTGGTAGTATTTACTAATGTCATTGTCTTAGTTCATAGCAAAGGACTCTAGACTAGGTGGCTTATGAATTTATTTGTTGTGATTTTGGAGTCTTGAAGTTTGAGATCAAGGTGCTAGCATGGTTGGGTTCTGCTCAGGGCCTTCTTCCCGGTTGGAGATAGCTGACTTCCTCACATGGCATAAAGAGAAACAAAAGACTCTCTGGTTTCTATAAGGTACTCATGCTGATCATGAGAGCTCTACCCTCATGACCTAAATTACCTCCCAGAGGCCTCATATCCTGATAACTCAATCACATTGGGGGTTAGGATTTCAACATACGAATTTTGGTGGGAACACAAATATTCAGTTAATAAAAATCATTTAAAAATATTATATGATGGAATTATGTCAACTTTTGGAGGAATTGGGTAACTCAGCAAATTAATATTTTCCAGATGACTAATATGTTACAAAATAATGAGTGGATGTAAAATCTATTCAAAGTGTAAACTAGACAAATGGATTTTAATGTTAACAGTATGGGAAGAGATACATAGTGCAACTAACCTTTAAGAAGTTAATGCTTGACTCAAACTTGTTTTAAAGGTGATAGTAATTGGTAAAAGGAGTACATGGAACTTAATGGTTAAGAAAGATGAAATGTAGTGGAAGGTTTAGCAGTTAAACTAACAAGGACATAGGAATTGTTTAAAGGAATCTGAAAAGATAGGTTGGAGAGGTAGATTCGAACTCAGTCTAGTTTTGCTGCAGGATTCTCCCACAGAGACACTAGACACTAGGGCATTCAGCAGGAAGCAGGGTTTATTAGTGGGACAAAGGCTCGGCCGTATTCTTGTCCAAAGGCTGGGGCACAGCCAGGCATAGCCTTATATACTTTTGTTAGTTTTCTTGTATGTTTCCTGTATGAGTTAATACATCTTTCTGGTTAGGCATTCTGTTTCTATACTGCAGAGTAGCAACACTGTTACAATTGAGCTTTGGAATTTTCACATTGATACAGATGGCTTCATATTATTTTTTTTTCTGTTCTTTGAGAGAATCTCTACCACAGTTTGTGATATTTAAGAAATACTGATGTATTTTAGCATCTCCCTAATATTTATTTTGTAGGGGCCAAGAAAGCCGAAGTATTTAGAGTGATTTATAAAAAGGTAAGTGGTGTAAAATAAACAAGAAGAATGTGAGTACTAGGAGATAGGAGAGGAGATGCTTGTTTCAAAATGGTAATACAGTTTCTTAGATTATCTTTTGTGTTAGGCAGCTTTTCATTGCTGTGACTAAAATACCTGAACATAGCAACCTAGAGGAGGAAAAATTTATTTTGGCTCATGGTTTCAGTCCATGGTTGGCTGAGTCCATTGCTTTAGGCTGGAGGTGAAGCAGAACAAACTGAAGGGTGTAGTAGAGGAAAGGTGCTCCACTCATGACAACTGGAAAATCAGGGGTGTGGGGGTGTGTGTGGGGTGGCGGATGAATGTGTAAGCGTGAGAAGCCAAGAGGACAAGATACAATCCTTAAGGGCATGCCCCCTGACCTACTTCCTCTAGCTACACTGTACCTGCCTACAGTTACCACCTAGTAGTCCATTACATTATGAATACATCAGATGGATTGATTCACTGATTTGGTTACAGCTCTCACAATCTTATTTCACCTCTGAACATTCCTGCATTGTCTGCCACATACGTGAGCTTATTGGGGGATACCTCTTATCCAAACCATACCATCCTTCAAGAATTATTAAAAGAAAAATAAATGCAGTTTATCTAAACTAAATCAGAATGTTTGGGAGAATAAACTTGATTAATGAGGAATGGCAAATACAACAATATATTGACATAGAATATAATTTCTGGGGACAGTTTCAAGTTCCAGTATCCTAAAGCAGTGTTCCTTTAGCCTTTTTGGGTAGAGGAATAGCATAAAACTCTTGAAGAAAAAGACCATAATAATTATATATCAATTAATAAGAGAAAACTGTTGGCATAAAGTAATACTTTAAATTGATGAGGGCAATCTGTAGATCATTGATTTTCAGAGTATGGTTGTTGGACCAATAACATCAGTTATCTACTGAGTACTTGTTAAAAATGTAATTTCTTGAGGGGCAGGGACTGGGGATATAGTTCAGTGGTAGAGTTTTTGTCTAGCATGTGTGAAGGCCTGGGTTTGATTCTGGTAGCATAAATGAAAGGAAGGAAGGAAGGTAGATAGGTAAATTTTTGGATGGCATCCTGGACCTGAATTAGAACACTTTGGGGATAGCTGTGTTTTAACAGTCTCTTCAAGGGATTCAGATGTATGCTTAAGTTTTAAACCAAGAACTTAGAATGTTATTTTCCTTTATTTACCAGGTAGTAAATAAAATTCTATATATACTATTTAACATTTTTGGCCTTATAGAGTATCTTAATCACCTATACCACCCATATAAGAATATTTAAAAGATAGATGGAGCTGGAATTTTGTGGCTCAGTGGTAGAGCACTTGCCTGGCATGTGTGATGCCCTGGATTCAATACACAGCACCCCATATAAATAAATAAAATAAAATAAAAGATCTATTGACAACTAAAAAATTTTTTAAAAAACAATGTTTAAAAGATAGAATTGATCAAAGGGTGAAATCAGAGAATGTTATGTTTAGATATCATTTGAGTTTAGAAGAAATTCCTCCATTCTGCTCAGACACTGGAGAAATCCAGATTGTCAGATTTTGGTGATTTAAATAAACTTATCATTCCATTTTTTTTCTTCCTTTTTTTTTGGTATCATTTGTTGACATTAGCCCACAAGTGTTGCATTTAACAGACTCGGGGAGACTCAGGTAATTGTTCTTAATTGGTTGGAATATCACTTGGGATGGTATCAAATAAGGTCTTTGAAGAAGGTGAGGAAAGAGATTGTGCCTGCCATTTGAGCAGTGGCTGGATCTGTCATTTTGCCCCAGGTTATGTGGGTCATAGTTTGGAGGTGTTTGTTTTAATATGTATGTAAAATATCTTTCAAAGATATAGTGTTGCCGGGCACGGTGCGGTGGCACACACCTGTAATCCCAGCAGCTTGGGAGGCTGAGGCAGGAGGATCACAAGTTCAAAGCCAGCCTCAGCAATTTAGCGAGGCCCTGAGCAACTCAGTGAGACCCTGTCTCTAAATAAAATACAAAAAATAGGGCTGGGGATGTGACTCAGTGGTGGAGTGCCCCTGGGTTCAATTCCCAGTATCAAAAAAAAAAAAAGGTGCAGTGTTAGGGTTTGTATTTTGTTATGAACAAAAAAGTTCAAGGAGAAGAGTTTAAACTTAGAAACATTTAAAATATAAATTAAGTTAATTTAGGGCTGGGAGTATAGCTCAGTTGGTAGAGTGCTTGCCTGTCAAGCACAGGGCCCTGGGTTCAATCCCCAGCACTGCAAAAAAAAAAAAAAAAAAAAAAAAAAAAAAAAAAATTAAGTTAATTTAAATTAATTTAATTTCCTCTTTAATTAATTTATGCTTATAGTGTTTTGATTTTATTTAGAACCTTCATTTTAAGAAAGGACTAAATGAAATGAGAAATTACATTAGAAATAACTATAGACATTTCATATTGGCCTATAGTATAGAACGATCTGATATATAATGTAACTTAATTGAACACAAATATAATTTCATCAGTTTTATTGTTAACTGATAAGTTAATTTTTTTCTTAGGTAATAAAAATAAATGCTTGACCATCGGAATACTGGTCCTAAAATAGAATTCAGACTGTTTTTCAACTTGATACAGTTGTCTCTCTTACTTTGCTTTCCTCCTGAAATGTTTCCATTTTGGGGATGGGAAAAGCTGTGATTATTTATAGACTAGGGTGTTTTGGACAGGTGGTGTGTTTACATAGATCGGTAGAATTAAATGTCCCCCAGGACCTTAAATGTGAATGCACTTCATTTTATCATCACTTTTTATAATTAAAAGAACAAAATAAGTATGTGGGTAGATGGAAAACATCCTCTGTAATTTTACAATTCAGCACAACAGGTCTTCTCTGTAAGGAAATTTTCAGAGTTTTTGGGTAACTAATGAACCACATAACTTTGTCATTGAAAATATTTAAAGACTATTTTCTTTCTGTCTTTTTTTCTGGTCCTGGGGATTGAACTCAGAGCCTCCCGTATGCTAGGCAAGCAATCCAAGGAGCTCCATCCCCAGCCCTGCATCGTTTTAATAGTATACAAATGTTAAATATTACTTCCTTCTCCCAGTTTTGACTTTCTGATAGGAATTTTTTAGAGTCTAACCCTGTAGAAACTTACAGCATCATACATTATTGAAATTTCTGGTATTATAATCTCTAATTCCAAAATTAGTTATTGGTAATACTGCATGCTAAAACTTTAGAACTTAAGAAACTCCTGAAATTTAGCATATACACCTATTTGGGGGATTTAAATCCATTTTGTATATTATATAGGTAACTTTAGAGTTGATACACTGATTATTATACTAATGCTATTTGGCACAGAATATATTCAAATATTCAAATTCAGTCAGCCTATTTATAGTAGCTGCTTCTCTAGTAAAATTCCATGCATAAGCTATTTCAGTCTCTTCCTTGTTGCAGGGAATTACTTGTATTCTTTTGAGAGCACATGCTTTTGAGAACTTATTCTCATTTAGAGATTGGGGGACATAATATAGTCCCATTGAGAAAGATAGTGATAGTAAAATAATCTACTCCTTTTCTCTTCCCTTTGCATATCTTCATCTTCTAGAATCTTCTCTCTATCCTATAATACCATTAAGCCCTGGTTGTCCAAAACTATCAATTTTCCTTTTTTTATTGAATTAGCAAGTTATTATTAATAAGATCATCCATCATTTACTAGGAGAGGCAGTTAGCTTGCCTCTTGAGACATTTGGCTCTTTTGTGATCACATGTTGAAAACCTCTATTTGTATATATCATGTGTCATCATTAGTGCTCATCAGTCCTTTCTGTTCACTTTTTGCAATGCAGGGGATTAAACCCAGGGCCTTGTGCTTTCAAGGCAAGCATTCTACCAACTGAGCTATATCCCCAGCCCTCCTTTCTGTTCTTAAAATTCTTATTTTTATCCTTCTTCTACAAATATGGAGAGAAGAGTGGGTTCTCTATGAAATAAATGTTATAAGAAAAGAGAACCACGTGCTCTTATAAAAGTGTAAGGGTGGCATTCTGTCTTGAGGTTACATTTAGGAGATCAAAGAACAGCTAAAGTAGATGACTTTTTTTTTTTTTGGAACAGGGCCTAGAAGCAGAGCTATCCATCAGACACAGAAAACACAGTATCTTGGGCCCACAAAATGTTTAAATTTTAATTTACTTTAAAATCAGTAAAAAAATGAACACAAATGTGATGAATATGTAATAATGAATCCAGCCAGAATTGTATTCATCTTTATACTAATGTAGTTGTAAAATACAATTTTAATATATTTTAAATGGAGGAAGTGGCTTAGTGGCTTACAAAGACAAAAGTGCCTGGGACTTGCAAAAGTCATAATGTCCCCTGCCTAGAAGAGTAAGGAAGGATATGTGAATGTGAGGGGTCCAACACTGGCAAAACCTGTGTAAGAAATTGATAAATCAAGATTCATTTTAAGGAACTTAAATATTGTTTATTTTCTACATGCGACTACTATTACTTGAAGCACAACAATGACTAGAAAAGTAAACAATACTTAGCTAGAACTAATAAACAAGAAGCCCCTAAGATGCCAGATGTTTAGTCATTGAAATAGTTACTGTGTTGAGAGGTATGATCTGCTTTATTACTTTATTATTAGCTTTTCAGAATACAAACATTATAACATGTATGCATCATGGGTAATAGAACCATGGTTTAAATGCGGTGATGTGGAGAATACATCTTCCATTCTAAGAAGCACTGTAGTTTTCCGTTTCACAAACTCATTGCCATAAAAATCACATCTTCACAGACATAGAATGAACCTCCAGGATGAAACAAAGATTGAACATTTCAGACCCTGACTACTTTTGTTTTGAAACTATAATGACTGTAGGTGATCCTGGGTGCAAATTATGAAAAGACAGCTTGTCCATTCAAACAAATTAGAAAAACTGAGATAAGGCTTTACTTTAAGCACTTTGTTTCTCAGAGGATTGGCCATCTGAGGATTCTCGTTAAAAACCTTAAAACATACTTGTTAAAATCTTAACCACACTCAAGACATCAAATCAGAATTTCTGTGGATATAGTCTGGAATGTGTATTTTTAAAATTAGTTGATTTATTTTCATGCTGGACCATCCTAACCCAGCAGGGATTGTCCCTGATTTGTACTTCTCTGAGTCTTTTTTTTTTTTTCTGAGAAACAGCATTTTAATAGATGAAATACATACTCCAGTATATGCAAGGTAAAAACTTGACATTGGGGGGAAAAATCAATCTATAGTGTAAATTAAAAAATAAAACACGCTCACAGTAGCTTCCCCCCATTTGCAAATCACATGGCAAAGTCATACTCTTTCCACACCAAGTATACTCCTAATTCAACACGACTGCTTAAAAAAAATAGCAACATACAAAAAAAGGTAGCTACATCCATGTCTAAGGAGTGAAAACTGAGGCAACCTTTCTTTTAATTAAAATAAAAAAAGAAATGAACCCATGACCTCCTTCCTGCCCAATTAATAATAAAATTCAGTTGACAGACAGGAGTGGGGTGTGGGGGTCACAGCAGATTACCCATTTTCTGTTCCCCACTCCTGTGTGGGCTGCTTGACACCTGGGCTCTTCGGTGCATGTGAGTTGTGTGATGGCCCCGACTTCTGGAAGATTCCTCTTGGGCATTTAATTTGGCGGGGGTGGGGATGGGGTTCACCTATAATTTCTTTGGTATAAATGGAGAGGGGAGAGAATAAGTGTCTTCCTTTAGCCTGGGGGTGGAAGACGGGGGTATGGGGTGGGTGTTGCTAATTCACAGAATTGGAATATACTGGCGGTAAAGTCCTGGGCGAAGACCTCTCTCTTAAAGCCTGAGATAGCAGGGTGCAGCCTTCAGACACAGCGCAAGCCAAGTTCCTCAGCCTCTCCCTGTGGTCCAACATCTTGGCGCCCCCGTCAGGGTGCAGAGCCAGATCCCTGAGGCACTGGGTCAGAAGCACTCAGGCTGACGCCACGCCCATGGCACCACCCAGGATGGCGGTCTGCACCGCCTTCCCCTCGGCGCTCACAACAGCGGCAAGACCCAGGATCCGAGTCTTAAATAGGCTATAGCATTTTATTATTATCATCATTAAGTTTCTGAGTGAAGAGCAGCATTTAAGACCAATGGACAGTGTGTCAATGGCCCCAATTTCTTTGCCATATAGTGAGATTCTTGATTAGAAGGAATATGTGAGATATTATGCTGAACTGGATACATATTCTGAAAGCCTTCAAATAGTGATGCTGAAACCAGAGTTTGAAACCAAACCCAGTTTTCCGCTTCTGCTGGTGGGTGGGGTCTCTGCAGGTCTTTGCAGCTAAGAAAGCCTGTTTTAGTGTTAGCAGCTAATCAAGGCAGGAGATTCCTGTCAGTGTCAGCTCTGAGTGTCACACCTGGTAAAGCTGGATTATTCTCCACTACTATCAAGTGCATGTTGCAGCATTCATTCATTCATTCATTCATTCATTCATTCATTCATTTATGCGGTGCTAGGGATTGAACCCAGGGCCTCCTGCTTGCCAGGCAAACACTCTACCAATTGAGCTATATCCCCAGCCCTTATGTTGCAGCTCTTAATGATGGACTGTGCATTCCAGTTTCACAGCAGATCCTAGCTACTCGCCTATAATTTCTTCTCTCTAGGTTCTTGTCTCATTAATTCAAACAACGAAATCCACAGTCTAAGAAGAATGAGTGTAAAAGAGTAGAATTTATTCAAGTGGAAAGAAGAGAGACAAGAGTTCTCACAGGCTGAGAGGGGTTCTGTTGGGTATTGACCTGGAATGTGCATTTAAAAAATTCCTTTTAAAGACTGAAAAGTTTGAGAAGCAGAAAGTTTGTGTGAATTTTTAAAAATCTGTCTAGACTTCCTGATGAAAGTCACTGAGAATAAGATAGAAGGAAAAAGTGAAAATTTGAGGAAGGCAGGCTGTATAATGATTTGGTAAATACTATCACCACATCACCCTGACCAATTAATTTGAATTCAAAATCTCTACTTCTATCCATTAATTCTGTATTACCTCCAAACTGTTCTTTTATTGTCGTACTGAATTATTATTTATCCATTACTATTTGACTTTGATCCTCAAGCTAAATTACTAACTCCTTGAATGAGAAGCATGGTTTTACATTCTCTTGCAAAAGACCATATGTATTAACTCTTTTTATTGAATAAGAATAAATTCACCAAGGTCTCTTTGAACTGATCCAGATATATTATCTCTCAATTTTAACATTCTCGTTGTAAGTGAATCTGAATTTTTGGCATCCTTGATTAGAGGAAATATTACAAATAAGTCACAGGATTTTCAATAAGTTTAGTTTTAAATCCTGACTCTACCACTTAATTGCTACATGCTGTTGGACAAGTTTTATATTCTCTAGGCCTTAGCACTTTCATCCTAGAAAGCCCTAGTAAGGCTTTAAGTATTACCTACTTAAAAGTGTTGTAAGAATTAAATGAAAATACAAAATAGGGCTGAGGATGTGGCTCAGTGGTTGAGTGCCCCCCAGCACTGCCCATAAAAATAATTAAATGAGATGATATATATATTTAACAAAATACTTGGCATGTACTTCTTAATAAATGTTGGTGATATATCTATTTCAATAGTTCTCAAAATGTTGTCCAGTTACCCCTTTGTGATCTCTGAGACATGTTTAGAGGATACCAGAGGTCAAAACTATTACATAATACTACCAAAATTTTAAATCATATTTTTGAGATTTCTTAACTAAAGCGTTTTTAGTATATCAAGTAAAAACTTTCTGAGTCTTGATAACTAAAACAATTTACTCTGTTTAATGTATTTTCTAATGATTATTTGTACCTTAAGTAATATGCTCACATCTTAGAAGGTTTCTAAAAAGCATGCATATTTTTTCCTGATTGCTTTGCCACTAGATATTTTCAGAATTTTAAGTAAGATTTAAAAATTGACTATTTCAAAAGTATATCATAATTAAACATTATGTGCAAAAAACATGGTATAATAGGTGTGATTTTTGACAAGAATTTTCTTTTGACTTTGAAATTATAAGTTGACTTGCAGAATTTCCTTGTTTTTTCCCTTGTGATTGATTAGAAGCAAATACAGTCAGTATTGTGATTAGAGGCACCAAGGTGTAGGTTCTTTGTCTCCTGGATCTGAAGAATGAGATCCATGGACTACAGAGGTGAGAGCAAGGTAACAGAATTTATTTTTGAAACAGGAAGTGGAGCTCCCACAGAGGAGAAGGTAGGGCCTGCTCCTGTCTAGGGGTTGGTAGGGTTTGCTGGAGATGATCTCTAAAGCTGTTGACTAATGACTTTAAGGAGGGTATTTTCTACATCAAGGGGGAGACGCTTGGTGTTCCTACATTTCTTGTCTAATAAGGATGTTGATCAGGCACTGATCACAGTGCTGATCATGTGCAGTCTGACTCATCAGATATTTTGTATGTGAAACTGGGCATGCTGGGATAAGAAATATGGTATTGTTGCATTCATGGTTTCTGCCCTTACTGCCTAGCAAATCTCTGGCTCTTGCACTCAGTGATAAATTTGATAGATACAGAAGAGATAAAAAGCACTGTATAGAGGTATGCACTATGCTAGATGCTTTAATTGAGAGTGGGAATAAATCGTTTTGAGGAGGGGTTTGTCAGTAATTGATGAGAAGGGCTAAATGAGAAACAGGAAGACAGTTGAGTCTGTAAATAATCTAAAAAGAAGTAAAGTGGGCCTAAATTGAGGTAGATGGAGTAGAAATAGAGAGCAATGGTCAGATTTAAGAACTCTTAAAAGAACTAGAGAGGATAGACTTATTTTTGATAAGAGGAAGGAATCAAGGATAACTTTTTGGTTTCTTCTTTAGGCATTTGATAGATAGCTTAGACAAGAGAATTAGGGAAATCAGAAAAAGAAGTTGTGATTGAGGAGGGGTAAAAGATGGTATTTTGATTGCTTCCTATATGCCAAGCATTCTGAATGCTTACATACATTATTTCATTTAATTTTCATACCAGGCCTCTCATGATAATTATAATTGTTTCCATTTTACAGATGAGTGAAACAGTCAAAGACTAGAGTTTCTTATTCAGGGTCAGGCATTTAATAAGAGACAGGGTCAGGATTTCAACTTCTAATCATTATATTTCCAAATTGCTTAATTCAGTTTTGGACATAGTGGGTTTATGGGTGCAGTGGCAGATGTTCAGTGTGGCATCAGTCTGGAGCCCAATACGTGGTGGACTGGAGATAAAGATTTTGAAGTCTTTGTCATATTAGACTTTAGACTTTAATAGGAGGAAGATTTTAGTTGGAAGAACCTACCATGAAGATTTTTGGAAATCAAAATGGGGAGTACTGTGAAGAATTCTGAGTGGTCAGACTTGTGCAATGTAGCATATGGTCCATAGTCTTAGTAGCAATAAAGATGTCATTTTGTGACCCAAAACATGCCCTTATTTGGAAACAGAATTAGCCAGTAAGGAATTACAGGAATGCAAATTAATTCCCTTGATTACTCAAAGGGATAATTAGTCTTTTTAATATGGTTTTCTTGTGGATCCATTGAATAATGCCTTTTGAAGTGCAGACTTGCACGTCAGTTCAGAAATACATATTGCCAGACAGACTGTGTTCTGTATTTAATAGTCCAAGTCTGTTTGAAAACTGATCGTGTCTTTTTAAATGGTTTTAAACAGATTTGAGTATTACATTATGGTTTTCTCTAGACATTTAACTTGTTGAGACTTAAGAAAAGTTTATTTCCAATTAACACCAGATTTTACAAGAAAGTAAATATTAACTAAATAATTAATTTCACAAAAAAACATACATTCCAAACAAAAGCAGGCAACATCTGCTAATTCAATTGGGAAGACAAGGTTGAGCTTGATTCGTTGAGTTTTTAATTAAGTATTGTTTAGAATTATTATTTCTAGCATATTTTGTTTATTTTCTAAATGATACTGTTGTTATATTAGAACGTATAATAATTAGTCATGTCTTTTTTAATTGCAGAGGTACTTCTGAGAAATGTGTTCTTTAGTGTGGGTACTTCTGCCAGGTCCCACATGGATGAGAAAAGGGTTAACTGCCAGAGGACAGTGTTGGCTATAAATTAACCAATCACCCATAAACTTATCTAATCAATAAACACACATGAACCAAATGCTCTTTTTTAAATGAGAGGGGGCGTGATGGATTGGGCTTTCCCAGGTCTGGCCTCTAACACCATGGGGTAGCCTACCACTTCTTTATTATAGTCACACAGGTAAAAGGAGCTAAGACTAGGAGGAGCTTCTTCTGTGATGAACAGGGTGTGGTGGAGTTAGGGGAGTCATTTTCTCAGGGAAACTATCATTGAACTAGAACCACTCCCACACAGCGCCACATACTCCCCAAGCAATCTGGGACAGACCCCTATGGCTGCCAATTCCTAGAAGTCAGGCCTCTGTCCCATGGCTCAACCTTGTCAGATTCTGCTAGGTAAGGATGGCTCCCCACACTTTAGGCTACTTTTTTGTTGTGCAAACATCTTGTAGTATTTACACAAACCTAGATGGTAGAGGTCAGTCACTTGGTATGCCCTCTTGAGCAATCAAAAGATGAGGTGAACACAAGAAGTATGAGGCAGTTACTGGTGTAGCACACTGTATTATTTTACAGTGTTACAGTTTGGATCTAGAATGTTTCTCAAAGTCTCACGTGTTGAAGACTTCATCCCCAATGCAGCAGTGCTCAGAGGTGGGCTCTTGGGAAGTGATTGGAATGTGAGGACTCTGACCTCATCGATGGGTTAATTCATTGATGGGTTTGCAGTTGATGGTTTTATTGGGAAGTGGTGGAAACTATAGGAGGTAGGGGTTAGTTGGAAAAAGTAGATCATTGGGGGTGTGACCTGGGAGGACATTTCTTGTCCCTGGCCCTTTCTTCTCTGCTTCCTGGCCACAGTGAAGTAATGAGTTCTGCTGTATAACACCCTCTCTGCCATTATGGTCAGCCTCATCACAGGCAAATAGTAAACAAGTCAGCTGACCATGGACTTGAAACCTCTGAAACTGGGAGTCAAAATAAATCTTTCTTCCTTTAAATTGTTTTTCTCAGGTATTTTGTCACAGTGATAAAAAGTTGAACAGAAAGTATTTTTTTAAGCAGCAGTATACTTTAAAATAATGATTAAGTACAGGATAGTAAATACATAAAGCAGTAACATAAGTGATCATCATTATCAAACATTGTGTTGCACGTAATGGTTTGTGTTATTCCTTTATATGACTGTCACTCTCATTCATTTGTTTTTACCAGCTTTCTCACAAACACAAGTAATGAAATATACCAGGATATCTGTTTCAGTGTCACACTAGTTGTAAGAATTTTTTTATCTCCATTTAAATCTTATGGGCCCATCATGGTATATGTGGTCCATTATTGACTGAAACATTGTATGTAGTAAACGTCTGCATCTAATTTGTTATTTTATTTTATTTTATTTTTTTTGGAACTGGGAATTGAACTCAGGGGCATTTGGCCACTGAGCCACATCCCCAGCCCTATTTTGTATTTCATTTAGAGACAGGGTATCACTGAGTTGCTTAGCGCCTTGCCCATGCTGAGGCTGGCTTTGAACCCATGATGCTCCTGCCTCAGCCTCCTGAGCACTGGTATTACAGGCATGCGCCACCACGCCCGGCTTAATTTGTTATTCTTAAGTGTAATATTTTATTGGTTGATCTAATGGTGAAAGCAAATGAATCTGATATTCTCTTAAACTTTCCTTAGCCTTAGTTATTGTCTTCATTTATAAGTTATGCTCTTAATAACTTTAAGGCACTATCGTCATAAAAAATAGACTTCTAAATAAGATAGTAAAGAATAGATTATGTTTGGAATGGCTTCATTATATGTTCTAGTGCATTCAAATTATTTGAAAAATTGAAATCCACATTATAATAAAAATATTCCAAAGGATTTTAATGGTTCTGAGTTTCAATTCCCATCCTTTACCTGAATCTCTTTTACATTATTACTGAGATGGATGGTTACACAGCCTTCTTTTCACATCTCCAGAGTTTATTACTTCTCAAGGTACACAGCAACCAATCAGGAGTACAGTATACTAGATACCAGGGATATGGTTACAAGACGGTTCCCTATCTTCATGGAATCTGTAACCTAGTAGTGATTTTAAATACATAATTAGAAGTATGTAGCACTATAAAGAGAAATAAAGTAATATAGAAGACTGACTAGAATTGAACAATCTGGAAGAATCAGAGAATGTTGCTTTAAAATATTTATGATTGAACTCATACTTGGTGGATGAATTAGCTAGGGATAGTGTGGCAAAGGTTTTCAAGCTGAAGAAACGGCATGTACCAAGATTTCAAGTTGAGAGCATGGCCCATTCATGATACGTGAAATAATGACAGTGAGAGGGCACTCTCCTCATTTCTGCAGGAACTGTAGCATGCTTCTTATATATTGAGGACAAAAGGATTCCTCTGATGGTTTGCAGCTTTGGAAAGTCAGTATTAGTAGTGGTGAAGCACTTCATCAGCAAAATAAGGGCAAGATATAAAGAACATAACCCTGTGAGACATCTTCGGCTTCCTATAAATAATTGGGGTCTGGGGTGGAGACCAAGAGGGAGATAGCAAGACATATAAGTGAGGACAATAAATAGTAAACATTTAGAGTTATCATTTATATACTTACAAGGTAGTGAGTTGAAGGGAAATTCAAGTTTTATCTCTCGAGTTTTAATGTTGGCTGTGCATTTGGCATTTATAGCCTTTATTATGTTGAGGTACAATTTTTTATGCATTTTATCATGAAGAGATGTTGAATATTAACAAGTGCTCTTTTTGTTATCTGTTCAGAAGATCTGATTTTTTTCTTCATTCTGTTGGTGTGATTTATTACATATTGATCTGCATGCTTTGAACCATCCTTGCATATCAGGAATGAAACCAACTTGACCATGTTGAATGATCATTTTGGGGTACTGTTGAATTCTATTTGCTAGTGTTTTCCTGAGAAATTTTGCATCTATATTCATAGGGGATATTTGTCTATTGCTTTCTTTTTTTTTTTTTTGTCATTTCTTGTCTGGTTGTGATAACAGAGTAATGCTGGTCTCGTAGAATGAGTTTGGAAGGTTTACTTCACTTTGAGTTCTTTGGAATAGTTTAAAGAATTGACGTCAGTTCTTCTTTATGTTTGGTAAAATTCAGCAGTGAAGCCTTTCATGTCCTATGCTTTTCTTTATTGAGAAACATTTTTATTATTGACTCAATCTCATTACTTGTTATTGGATTATTCAGGTTTTTTATGACCTCATGATTCAATTTTGATAGGTCACATGTATCCAGTAATTTGTTTATTCTACATTTCCCAGTTTGTTAGCATATAGTTTTTCATATTAATCTCTAATGGTCCTTTGTATTTCTATAGTACTAATCGTAATGTCTCCCTTTTAAACTTATTTATTTGGATCCTCTTTCTTTTTTTCTTGATTAGTCTAGTTAAAGTTTGTCAATTTCATATTTTTGAAAAACCAACTCCATCTCATTTGTCTTTTGTATTTTTTTTTAAGAAGTCTTAATTTTTTTATGCTGTGATCCCTGTTATTTCTTTTCTTCTATAGTTTTGGGTTTGGTTTGTTCTTGTTTTTCTGAGTTCTTGAGATGTCTTTAGGTTGTTTATTTAAAGTATTTCTGTTTTTTGATGTAGGCACTTAATGCTGTAAACTTCCCTGTTAGGACTGCTTTAGCTGTATTCCATGAAGTTTGGTATGTTATGTTTCCATTCTCATTTGTTTCAAGAAATTTAAAGTATTCCTTTTACTTTCTTCAGTGACTCATTGTTCAAAAGTATATTCTTCATTCTCCATGTATTTTTATAATTTCTAAAATTTCATTTGTTGATTCTAGTTTTATTTCATTGTGATCAGAAAAGATGTAAGCTTTGAATTGAGCAGCTATGAACATTGATGTGGCTTCATCACTGTAGTATGCTGATTTTAAGACTTTTGGGTATAACCGAGGAGTGGGATAGCTGGGTTAAATGGTGGGTCCATTACAGGTTTTTTGAGGAATCTCCATACTGCTTTCCAGAGTGGCTGCACCAATTTGCAGCTCCACCAGCAATGTACAAGTGTGCCTTTTTCCTCACATCCATGCTAACACTTATTATTGCTTGTATTCCTGATAATAGCCATTCTAGTTGGAGTTGGATGAAATCTTAGGGTGGTTTTAATTTGTATTTCTGTAATTACTAGGGAAGATGAGCACTGTTTCATATATTTGTTGATCACTTGTACATCATCTTCTCTGAAGTGTCTGTCCAGTTCCTTAGCCCATTTATTGATTGGTTTCTTTGTATTTTTGGTTTGAAGTTTTTTAGTTCTTTATAAATTTTGGAGATTAGTGCTCTGTCTGAAGTGTGGGTAGAAAAGATTTTCTCCCACTCTGTAGGCTCTCTTTTCACATTATTGATTGTTTCCTTTGCTGAGAAAAAGCTTTTTAGTTTGAATCCCTCCCATTTATTGATTCTTGCTTTTATTTCTTGCGCTCTGGGGGTCTTGTTAAGGAAGTCTGGTCCTAAGCCAACATAATGAAGTTTTAGTCCTACTTTTTCTTCTGTTTGGTGAAGTGTTTCAAGTCTAATTCCTAGATCCTTGATCCATTTTGAGTTGAGTTTTGTACAGGGTGAGGGATAGGGGTTTAATTTCATTTTACTGCATATGGATTTCCAGTTTTGCCAGCACTGTTTGGTGAAGAGGCTGCCTTTCTCCATTGTATGTTTTTGGCACCTTTGTCTAGTATGAGATTACTATACTTATGTGGGTTTTTCAAAGGACTTAAAGTCAGCATACTACAGTGATGCAGCCACATCAATGTTCATAGCTGCTAAATTCACAATAGGTAGATTGTGGAACCAACCGAGATGCCCTTCAGTTGATGAATGGATAAAGGAACTGTGGTATATATACACAATGGAATATTACCCAGCCATAAATAAGAATAAAATTATGGCATTTGCTGGTAAATAGATGAAGTTGGAGAAAAATCGTGCTAAGTGAAATAAGCCACCAAGCCCCCAAAACCAAAGGCCGAATGTTTTCTCTGATAAGAGAATAATGATTCATAACTTGGAGAGGTGTCGGGGGGGTGGGCAGAGATAAATGGAGGAACTTTGGATGGTGTACAGGAAAATGGGGTGGGAGGGGGTTGAGGAAGGAATGATAGTAGACTGAGACAGACAGTATTACCCTATGTACATGTATGATTATGTGAATGGTGTGAATCTACATTTGCACAACTATAGGAATGAAAAGTTGTGTCCCATTTGTGTACAATGAATCAAAATGTAATCTGTAAAAGTAAAAATTAAAAAGGAAAGAAAAGATATAGGTTGTGACTTCATGTTTTTTTTAAATTAGTTAAAACTTCTTTTGTGGTGAAATACATATTCAGAGTAAGTTCCGTGTGCTGATATAAAGAATTCATATTTTGCAGCTGTTGAATGGGATGTTCTATAAATGTCTGTTGAGTCCATTTGCTCTGATATTTCTTTCTTAATTTTGGAGGGAGGTGTGTGAATGATCTGTCCATTGCCCATTGAAAGAGGGGCATTGAAGTCTCCTGATTATTACTTGTATTGGAGCCTATCTCTCCCTTAAGTTTGTTTTATAAAATTGGATATTCCAATATTAAGTACATATAGATTTACAATCATCATATCTTCGTGTTGAATTGATCCCTTGATCATTATATAGTGACTTTCTTTGTCTTTCCTTAGAGTTTTTTTTATTAAAGTCTATTTTGTTAGATGTAAGTATCGTTCCTCCTGCTTGCCTTAGGTTTCCAGTTGCTTGGAATATCATTTTCTATCCTTTCATTTCTCTGACTTCAGTTTTTCTTACTGCAATACCTTGCTCATGAATGATGGAATGGAATATATTTGCAAATTCTGTTTTTCCTCTCTTGCTCAGCTTAATCCTATAATTTTTTATCTTAAAAAACCATTGCTTCCTCTACATTGTTAAAGAAGTTATTTGCCATTAACAATATATCATTTCTAATTATCTTTCTTTAACATGTCATAAATATTGTTCTTATATTTCACTGTTAAATAAAATATGACAGTTTCGTAAACTGAGACTTATTGGAAAATCTGTTCTTTTATCCAACCAAATAGCCAGTATTGTATAATTTCTTTTCTCTCAGACTTCAACATTATTTTTTACATTTTTCCAAAAGTAATTACTAAAAAAAAAAAGCTTATTTTAATTTCCAAATGTTTTCTGTGTACTGTTTTAACATTTCTTTCCATTGCAGGAGGAACTGGTTTCCTCAGTGTAATGTGGCTGTAGAAAAAACAGAAGCAACTTTAAGATATTTCTAATTACGCTTTCTAAAAATTTGTCAAGTACTTAACTGAATATCACGAGACTTTAAATGGTTGCTGATAAATACATAAAGGTTTGCCTTCATCTTCTAGATATTTAGATGTCAAATGCTTTGCTAATCTTATGAGAGCATTACACCCATGATCCCCTAATTCAAGTGGTTCAAAGTAATGATTTTCCAACTTTATTATGTTTTGAAAGTGAAATACATTCAATAGATATCTTACTTTAAATTTTGTATTTTCCTGGGCTTGCAATATGCAGTATAATTTGCTGGAAATGAAAATTGCTTAATAGCCATCTACAAAAATTGTCTTAGCTCTCACTAGGAATGTACGAGTGCTTTTTTCCTAGCTACCTTAATTAACCCATCATGTTATCCATACTTTTTCTTTGCTCCATAGGTATATAAAATGATTTCCTGTGTTTTGTTTTTCTTACTGTGAATGAAACCAGATAGTCCTCATATGTTTAGTAGCCATGTGTACATTTCCTTTTTTAGACAAATTGCTTTTTTATTTCTATTACCCTGATTTATCTTTTGCGTTCTTGGTTTTTAAAAAATTGTTTTCTCAGTACTGGGGTTGTGTCTCAGTGGTAGAGCGCTTGCCTAACCTGTATGAGGCACTGAGTTTGATTCTCAGCACTGAATATCAGTAAATGGATAAAAATACAGATCTATCAACATCTAAAAAATATTTTTAAAAATTATTTTCTCAGACAATTTTCAAATGTAAAGAAATCAGGTCTTAGTTTTATGAGTTGCATGTGCTTTCCCCCAGTTCATGATTTAGCTTTTGACTTTATGATGATTTTTTTTTCCCATTCAGAAAATGGTTTTGTTTTAGATAGATAAATATATAAAACTTCTTTTAGTGACTCCTTTGAGGCAATTAAGCATTCTTTTATATTTTCTTCTTGTACATTTGTAGTTTTTACTTTTTTATAGGGAGCTACTGGGGATTGAACCCAGGGGTGCTTTAGTACCGAGCTACATCATCTCCAGCCCTTTTTACTTTTTATTTTGAGACAAGGTCTGCACTGAGTCTAATTTGCTGAGCCTGGCTTTGAATTTACAATCCTCCTGCCTCAGCCTCCCAAGTAGCTGGGATTACAGGCTTGTGCCACCACACCCAGCTGTAGTTTTTCCCTTTTTATGGCTACTCTTTGATCCATTTAGAATTTATTTTGGTGTGAGGTAGGGACCCAACCTATTTTTTCTTTCCTAGATAGTAGCCCACTTTTCCCTATTACTTGAAATGGTATCAGGAATATTTTAAATCTACTTATCCATATTGTGATGGTTAGTTTGACATTTTATTGTGTAATCACAAATTCACTTACCTAGGTACCTACTAAACTCAGTATGGATTTGAATGAATGAGCCAGGTTATCTTTGTCAAACCCTCTTAGAATATGCAGTCAAGGGAAAGATTACATGCATCTGACTGGAATCCACAATATACTTAGGATAATAGATAAATAAATCCATTACCTTGGGGCATTCCTTCATTTCTCTCTCCACTCCTATATTGCTATTATCTAGGAATGGTGGAAGGATAGGCCTATGAACTCAAGTTAAGGGCAAAATCTCCATTTATTTTCTGTTGCCCAAGACAAATTGCTTAACCTCTGAGTTACAGTTTCCTCTTTTATAAATGGATGATAATGGATCTTTCTAGTAGCCCTCAATAAGTGTTAAACTTGACACACATTTCTACTTTTCCGAACTTACTGGCAAACATCTCTTATGATTGGTCACCATACTTTGGAATCAGGCAAATTGGATCTTGATCCTAACAATAATGCAGTTGTTAATTACTGCATTGGATAGCACAGATCTAGGGCCAGTGGGTAGATTATAGGTGCCTTCAGGCCTTTGCAGGCATCTCACTTCTAGTTTGCTGCCACAAATGGGTAAGGTATTTGTCCCCAAACTGAAAAAATCTTATTTGGTGATCTTTTTCATATAATAATTTTCACATTCTCATGGGAAATAGAAAAATTGGTATATATTTGGCAGTTGTATTTTCTCCCTTTTTTTAGAAGATTTGGTTTATGATAAAATTAAATGTGGCTTAATTACTTAATTTTTAGTAATTACATTCATCATCTTATTGAGAACATTATTGTAGCAATTAAAAGTCCAGTCTCAAAACTGAGACTCTAATCCTGCCTCTGTTATTTGTTAACCATGTGTTCATGGACAGATTTCCTGATTTCTTTTGGCTTGTTTTTCTTCACTTTTAAACTTTGGATACAAAAATTTTACCTGGTCATTGCCATGGTTTTAAATAAGATAATTTTTAAGTGAGATGATCCATACAATTGACCCAGGAACATAGTAAGTATTCAATAATTGCTACCTCTAGTTTGATTGTTCCAGCCTCTCATAAAGTCATCAGGGCAGATCATGTTTCTTTCATATTTTTAAAAAAATAGTTGTAGATGGACACAATACCTTTATTTTATTTATTTATTTTTGCCAGGTGCTGAGGATCAAACCCAGTGCCTCACATGTACTAAGCAAGCCCTCTGAGACAAGTTCAGGGAATTTCACATGACTTATTTGAGCTCATCCATCTATTAAATATCACTGTGACTCAACTACTGTTTTGGTTCTACTATTTGATTACTCTTAGTCCAGTATTTAATTTTATTTAAGAATATTAAGCCAGTATGAGAATAGAGCAGGAAATTTAAAGATGAATTCTTTAAGAACTGTGAATAAATTATCACTTTGGGCAATATGTTAGGTCTCTTAGAAATAATTTTGTGACTTTTAAGTGCTAGCATTTTCTCAAGGTCTTCTTTTAAAATTATAAATATTATTGCCTAGGTGCCTGTAATTCCAGCAACTGAGGAGGCTGAGAGGCAGGAGGATCACAAGTTTGAGGCCACTCTCATCAACTTGTTAAGACCTATTTGAAAATAAAAGATAAAAAGGACTAGGGATGTAGCTCAATGGTAAAGTTCCTCTGGACTCAATGCCTGTACCCCACCCCCCAAGTAATAAAATTGAAAATATTTTCATACATTTTTTACTTTAATTATCCTGATAATCAGATTATGAGCAAAAAATTCATGGGCAAGTTTATTCTAGCCCTGTCTAAAGTAGCAAAACATTGAAAAACAATGTAAATTCCAACTAACACAAAAATGAAATAAACTCTAGAATGTCCATGTGAAAGAACATTAAGAAGCCATTAAAATTGTGCTTCTAAAAATATAAAATAGGGCTGGGGATATAGCTCAGTTGGTAGAGTGCTTGCTTTGCAAGCACAAGGCCCTGGGTTCAATCCTCAGCACCTCAAAAAAAAAAAAGATAAAATAACACAGGGAAATATTCAGTATTATATAAAAGGCTATAAGCCTCACACTACAAATAAATTGTTATTCCAATTCCATACACACATGTATATAAATATGTATTTATAGGAAAAATGTGCCAAAAAGGCCAGTTGTGGTGGCACACATCTGTAATCCCAGCAACTCGGGACACTGGGGCAGGGGGATCGCAAGTTCAAGGCTAGCTTTGGCAACTCAGCAAGACCTTGCCTCAAATGAAATACAAAAAGGGCTGGGATGTGGTTCAGTAGCAGAGTATCCCTGGGTTCAATCCCCAGTACCAAAAAGGAAAAAGAAAGAAAGGAAAGAAGATAGTGGCTTAAACTGTCACAAGTGTTACAAGTATTGATAGCAACGGTTTATATATTTATCACAAGAAACTTAAAAAGTTTTTCGTTTAAAGTTAGTAAGTAGAGATTTGATCTAAAACTAAAGTTTTTACTATGGAGTATTATTTAGAGTGCTTTTTCAACTCTTGAGACTATATGTTGCAAGTTGTATGTAGATTTCTAGGAAGATCTACTTCATTTAAGGATGATTCATATGCTTCTGAACTTTGTACATCAAAAATTAACTGTTAGAATTGATGCTTTTGTGTGAGATCCTAAAACCCCATAATGGCATTTAATTCTGTTATAATCTTTTGGGGAATGCCAGCTGAGTTTACATTGGCAGCCTGACTACTATTTCATTTATATAATTTTCTGTGGCTGTTAGAAGGATTTTTCTGAAGAGGTTTTTGTACAATGAAATCATAATCATCAACTATTTCACTCTGCAGGGTTTGACCACACCACTCTTTAACAAAGGTAAATGGAAAATGTTAAATGTAGAACTCATGAGTCTGTGGAGCACATAAACTTTGCTACAAGAACCAAAGGCTTCTTATCACACTCCTTCTATTCCAACCTTGTAGACAAATTAGAGTCTTTCCATTTAGCTACATGAGCCCTTTTTCAATGTCCTTAAGGCTCTAAGCTGTCAGTATTCATAGTGATTTTCTGAATCTTACCCAAATAAAAGAACTTTATTTCCCTTTATGTGAATAAAAAATCATTGGCTACAGATTTCAATAAGTGCAGAAAAGCAATACTTTTTCACTGGCTAACATTCAATAAGTTTAGTCAACGGCAGTCTGCTTGGACTAATTTGTTTCAGGCATTCTGGAACAGGGAAGAACTACTATTGTATTCCCTTCTCTTTAGAGATTTTAGCATTCTGAAGCAGTGGGTGTTAGCTTTCTTTAAGACCCACTCTAAATATTGAGTAACTCTAAATATTTTAAGAAAAATATAGACCACCTCCAGGATCTATAACTTTTTATGTCTAGTTGCAGAAGGAATTCCTTATATTCTTCTGGGGAACCTTTGATAAAGAATACCAGTCTTGGGGGTATCTTTGATTTTGTTTGTGTCTTGGAACCTCTTTCTGCATAGATTTTCTTTATTTTCAAAGGAGAATTTCTACTCTGTTGCTTCCTAGAAATCACATTAACTGTGTATATTTTATTGATGCTTTTTAAACATTTAACAAAAAGTCCATTTTTCTGTGAAAAAATCATTGGGGTACTAAAATACATGTTTCAGGGTTAAACCTAGTGGGTCCTTTTGTTTTGCAAAGAACAAATCATTACTGTGAGACTGACAAAGCAAAAGTAGGATTAAATACCTTCTATCGTCAAATTAAGGTAATCTTGATTAAAACAACTATGATCTTTCTTAGGACTTACTGAATAAAAGTATTTGCTAACATCAGACCACTGGGAGGAATCCAAGAGCCAACGAATGTATAAAGTCATGCCCTTTAATGTAAGACAAAAGTGAAAGCTAGATGTTTAGATAAATTGAATATTATTATAATACCTAAATCACCTGAAGAGATGCATTTATACTGAGGAGCTTATTCCATTGCTTATAAGTTCTAAGTTTTCAGGTTAAGTTGCTTAAATGTGGAAGTTAAACTTTTAGTCTTGACTTCAAAGCCTAAACAATGCCACGATTTCACTTAGTGACAGATACTGTCAATGAAGGTAGAAATTAATTCATCTGCATGGATGTATGATTTACTTTAGGTATAGAAATAAGTATCAGTGGGTTCTTTCATTTCAAGCAACTGAAGTTGAATGACTGAGTAAAATGAGAATTTATTTAGGAATGTTATGATAGCACATAGAATTGAAAGACTAGAATAACCAGATCAATTGGGGAGTGGGGGGACTCAGTCCACTTACGTGCTCCTAGCAATACAGATAATGGAATTACTTTCAGAGTATATGGCTAAAATTGTCTATAGTGGGGCTGGGCTGTGGCTTAGTGGTAGTGTGCTTGCCTAGGACATGTGAGGCACTGGGTTGGATCCTCAGCACCACATAAAAATGAATGAATAAAATAAAGGCATTGTGAAAAAAATTCTTTAAGAAATAAAATAAAATTGTCTATAGCAAAGGACATCTATATATATTTTTTAATTCAGTATTTTTTTCAAATAATTGTTTTGGTTTTGAGCTTATTACTATGGTTACATAGAAGTACTGCTGATTTGAATGATTTATTATTTTATCATTCAGCATATCATCCTACAGTCATCCTAGGTATAGTCTTTTGCTTCAGTGCTCAATACACTTTCTGTATTTCGTTTTCTCTCATATTTTTAGCCTTTGAAAATTTCCGTTGCTTTCTTACAGTTGATATATTTAAAAAGATGTTGGCTTTGCTCAGGCTACTAAAACTAATTACCATAGACTGAATGGCTTGAACAACAGACATTTGTTGTTCATGGTTTTGGAGGCTGGAAGCTCAAGATCAGGGTACCAGAATGGTCAGGTTCTAGTGAGATCACTCTTTCTGGTTGTTTCTTCACATAGCATTTCCTTGGTTTATTCATGTGAGGATCTCACCCCTCTTCCTCTTTTTAATCCCATCATTAAAAACTTTAGCCCCTTATCCTGATCTGAACCTAATCTCCTCCCAGAAGGCCCCAAATAGTAGAGAATACCCCATATTGGGTATTAGGGCTTCAGCATATGAACTGGGGAGAAGGCAGTAAAATTCAGATGATTTTTTAATTTTATGCACCATTTTTAGGGGCTTTTTTTGTTTCCAGAAATTAAAGTCTCAAACTCTTTATCCTCAGCTCAAAATAACAGTGTTATAAAGTACATCAGACCATTTTATTCTCCTGACTTAATGAGTTTTATGTAGTACCTCCATCCGGCCCCTGCCTCTCTCTTCAGTTTCATTTTATATTAGTTTCTCTCTCCTTGGTATTTATTGTTTAGCAATATTGGATTTCTTTCAAGTCAGCTGTGTTAGTCAGTTTTTCATTGCTATGACCAGAATACCTCACAAGAACAACTTAAGAGGAAGAGTTTATTTTGGCTCATGGGTTCAAAGATTTAGTCCATGGTTGGCCATGTCCATTGCTCTGGCCCCAGAAGCTCCACTCATGGTGACCGAGAAGGAGAGAGAGAGGAGGGCAGAGGGGTGGGTGGGAGGAAAGCTGCTCTACTCATGGCAACCAAGGAGAGGGAGGGAGGGAGGGGGGGCGGGAGGAAGGAGAAGCTGGGGACAAGATGTAATACCCAAGGGCATGCCCCCTGTCACCCCCTCATCCAGCCACATCCCACCTGCCTATAGGTACCATACAAACTAGAATGGATGGACTGATTAGGTCACAACTCTCACAATCCAATCTTTCTACCTCTCAACATTCCTATATTAACCTAGGAGTTTTGGGGGGACACCTCATATCCAAACCATAACCTCAGCCATGTTCTCAGTTCTCACTTACTTTTACAAAAACCCTTTGTGCTCCACATCCCTCAGTTTCTTCTTTATATCTGAAGTGAAATGTCACTTCCTCAGGAAGACTTGCTTGACCACTTCAATATGGGTTAATGCCTGTTGGCATGCTCTCCTCCCATCCTGTGCTTCCCTTTTTATTACTACTTTGTCTTCTGCTTACTTATTTAGTCTGTATTCTCTTGAAGTGCAGGAACTAAATTCACCTTCCTCATAACCGTGTCCTTCATTAGTAATACAGTTCCTAGCACATAGTAGACATTTTTTTAAAATGTTGCTGTTGAAGTTGTGTGTGGTGGCATACACTTGTAATCCCAGTGACTCTGGTATCTGAGGCAGGGGGATCATGAGTTTGAGGCCAGCCTTGGCAACTTGGCAACAACCTTTCTTCAAAATAAAAAGTAAAAGGGAATAGGGATATAGCTTAGTGATAGATCACTACTAAGTTCAATCCCAGTATCACACCCCCATCCCCACCACTGAGTGTTGAATATATAACAATGATATTTAAGATACCTTATTAGATTATTTTATGAATGAAGAGTTCAGGGAATGGTATTTAATTAAAGCATTCTCTTAATGAGTCTTAAAATGTTTCTCCTTTGTGTACAACCAGAGAAACAATAGCTGTACTCCATTTGTGCTCAATGAATCAATAAGCAAATTAAAAAAAATGTTTTTACTTTTAAATTTTACTTTTAATTTCAAATTAACCTTTTTTATATGAAATAATTTTAAACTTAGACAAAAGATGCAATATTATGTAAAAGTTTACATATACTTTTCACCCAGTTTTCCCTAATGTTAATAACTTCCCTAATGTTAATAATCTTTTGAACAGATTTCAAAACCTGCAAATAAGAATGTTTGTACAATATTGTTAACTAAACTATAGACCTAAATATAAGAGTTTTTCCTCATGTCCTCTTCTGTATCAGGACCCAGTTCAGGATCCCACTTCATATTCAGTCATCTTTTCTCTTTAGACTCTTTCAATCTGTGACAGTTCCTTTGTCATGTCTTTGACACTTTGATGACTTATTTATATAATATCTCAGTCTATTTTTGTCTGTTATTTTCTAATTATTAGGTTCAGGTTAAACCTTTTTATTAAGAGTATCAGAGAAATGATGTTGTGTCCTTCATAGTGCATCATTTAAGGGAGCACATGTTGTTGATCTGTCTAATTTTACTGTTAGTGTTAACCTTGATTATCTGTTTAAAGTGGTGTCTGCCCAGTTTCTCCACTATGAAGTTACTGTTTTCACTTTTGGACTGATAAATATTCTCTTGCTCCTCTAAACTTTTGCACACTGATTTAAGCATCCATGGTTGGATCTTGCTTTTAACAGATAATACTGTGGTGTTTGCCTGATGGTGATTTTGTATTTCTCTCATTCCTTCTACATTTATTAATTAGAATTCCTCTATAAGGAAGAGCTGTCCTTTCTCCCAGGTCTATTATTCAGTTATTTTATATTGATATGGATATGCAGGTATTTGGTTTATTTTATGGGTTATAATCCAGTACATCATTTATTTTATTGCTTTGGCCATTGGACGTTTCTTCATATTGGTTGAATTCAAATTTATGTCATTTTGATATATCACCATCCTTTTGTGAGTATTCCTTATTTTCTGATGTCTTATATTCTAGGCTTATCTTGTATTTTCCCTTTCTCATCTCTGGAAATCAGCTTCATCTTAAGATCCCTGAGTTGTCTTACTGGAGAGTGGTATTTAGAAATCAAGATCTGAGTGTTAAGGGATCTAATTATTACTAGAGTTTCATTGTTCCTAAACTGGGCAGTGGATGGAGCTAGGAAGTGTGTATGTGTATTTATGTGTGGGTTTGTTAACTTTGCATACACTTATCTGTATTTCTGTGTCTGCCAATCTGCATATACACATTTACCCAGAATTCTGATTTGAATTCTGAATTGTCCTTGTAAGCTCATGGCCCACAAATGAGGGAGGCAAGAGATGGGAAGCAAATCTTGGACAGCAGGCTTTCCTTTATTCTGCAGTTAAGTCAATTGATCAGGCACAGGAGGGCCCATCTGGGTATGGAGATGGCCCCTGGGTTACATAGGAGTTTGGGTTTTATAGTTTCATTGGAGACTGTGGATGTGCAGTTTGGACAGTCAGGGGCTAGCTGTGCATGTTAAAACTTAGGAAGGTAGTTGTAAAAAGGTTAAAACTCATTGTTACCTGGGGAGATAGGAGTCCAGATCCTGAGGAATGAGTACTCAGATCTTGCCCATTGTTTTACTTTCTCTGGGATCCATTGTTTCCCAGTTTCCATATTTTCTGTGCCTCCATTTTGTACTAATTTGCAATGGAGGAAGGTCAAAGTCCAGAGCCCAGCATTCAGTATCGCCCCTTTGCTTCAGGGCCCAGAGTTATTCAGAAAGGATTTACTGGGAGGTTCATGGCTAGTTTCCCCTCCCTCCTCCAGTGCTACACTGTCTCTCCATTTTTCTTGAGGAGCCATCTTGTAGGAATATTATTTTTCATAACCCTTCAGTCCTAACACACAGGATTATTATAGCTCTCCCCCTTTTTTAGCTCCCTAAGGTACAGTTTGTAAGCACAAAAGGACAGGAGGCAGACCTTGATGGATTCAGGGAGGCCCTTATTCCTTCACAGATTCGGGTGTCCTTGGGGTCCACTTTCTGGATGGGAAAATGGCCATGAGATTCAGGGGGGATTCTGACTTTATAGGGTGTGAGGATGATGATGTAATCATTGTGTACATGCAGTTTTGACCATCAGGGGCTAGTTGTACAGGTTGTACAGATCCCAAGGATAGTATTCAAATCTTGCCTGTTGTCATTCAGGACTAGGTTGACATGGGGAATGTCAAGTTTAGAGCCTAGCATTCCACATCCGCCCTTTTCCTTTAGGGCTCATTGTTATCAGGAATGCACTGGAGAGGTTTAATGTTTTGCCAGTTTCCTTTCCCATGTCTTGAGCTTCTCTGTCCATTTTCTTGGGGAGTTATCTTATAGGAATATTATTTTCCATAACCCTTCACAGTTTCCCAATACCCTTTCACCTTTTCTGTGCCTCAAATTTACCTAATATTTCCTTTTTTTTCCCTAATATTTCTTTTATCAAGAGATACAGACTAGTAAATAGTTATTTAGTATGTTAAATCTGTTCAGGTTTATTTTGGCTAGTAATGTCTTTAAGAAGGACTACTTAAGAAGGTATCTGGGGAGAACTGGGGAAATAAAATAAATATGAATATTGGTATTGAGAGAAGGTATCTATTAGGAGAAAAATGCATTTATTAAGCTCCAGAGGTAAGGAAAGTATGGTTGATTCCAGGAACTGAAAGTAACTAGGCACAGCTGTGTAAGTTGAGGTATAGAGTTGATCATAGTATTTTAAACTGAATGATTATACTCCCTTTACACAATGGAAGAGCATGTTTAGCATAACCTTTTGTCACTAGATTTAAAAAAGACAAAATTATATTTATATGTTTTTATATCCCATATAATTTTAAAAAGTTATTGACATATTTTCTTATAAAAGAATCTCAGAAAAATGAATTTGATTAGTTATATGTGAAGGGTTATGGAAAATAATATTCCTATAAAGACAGCTCCCCAAGAAAATGGAGGGATGGTGTGGCTCAGAAGGTGGGAGGGGAAATTGGCCAAACGTTAAATCTCTCCCAGTGCATTCCTGATAACTATGGGCCCTGAAGGAAAGGGGTTGATAGGGAATGCCAGGCCCTAAATCTTTTTTTTTTTTTTTTGGTACTAAGGATTGAACCCAGGGGCACTCCACCACTGAGCCACATCCCCAGCCCTATTTTGTATTTTTTATTTAGAGACAGGATCTCACTGAGTTGCTTAGGGCCTTGCTAAGTTGCTGAGGCTGGCTTTGAACTTGAGATCCTCCTGCCTCAGCCTCCCAAGTGCTGGGATCACAGGCGTGCACCACTGCATGTGACTCAGGCCCTAAATCTTGACCTTCCCCCATGTCAAATTAGTCCTGAATGACAATGGGCAAGATTTGAGTACTCCTCCCTGGGGTCTGGTTTTAACCTGTACAACTAGCTCCTGAGGGTCAAAACTGCACATGCATGGTTTCCAATGATTACATCATCCTCTTTGTACCCTGTAAAACCAGAATCCCCTCTGTAACTGAGGGCCATTTTCCCATCAGGGAAGTGGGCCCGAATGGCGCCCGAGTCTGTGAAGGAATAAAGGCTTCTCTGAATCAGTCAAGGTCTGCTTCCCATCCTTTGGCACTTACAATGTGTCAATGAAATATTGAGAATTATTTCCCCCCTTCATATCTAAGATGGCATGTTTTACTTCCATGTTTTAAGAGTAATCCAACTATAAAGTATGCTGTAGGAGCTATATGTTTAGTTTGTCTATATGTAATTAAGAGCCAAAACTGTGATTTTTAAATCAGAAATTGTTAAGATTTTTTAATTGAATTAAATATGTTCTCTTTTTTTCTAGAAAACAGAGACTTCACTACCTGTCCAAGTCTTCTATATAAAACCACTAGTCTTATTTTAAACTTTCATTTTTGTATTCAGTTCTTTATTGCCTTAATTTTATTGTTTTATTTACTTTTTATTTGTTGTCTTATCTTTCTTAGCATATATTGATTTTGTGATGCAATTTGTCAGTTTTCTTTCAGATATTTAAAGTATTCTTTTACCAGATGAATAAGTGGCTGCCTTTGTAGTCTAATTTAAAGAATATTAAAATGTTCCAGAATGTAGATTTGGGAAGCATACACAGCTTTGACTTTGAGGGAATTCAAGCTAAGAACTTAATGTTTTGAGTTGTTATATTGCTGTGAATTCAATAAATTTTGGAAATATTGGGGAACGTTTTTAAAACAAAGAGTTAAAAGCACATCTTAATTTTTTCAGTGTCTTTTTATATCTGACTAAAATATTGATGTTATGCTCATCAGAAATGTATTCTTTCTACTTATATGTCTTAGTTCAATCCTGCTTCTATAATAAATTACTTTAAATTGGGCCATTTGTACATAATAGAAGTTTATTTCTGGAGGCTGGGAAGTTCAAAATCAAGGCACTGGCACCAGTTTGGTGTCTAGTAGGGGCAGATGGCATCTTGTTGCTGTGTCCTGTGGAAGGGATGAATACTGTGTCCTAACATAGTGGAAGGGAAAAGGGTTCTCTCTTCAACCTCTTTTATAAGGTCACTAATCCCATTTATGAAGACTCTGCTCTCATAACTTAATCACTTCCTACAGGCCCAAATCCTAATACTATCTCATTTGCAATTAAGTCTCAACATATGAATTTGAGGTGACACATTCATAATGTAGCACCATATGTGTGCCTGGCACTTCAGAGAGAAATGAGATGATTTTATAACTACAGTTTTTTGAAAGTTTTTTTTTCTGAAATAAGAAACCAAAATGGTTATAATTCTTATTGTTCATTCTTATACCCTTCTTTGCAAGATTGAGAATTCAGTTGAGGTAGTTTTACTCATGTTAGGTCATCATCAGACTGTTTTGTCTTTTCATTGTTTACTGTAATTCCAGTCTTAATAATATATGTGACCTGTTGCTTTGCAGGAGTGGAAAAACCTCTGATTAGTAACATTTGAGCCAAAGGTGGATCTATTAATTAGTTAACAGAATTAGTGAATGGAAATCTGTCAGTAAAGAATGGATAATTCTCTTAAAAATATAATCTGTGTACAAGTTTTGTCATGTTGATTAAATAGAGAACAGTGCTGGAAGAAGTTCTTTTATTATCTTTTAATAGAATCTATTTCCAGGTGCTCCATATATACTAATTCCTGGAATTGTTTGGCCTGAATAATGAATTGCCTGCAGTCAAGATGTTCCCTTTCTTATTTCCTTTCCCTGACTTTATGAAAGAAAAGCTTATCTTTTACTCACTTTGAATTTTGGTAATATACTTTTACTCTGGCCCCCAAACAAAAGAATACTTTGAAATATAGTCATAGACTCCTTGACATTATTTCAGTCAATGATAGATTGCATATATGACAGTATTTACCATGTGGCCAAAATATATAGTAGGCTATATTCTCTAGGTTTGTATATGTACACTGTGATACTTGCATAGTGAAGGAATTGCCTAATGATGAATTTCTCAGAATGAATTCCATCGTTGTTACCAATAAATGTGGAATTCTTTGGCTCAGTTCAGGATAGAAGTCATGAAAAGGTAAAGTGCAGCTCTTTGTTTTATCAGTGCACCATGGTTATCAGTTCCCAGCTCTTAGTATTACCAGCTTACCCAGGGTTTCTATTCCTTAATTCAAGGCAGAAATCACGAAGATGCAAGCAGTACCATCTAAATGAGACTTCATTGGGGCTTATGCATGAGCACAAGGGAGACAGGGCATGGTGTAGGGCTCCTGGACCCAACTTGAGCAAAGGGCGAGCTAACACAAGCACACAGTTAGCTGTTACCCATGATCTCAGGATTTCTGTACATCTTATCAATTCTTTGCTCTCAGCACCAGGGGTTGCACTTGATATGACAGTCTGTGCATGCATGTTAGGTTCTTCTCTGCTGGACTTGTAAAAGATAGTATAGGTGCTAGCTGTTGCCATCCAAGAAAAGTCATTTATCAGTCCAGTTCAGGCATATTGTGTATGTGGGGATTATGGGAAAGCTTGGGAGAGCAGTGAGCAGCTTCTGAACCTGGTCATTGGAGGAAATATATTTTTGGAAGCAGTTTACATTAGGTAGGAAACCTTGGTAGAGGAATCAGGACCCTATCTGCTCTGTTTCGACAGAGCTTGACTGTACTCCAGTATTCATTGCAGAAATTGAGAAAATGGGTGATTAACAAGATAGCAAATTCTTTTCTAGGTCCAAGTTTTTGTGTTCATTGAAATTAAAGGAAGACTTAATCGTGAGCTTACATTTCCTTAAAACTGATTTTCAGGAGGATAGATTATTGTATAATTTTTTTTGTTTTTTGGTTTTGGAAAATACAGGTGACATTGCTACAACAAGCTTCCATTTTATCTACTTATTTATGTATATAAAGTTTCTCTGCACTTAGATAAGTTGAAAAATAGGGATAGAAATGAATAATTATCTCTTTCTATAGTATTTATAATATTCTAGCAAATGATATAACATTTATCATTCTAGTAATAATGTAACATTTGTTGATGGATATATGAGCCAATTGGGAGAAAAAGCTCTATCCATTTAAACATAAGATTTATTTAAAAATTTCCAGTAATACCTTACGTTTTATGTTTAATATTTTTAAACATTTATGTTGTTTTGATGCAGTATATTCTAATAATTGTAATGCTGTCCCAGTGGAGAATTTTTAATGCTTAACTTTATGACTAGGAAAGTTTTGTATTTAAATTTCAATTTATTCACATATCTAATATATGATACTGTATTCCTTGAATGACTTTCAAACATAAAAACATATTAGGATAAATTCTGGAATCTACGTTGAATAGGAATAAGTTAAAGAAGAAAATGGAATGATATTTCTTCCCAGCTGTTGAGGAGGAGGTTTAAAGAGGTGTGCACTATGATGCATACCTGCAACCCCAGCTACTTGGGAAGCTGAGGGCAAGAGGATCACAAGGTCAAGGCCAGCCTTATCAAGTTGGTGAGATCCGGTCTCAAAATAAAAAATAAAAATGACTGGTGATGTAGCTCAGTGGTAGAACGCCCCTGGGTTCTATCCCAGGTATTCCCCCCCTACACAAAAAAAATAGGTATGTTTACATGTAATTTTATGTATTTGATAATGAATGGTGGTAGTTACCAAATTGCTGTGGCATTTAAATTCCATTATATGCTTTAAATAATGTCATTTTTTTAAAGTTACAATGCACCAGAAATCATATTGTTTAGAACTATTTAAGTGTGTTAAAAATTATCATCATAACTTTAAAATACGCATGATAGTTATTCACAATTCTTTTAGGGGTTACAAGAGCCCCCCCCCCCAAAAAAAAAAACAGTTGAAAAATCACTCATATATACCACTGTATTTACTATTGCTTTATGCCCATTTTTGATTTGTTTATCAATGACTTCCAGTGTTGGTATTCTTTGGCTAGCAAGACATTAGGTAAATATTCATTGGGGTAATTAATACTTTAGATTGTATAAAAGCTAGTGTCAATGAGATTCATTTCATCTCAATTACATGTCACTAATATGGATTAAAAGATTGTGCATGTGTGTGTCTCCCTTCAAGAATATTTATGAGGACATATGGTTAAAACCTCATACGTAAAGCTTCAATATAGACTGAAATAAGAAAATCTTGTTAAAGATCACTTAATCCTAGCTGGATTCAGAATCATTTTGTAGAAATTAGCAGTTTTATTTATGGAATATGAAATTTGGCATTAGAAGAGGTTAGAAGAGGACTTAGGATTGCCTGTTCAAATGCCCTCCTTTTTAAAAGAGAAAATGCAGTGCCAGAGAATCACTTTCTCAAGCTCATACAGGTAATTGGCAACAAAACCATATCTAATCTGTCACTAAAACTGATTGACTTTGCCTTCAGAATCTCTCTTGACTTTCTCCACTTATGTCTCCAGTGCACTTACCCTAGTTCAGACTGTCATAATCTCTCACTTGATACCTGCTGTACTAAGTCTGGTTGGTCTCCCAATATCCCCTTATCTAGAAAGCATATCTGATCATAATTATCCCTTCTTCTTAATGTCTTTCGAAGATGTTTCATGTATCCTTTATTTTCCTGGTCCCAAGTGATCAGGCCCCTGGCCTCTCTAGCTTCAACGGCCATTACTGGTCCCCCTTTGCTCCTGGTACTGGTTCCATGGGATTTCTCTTCAGTTCTTTGAACATACCATGTTCCTTTCTTTCTGAAGCATCTTGTTATCTGTCATTCCTGTTACTTGGACCATTTCTGCTCTAGCAAATGCCTGTTTATCCTTCAGAGTTCATCTCAAGTGACATTTCTTCTGAGACTCACTTTTTCTTCAAAATTTATTTTATATTTTTTATCATTTTTTTTCCCCTAAGTAGACTGTGCTCTTTGGAGGGCAGAGTTTTTGTGTATTTGGCTTGCCATATTGCTTGGTGTGTAGGCGGGACACAGTATTTGTTAAATGGTTTCCAATTTACTATTTCTATTATATCAGTGATTTCAGAGGAACATTTTTATTTTTAAAATCTCTTTGCCATATGCTTTGTGTAATTTATCCTTTAATTAAAGGCTTTTCCCCCTACGTAGATGATAATCTGAGGGCAGAATTTATATGTATCTTGCTTATTGTATCTCTGTACCTGCTACATTAATTACTTTGGTGCATAGGAAGGACTCGATATTTGTTAAAGTGAATATTCCCAATTTATCCCTATTTTTACTACACCAGTGATTTCAGAGTAACATTTTTATCTTTGAAATCTTCTTTGCCGTATGCTTTATATAATTTATCCCCCCATCTGTTGATGTAGTAGTATCTGGAAAAGAAATAGAATTTCAAGTTAGTTATTCCCAGTTATAAATTCATACTCATAAAAAATTTTTTAAAAGTACCCCCTTTTCTTAAAACATGAAACTAGTAATACTAAATACTCTTTCTATATTTGATGGAACCTAGTCACATATTTAATTTTTATTTATCAGCTCTGATATAAGTAGGAGAAATTTTAAAAGTCATAGAAACTATTATGTATGGAATGTAATTAAAATGCAGAGAGATAGTCATGGTGATATTGAGGTTAATGGCTCTTAAGTATTCCACATATTACTGTTCCTGGAGATTTTGATAGATACTCTCCATTCCCTTCCATATCTTTTGTCCTGCGTTACCCTCTTCACACCCAAGAAGGATGGTTTTCTTATGCATAACTTTTGGAAATACAGTATATTATGTCCCTGTTCATAGAGTAACAGTGTACAACAGTATATTAAACCTTTTTTTGCCTTACAGCAGAGTTTCTCAACCTTGGTACTGTTAACATTTGAACTGGATAATTCCTTGGAGGGGCAGGAAGCAAGGAAGGGATTGCTCTCTCTAGCATTGTAATATCCCTGGCCTCTATTCTGTTAGACTAATGTCATCCTCCCAGATGTCCAGTTTTGACAACCAAAAATGTCTCTAGACATTGTAAGATGTCTCTGGGAGGCAAACTTGCCCACCTCTGAAAACTACAAATTAGTCAGTTTTACTGTTTATCTCACATTTCCCAGATTTATTTAAGGATAGAATTTTTATCTAGTCCACATGTATACTGTCTTTCTGACAGGGTAAGAGATAATCAGATAAGACCTCTCTTTAGTGAATGTTATTTAATCTGAGACCTTAAACTAAAGAAAAAGAAAAAGCAAAGACAAAATGGTTTTCAGGAGTGGAAATAGCAAATTAGGAAAGAAACTGGAGTACATGAGGAACAATTGTAAAAAGCTCATGATGTGAGTGACTGACAACAGGTGATAGAGTGAGGTTAGGGAGGTAGACAAAGGCACTTTTATGCACAAAGGTCACATTAAGATGTTTGAATTTTATTCTAAAAATGTGTGTGTGGTTTGGCGCAATGGTGCAAGCCTCTAATCCTAGCAGCTGGGGAGGCTAAGGGAGGAGAATCTAGATTAAAGCCAGTCTCAGCAACAGAGAGGCACTAAGCAACTCAGTGAGACCCTGTCTCTAAATACAATTCAAAATAGGACTGGGGATGCGGTTCAGTGGTTGGGTGCCCCTGAGTTCAATCCCTGGTAATCCTGCCCCCCACCAAAAATGTGTGTACAGAGAGAGAGGAGATTGATAAACGATTCACATACCATAAAATTTACCCTGTGCAGTTCAGTGGTTCTAATATATTCACAAAGTTGGACAACCATCACCACTATCTAGTTCCAAAATAGTTTCATCATTTTTTATCCCTGCCCCCCCCCCCCCCCCCACCGCCCCAGCCCTTGCCAACCACAAATCTCCTTTCTGTCTCTCTGTCTCTGGGTTTTCTTGTTCAGGACATTTGATATTAGTGGAGCCATATAATATGTGGTATTTATAATGTATGACTTTTTTTAAGGCTCATCCACATTGTGGCATTTAACAGTATATTCCTCCCTTTATGGCTGAATTTCATTGTATGGATATGCCACATTTTGACAGACATTTAGGTTGTTTCCACTTTTTGGCTATTATAAATAATGCTGCCATGAACATTCATAAGAGTTTTTCTGTACACTTACATTTTTAATTCTTTGGGGTGTATATACCTGGAAGTGTAGTTACTGAATCATGGTAACTCTATATTTAACTTTTGGGGGGACCTGCCAAACTGTTTTGTAAAGTTGCCATACCATTTTACAGTCTCATGAGCAATAGGTTAGGGTTCCAGTGTCTTCATATCTTTACCAACATTTGTTTTTGTTTGCCTGACTTGATCATAGCCGTGCTACTAGGTATGAAGTAAGCATCTCATTGCAGCTTTGATTTGCATATCACTAATGACTGATGATTTTGAAATATTTTCATGTGTTTATTAGCTATGTGTGTATTTTCTTAGGAGAAATGTCTACTCAGCTCCTTTGCCTGTTTGAAAATTGGGCTATTTTCTTTTTATTATTGAATTTTAAGAATTCTTCATATATTCTAACTACTAGACATTTATCAGCTATGTGATTTGCCAATATTTTCTCCCATTCAGTCATTCTTTATTTTTTTATTACTACCTTTTTAAATAAGGGAGTTTTGTTGTTTTTGGTGTTTTTTTGGAGAAGTCCAGTTTATTGATTTTTTTTTCTTAATTGTGCTTTTTGGTGTCATACCTAAGAAACCATTGCCTTGTCAGGAGGATTTATGCTTGTGTTTTCTTCTAAGAGTTTCATGATTTTTGTTGTTTCATTTAGGTCTTTGATACATTTTGACTAAATATCTGTATTTGGTATGAGATCCATCTTCAGTTTTTTGTATGTAACTTGAATTGTTGGATTTTTTTCACTTTAATCATAATTTTTACAAAATATTAACATCAAATTTGCATTTTAAAAAATAGCATATGGAGCACATACTCTGTTTGATGATTACGTTTTGTGATACCGGGGATTGAACCCAGGAGCATTCTCTCTCTGTGCCCTTTTAAGTTTTATTTTCAGATGGTCTTGCACTGTTGCCTATGCTTACTTCAAACTTGGGATTCTTTTGCCTAAGCTTCCTTAGACACTGGGATTACAGATGTTCAATACCATGCCCATCTGGTACTAAACATTATAGTGAGTATAGGATCTATAAAAATAAAATAGACATAATTCTGCCCTCAACATCTCATAGATCTGGAAATTAAGGAAATTGAGAATAGTCATAAAAATTTGAATGTAACATATCACATATGTGATAGAATTAATGAAGGTTTTAAAGCATTGGGTTTTTGATAAACTTCATTTTTATTTAACTCAGATTGCATGGCAAGGTTAGGTGACATTTAGGGTATAAAAAGTTAAAATATTCCTGAAAGTTGTTGTAAAAAGCACTTGGTGGTGATTACTATGCAGTAGCAGTTTTTTGCCCTGATTGGTGCTCTTAAGTAATTTTCTATTAACGTAGTCATTTGAGGGGATGGATGAGAAAAAAATTGTCACCCACAAATGTGAGGTAGAGGTAAGACGACAATAGAAATGACAAAGAAATCAATGTCTGTCTGTGTCTCACTCTCGTGTTTCCTCCCTTCTAGTATAATTGATTGAATTAATGTCTATTTAACTCGGCAAAGGGATCTCTCCAGTAGTGTTCTCTGAGTTATTCTTTATCAGATTTTTTCCCACCCTTTTGTCTTCCCTTTTTCTGATAATGCTACTCTTATAGTTGTTGCTATATCTTACTTTTTGTACTGTTCACTGATTCTCTTTGAACTAGAATTAGTCTTTTGTGACTTTAGTGACTAATGGTTGAATTCAGGACATGTTTAGCTTATTATATTAGTCTGCTCAAGCTGCCATAAAAATATACCAGAGGCTGGATCTTTTAAACGAGAGAAATTTATTTTTTCGCTGTTTGGAGGTTTAAATTCCGTGATCAGGGTGCTTGGAAGTGTTGGTTTCTGGTTAAGGCATCATCCTGACTTGCAGTCTGGTGTGCTTACACAGCCTTTTCTCTGTACATGATGCGGGAGAGAGCACTCAGGTGTCTCTTCCTTTTCGTATAAGGACACCAGACTTATTGGATTAAAGCCCCATTAACCTTAAGGTTTAATAATTACCTCTTTAAAGGCCCTGTCTTTAAATAGGAATATTGGGGATTAGGACTTCAACATATGAATTTGGAGGAGTCATATATTCAGTCCATAACACCCATTGTAACACTCAGTGGTCATTTCATTTAGTGAATATGTAGATAGTCTTCATTTTATAATAAGAAAATGGAGGGATTTTCTATAAAATGTATGTTGTTATTGTTGGAGGCGGGGGAACCTCATTCGTAGTAGGCTGTCTGCACCTCAGTTTCTTCACCTACAAAATAAGGAAATTATGCTAGTTTTTTATTTTTTTATTTTTTTATTTTTTTGGAACCAGGGATTGAAGTCAGGGACACTCGGCCACTGAGCCACATCCCCAGCCCTATTTTGTATTTTATTTAGAGACAGGGTCTCACTGAGTTGCTAAGGGCCTCGCTAAGTTGCGGAGGCTGGCTTTGAACTCGAGATCCTCCTGACTCAGCCTCCAGAGTCGCTTGGATTACAGGCGTGCGCCACCACGCCCGGCTATGCTAGTTTTTGAACTCTGAAATTCTTTGGTTCTCCAATTCAGAGTTAATATTTTCCTACATTGTTCAGTAGGTAGGTTTCAGAAAGCATTGTATAATAGAAGTGTATATTCTGTAAGTCAGCATTCTGCCAACTACCTATAACTGGAGTAGAATGTATAATCATTCTAAATACCTCTGGATTCTGATATAGTCATTTTAACAAGCTATTCTGGTTAGTTTTTACTATGTGTAAATATAGAGATTTGGATGTGACATGTTTCTTCTTTTAGCATGTAATAATACCCTTTATTTATATAAGTAATTTATCTGTATTCATGAATACCTCTTCATTATAATGAATTCAAGCAATTCAATAATTGTAGATAGCAAAACTTGAGAATCCCTTTCATACTTAATTAGCATTTTGGTATGCCTCTTTCCAATCTTTCTATGAATGTATAGATGAATATTTATACCCATATTTTTGGTAAATGGAATCATGCTATATATATTCTGTACTTAAATTTTTTTTCACCACAGTGTGTTAATGGAGATTTTTTCCTAAATGCTGAGATACGTGTATGTCATTTTTTAAATGACTACTATAGTGTAATGACTATTGTGTTTTGTAATATTATCATGATTTGTTTAACCATCTTCCTTTTACTGAACATCAGTTTGTTTTATCACGTGAAAAAAATAATGGCCTATAAACATCCTTCCATTCATTTGTGCAGAGATTGCTTTAGAATATATTTCCTACATCTGGGATTGAACATACTGAAAATTTTGATAGCTGCTGCCAAATTGCATAAAGGACTTAACAAATTCATGTATCTGTTGACAGGGAGTGCAAGTGTTTGTTCATTTACCCTCATCATTGCCAAAATGATACTGCTATTTTGAAGTGTTTATAGTCTGAGGTCGAAAAATTGTATTTCATTTTTGAAGTTCTGTATGTGTGACATTTGGATTGTTGAGCAACCTTTCATTGTTGGCCTTTTGTTATTTCTTTTTTTTTTTAACCTTCATTTTTTTTTAATTGGTTCTCTTTAATTATACATGACAGTAGAACCCATTTTCATATAATTATACAGCAGGGAATATATCTTTTTTTTCACAATGTAGTTTCACACGATTCATATAATCTTACATATACATAGGGTAAAACTCTCTGTCTCAGTCTACTATCTTTCCTTCCCCCACCCCCTCTCATCCCATTTTCCTCTACACCATCCATACTTCCTCCATTCTTTTCTTATCCTCCATACCCCCCACCCCATTATATATCAGCATCCCCTGATCAGAGAGAATATTCGGCCTTTGGTTTTTTGGGCTTGGCTTATTTCACTTAGCATGATAGTCTCCAGCTCCACCCATTTACCAGCAAATGCCATAGTTTATTCTTGTTTATGGCTGAGTAATATTCCATTGTGTATATATACCACAGTTTCTTTATCCAGTCTTCAATTGAAGGGCATCTAGGTTGGTTCCACAATCTAGCTATTGTGAATTGAGCAGCTATGAACATAGATGTGGCTGCATGCCTATACTTTGCTGATTTTAAGACCTTTGGGTATAAACCGAGGAAGTGGGATAACTGGGTCAATTGGTGGTTCCATTCTGAGTTTTTTGAGGAATCTCCATACTGCTTTCCAGAATGGCTGCACCAATTTGCAACTCCACCAGCAATGTACAAGTGTGCCTTTTCCCCCACATCCACGCCAGCACTTATTATTGCTTGTATTCCTGATAATAGCTATTCTAATTGGAGTTAGATGAAATCTTAGGGTGGTTTTAATTTGCATTTCTCTAATTACTAGAGATGATGAGCACTTTTTATATATTTGTTGATCACTTGTATATCATCTTCTGTGAAGTGTCTGCCCAGTTCCTTAGCCCATTTATTGATTGGGTTCTTTGCATTTTTGGTGTAAAGTTTTGTAAGTTCTTTATAAATTTTGGAGATCAGTGCTCTGTCTGAAGTTCTTTTTCTATGAATTGCTGTGATTTGCCCATTTTTCCTATGAAGTTGAATGTCTCTTTAATACTGATCTGTAAAAATTTTCTAAAATATATTTTGCATATGAATCCTTTATTTTAAATGTTGCAGATGTATGTTTTCCCTGTCTGCCACATCTCTTTTAATTTTGCTTATAGTATGTTGTAGAATAAAAACTTTTTATTTTGTGAAAGTGTCATTCCTTCCATGGTTTTTGTGTTTTGCATAGTCTTTAAAAAGAACTTCTCTGTGTAAAATCTATTCCTTTCTGTCTCGAAGCCCCCCTTATCTTAATCTAAATTTCCATATGTATGCAGATCTGTTTCTGGACTCTTATTTTTTTGTTCTATTTTCTTAATTCCTTTACCAATAGTATGCTTCCCATTTCAGTAGTTGACCAGGTCTTTTCAAATCTGAGAAGACAAGAACATTGTTGTTCATTTAATTTCTTTTGCACAGCTATCCTGTTTTTATTTGTGATTTCCCCCCTCTTCTCACAGTTGTCTGTTATTTCTCAGTGTTATTTTAACCTTATAATACTATCTTCTAATTTATGGCTGCTAAGTTGCATGTGAACTAGAAAACTATGTAACCATACTGCTGATATTTTAGATAAAAAGTCCCTCGAGGGAGAAAATGAAGAAATCATGGGAGACTGATTGATGGGAAGAATGGTCCCAATTTAATACATGTTTTGTTTTATATGTTTTATTTCTAAGTTCTTAGTAGCATTTTATATAGTAGATGTTGCTGAATATGCAACCTCTATATAAATGACATTAAATTTATTTTAAGAACAGAAACTGTATTTAAGTCATTTTGCTGAACAATGTAATTTTTGTTATGTTATATTAATGAAAGTTGCCTATTAATAGGAAAGCAAAATATATTATTTTGAACAAGACCATGTTTTTGATTTTGAATTTTCTTAACAAAAGAAACAAAATTAGGATGAAAAAAGTAGTAATTAAGTAAATAATCTATAACTGTTCTTATTTTAAATAAGCTATGTATAGCTAGATGCTGTTATAATATGTGCCACATCTGTTATCATGAAGTGTCCTTAATTGTTTTAAAAAGCTGGGATCTGTTTTATGCTTAGAAAAAGTAATTCACCGTGGCCTTCAGTAGCTAATTGACTTCATTGTGAAGTTTCCAAATTGTGAAGTTTCATGAAGAACTTAACCCTCCTTTTTTTCTATAAGATCAGAATATTCTGCATTATGTGCTCAGATCTAAAGCATATCCTCTCTGTGTCTAGAGAAGTGGACATGTATACATAAAAATTTTACACAGTATTAATTTTTTAACAAATATATTTGATAGAATTTTTAGAATTTTATTTAAAGCTTTGGTTTTTCTTTAAAATATCTGTAGTACTATGAACTTATATGCATGTATTGCATGTTAATTAGGGAAATACCATTTCGCTTTTTCTCAGGTGAATTATTTTAGAGTTCTGGGATTATACTAAGATTTGGGGGATGTGGAAGAGAGAAAGAAACCTGTTTTCTATATATTTCAATCTTAGAGTACCCCAAGAGATCCAGAAATAAGGTAATTCTATATTATGATTACCATCTGGAGAGTCTATTTGAATCTCACTTGGGGAAGGAATATACCCTTTTGTTCTTGGGAATCCTGAAGCTACATGTATTTTGTACTTTGGGATTTAGTAGATTGATATTTGTGTTAGTCAGGTTTCCATGGCTATGACATAATACCTGAGAAAATCAGTTAAAGGAGAAAAGATTTATCTGGGCTTACAGTTTCTAAGGTGTCAGTTCATGGTCACTTAGCTCTAATGTTTGTGGGTCGGTGGCAAGGCAAAACATCATAGTGGGGTGTGTATGGTAGAGTAAAGGTGATACCTCATGGTGGCCAGGAATCAGAGAGAGAGAGAGAGAGATTGGAAGTGGCTGAGGATTCAGTATACCCTTCAAGGACCATCCCCTCAGTAGTCTACTTCTTCCAAGTAGGCCCCTCAGATAGGGACCAAGCCTTCAATTCTTGAATTTTTTGGTGGTGGTGGGACATTCAGGATCTAGTCCATAACAATATTCTATAAGACAACACTCACAAAGTGAATTGATCCTGCAGAAACATATTGATTGGCCCATATAGTATCTTTACTGATGGTGTTCCCTAAGAATTAGAAGATATGACAAACTGGGCCCCATATCATCACATGGTCCCAAAAAGACAGACATGTGCTTTCCCGTTTGCCAGACTCCATGCCACTCCTTATCCTGTTGGTGTTAGTTACCATTTATCACTACACTTGCAGTCATCTACTTGCTCAACGCCTTTATGTTACCAGTCAAGCTCCTGATGCTTTGGAACATCTAATTTACACTCAGTAGTCTGCACTTTTTCTCTGTGTCTGATGCAGCTGAAGTAAAAATATTAGATAGCAATTTAGCATAGAACAGAAAAGTTCATTTTTTCCAAAACATGCTATGTATTCCTGTCTTCATACCTTTGTTATTGTATTTTTTTCCCTGAAATAAGTTACTTTCTTGCTGAATGAATCCTACTCAGCTCAGCTCCCAACATCTTTGTCTGCTGTGATTATCTCTAACTACAGTAGTTTCTTTCTCTTCTGACATCTTAGAACACTTTTCTCTAATGTTGTAAATTTTATTGTAGTAGAGATTTAAGAGTCTCATACAACTTAAGGCTTGTATTCCTGTGAAGAGGCCTATGATTAGTCTCTTCTTAAAATAATTAAAAGTTAATTTTCTCTGATAATACATATATAGTTGCCATTTTGAAGACTCAGAAAGTAATAATGTTAATTTTTCTGGTTTTCCAAGTTGACCTTCTGACATTAAATTTAATAATTTTTATTGCCTTTCAGTTACAGATGAGGACACAGTAAAGAGGTATTTTGCCAAGTTTGAAGAAAAATTTTTCCAAACCTGTGAAAAAGAACTTGCCAAAATCAACACATTTTATTCAGGTGAGTAGTTACAAACAATAACTTCTGTTGCTGGGAAGGAAAGAGATTCTGTAGTTACTTTTGAAACCTCTGATCTATGTTGTTTGATTGAGGCTTGCCTTCCTTGCTCTATTGCAATAAAGGGATATTTTGTTTAACTAGAATAGGACACATCTGGTTCCTTAGTGTTAACGCTTTATGTGTTCATTGCCTAGATTCTCTTGTAGTTATAAAGATTTCAGAACCTTTAAAAATGATCTTTTATCATTTTACACAGAACTGAATTAACTTAGTTCTAGATTAACACTTATGTCAATTTTATGCCTTTGCCATTGCCTAGAACACTCATGGCTATGTCTATAGCACTGGTCTCCAGAGTGCTATACAGGATGCCATTAGAGTATTAAAAGAAAATATTAGAATTTCTGTGTATTTATGTCTAACCCTTTAAAATTGCATTTGTATGTGTATTGCAAGGTACATAATATAGATCAGTAAAAGAATACCTTTATAATAAAAATTTTTAAAAACTTCATTAAGCATTAAATTCCTGTGAAACCTAGTTATTGATTAAATGCTTTCATGAGTACAGAATCATAAAAAAAGTGAGTTAGATTCATAGGGACATTTCATCAAGACTCTGAAAAATCCTTACACATGTAATCCCTAGTACCTTGCTGAGTTTACACTAGAATAACTAGAATACCTATTGAGTGTAGTATCTCTATGCTTTAAGCAGTAATGAATTTCTTAATGTGTTTTTCTATCACTAATAACATGATATCGCAGACTAATTTTTCAAGAAAAGAGATTCATTTTGGCTAATGATCCTAGAGATCCAAGATTAAGGAGCCACATCTGTTGATGGCCTTCCTGGCATTGTTCTACAGCAATGCAAGGTATCACATAGCAAGAAATCAGGAACGTGCACATGAATGTGTCTTCTAGTCTCTCCCTCTTTCAAAGCCACTAGTATTTCAATTACAGGGGCTTTACCCTCTTGACTTTGTCTATTCCTAACCACTTCATAAAGTCCCCACCTCTAAGTACCATAGTTGGATTACGTTTCCCCCCTTACAGTGGGGATTAAACATGAGTTTTGGAGGGGATGTCAGTCTTCAACCTGCTTTGCTATATTCAAATCATAGCAATGGATAAATAAATTTTACTCTATTGTTTAATATCAAAAATTTAAAATTGCTTTTTACTTTTTGTATTTAATATGCAAATTTTATTGATGGTATTTAATATATGATTATTTAATTGGAAGAAATTTAAATTTTATTTTATATCAGCCATGATTATTGAGAATATGCCCTCATCTTTTGGCAAAAATTTTGGAAATACCATAATCTTAATACTAGCATAATCATAAACCAAATACTAGTATGGATTAGTGTAAGGATGAATAGTTTTATGCCGTAATGGTTTCCTTTTCAGAGGATGATTTTTTTTTTTTTTCCTAACTTGTCTACACCTTCTGGAAACATCTTACTCAGATGTCCTTTCTTGGTAGCCCTTTCAAGCAGAGGCTGATTATTCTCTTTTATGGCGTAGTGGGAGATGGGAGATAGAGAGATCATGAAGTGGCAGTAACACAAGCTGCCAAAACACAGGAAGCTAAGTCCAGCATTCTTTTAGCTACCATTGTTGTGCTAAATCACTGTTTCTGCATATTAGTACAGAAATGGATGATCTAAGCATTCATTATTTTATAGAGCATTCTACTCTCAGCTGCTTCTATGTGTTTATATCTGTTGATTTCTTGGTTGCTCATTGAAACTTCAGACTCTTGGCTTCCAATCTGAATCTCATATCTTAGATTTTTTTTTTTTTTTTTAATAATCCTGGGTGACTTAATGGTCCTTGAGGACAATACAATTTTAGTTCTGCTCTACTTTGGCCATACACTCCCATGGCCACACCCATTGTGCAGCGTTCCTCTGCTTTAAAATATTAAATCCTACTAGAAGAGTCTATGCCTGTATCTTCCAGCCTTTAAGCTTTTCACTCTCCTATTCCTTTAGCATCTGTTTTTCAGTCTCACAGAGCTCAACTTCCTTAACGCCTTCATTTTATTCTAGTCAATCATGCCCCTCCCAGAATTAATTACTTCTCATCAATCATTTTAGCCATTTGGTCCCTGTGTTTTTAATCATTTTACCCTCATTGCTTTATATTGCGTTTGCCTAGCAAAATCAGACCATTCTAACCTTTGTCTTTTTCATGTCTACTCCTGAACTGCTTAGGACAACAGGAGAACAAATTGGAACCTCTATAAATTCATTGTTGCACCCTTAACTATGTACTCAAAACTGCCTGTGAGTCCTATCCAGTCTTTTCCATATTAAAAGTGTTTTTATAGTCCTTAACCCATTCTCCTGAATTATCATCATCATTATTATTATCATTATTTTTGGTGGTGCTAAAGGTGAATCCAGGACCTTGAACATGGCAGGCAAGCACTCTACCACTGAGCTATACCCCAAACTCCCTCCTTAATTTTTTTTTTTTTTTTTTTTGAACCGAGAATTGAACTCAGGGGCACTTGGCCACTGAGCCACATTCCCAGCCCTATTTTGTATTTTATTTAGAGACAGGGTCTCACTGAGTTGCTTAGCACCTTGCCCTTGCTGAGGCTGGCTTTGAACTCGAGATTCTCCCGCCTCAGCCTCCTGAGCTGCTGGGATTACAGGTGTGCAAGCCACCACGCCTAACTCTCCCTTCTTAATTCTTTAGCCCCACTATCTTCTTCATTAGGCTCATTAATCCCCCAACTTTGCAAATATAAATGAAGGACATCAGCTTCTCTTGATGGATAATATCATGCATATCTATTCCACCCTTTCCCCCCAAAACCTATAGACATTCTCTTCCTTTTAAAATTTTCTCTGATCTTTGTAGAATAGATATCTCTCTTTATTCTATGGCAGATCTTTATATCTACTGACTGAATTACAACTCTTTAAGACTTTGCTCTAGTAATGATTTCTTCTGAGAATAATTCAGTATACATGTATTTAAACTCCCCTTTTTACTGATTTGATCTTCTTAGCAAGTTACTCCCTTTAACCAAAAAGTAAACAAGCAAACAAATTTTTTAATTCTGTATCCTTGTCATTATTTTTCATTTACGGTTAGGCCTCTTCCTGGTAAAAGGGAACAACTAGTGCAAAGATACCCAGGAAAGATATATATGCATGTCTTTTTCACTCATTTCAAATACCTAGGAGGCAGAGACAAAATAGAAATATTTGCAAATGGATAGGTTTTCTACAAGGAAAAATGTGCAGAAGGAATTACAGTGTTCCAAGGACAAAAATAATTTTCACAATTAGGAGGTAGAAGGATAAGAAGGAACCAGCCTTACACAGAGAAGGCAGAAATTATTGGCAGAAGAGGAAATGACTAAAACAATAGGTTTTTGCATTGGAAAGCATGTTTAGATTAAGAAAAGGCTATTGGAGTGCAACATGGTGGTACAGGCCTGTAATCCCAGAGGCTAGGGAGGCTAGGGAAGCTAGGGAGGCTAGGAAGGGTGAAGCAGGAAGATTACAACTTCAAAGTCAGCCTCAGCAATTTAGTGAGGCCCTAAGCAACTCAGTGAGACCTTGTCTAATTTAAATACAAAAAGGGAGGGACTGGGGTTGTGGCTCAGTGGTATTGTGCTAGCCTAGCATACATGAGACCCTGGGTTCTATCCTCAGCACCACATAAAAATAAAATAAAGGTATTGTGTCCAACTACAACTAAAAAATACATATATTAAGAAATAAGGAAATAATAAATACAAAAAGGGGAGGGGATGTGGCTCAGTGGTTAAGTACTCCTGGATTCAATTCCCAGTATTAAAAAAAAAAAAAAAAGGCTATTGGATATGATCTAAGGCTATAAATAAAATTGATTTAGGACCAGACTTCCTTAACAGGACCCCAGAGCACAAGAAATAAAAGCAAGAATCAATAAATGGGAGGGATTCAAACTAAAAAGCTTTTTCTCAGCAAAGGAAACAATCGATAATGTGAAAAGAGAGCCTACAGAGTGGGAAAAAATCTTTTCCACTGGGGAAAAGACAGAGCACTAATCTCCAGAATTTATAAAGAACTGAAAAAACTTTACACCAAAAATACAAAGAATCCAATCAATAAATGGGCTAAGGAACTGGTCAAGTACTTCACAGAAGAAGATGTACAAGTGATCAATGAATATATGAAAAAGTGCTCATCTTCTCTAGTAATTAGAGAAATGCAAATTAAAACCACCCTAAGATTTCATCTAACTCCAGTGAGAATGACTGTTATCAAGAATACAAGCAATAATAAGTGTTGGCATGGATGTAGGGAAAAAGGCACACTATAAGTTGCTGGTGAATTTGCAAATTGGTGCAGCCACTCTGGAAAACAGTATGGAGATTCCTCAAAAAACTTGTACCCATCATTTGACCCCGCTATCCCACTCCTCGGTTTATACCCAAAAGACTTAAAAGCAGCATACTACAGTGATGCAGCCACATCAATGTTCATAGCTGCTCAATTCACAATAGCTAGATTATGGAACCAACCAAGATGCCCTTCGGTTGATGAATGGATAAAGAAACTGTGGTATATACACACAATGGAATATTACTCAACCATAAGGAAGAATAAAATTATGTCATTTGCTGGTAATTGGGTGGAGTCGGAGAATATGCTTAGTGAAATAAGCCAATCCCAAAAAACCAAAGGCCAAATGTTTTCTCTGGTAAGTGGATGATGATACATAATGGGGTGGAGGTGTGGCAATGAGGGCAAGAGAAGAATGAAGGAACTATGGATGGTGTAGAGGAAAATGGGGCAGAATGAGGTGGGGGAAGGAAAGATAGCATACTGAGACAGACAGTATTACCCTATATATATGTATGATTACATGAATGATGTGAATCTACATTGTGTACAATCACAGAAATGAAAAGTTGTACCCCATTTGTGTGAATCAAAATGCAGTCTGTAAAAATAAAAATTTTTTTAAAAGAAAAAAAATAAATGGGTGATTTATATCACAAAGGAGAGATAATGCTTCTTGGTTTACAAAGAACAAATGTTTATTCTTACCACTGTATAATTTTTACATTTTGAGTTACAGTAAAAAATATATCTATATATACAGCGTGACAAGTCCCCAGTTGAAGGGAGTCAAGTCTCCTGCGCCCCTCCATCCCCAGCGGAGCCCACAGCTCAGTGGTTGGATCTGAGCTCTTAGTACTTATAAAGTTAGTTAAAAAACCATAATCATTTATAAAAGAGTGGAAGAAGGTGCAAGCCTGCCGGGTAGCCTGCTAGGGGAGCTGGTGCTTTGGGAAGTGGTGGTGATTGCGCTGGCTAGGGATCTGCTGCTGCCGAGGGATAATTTGAGAGAGAAGATCTCATCATCTGGAATTGGAGTTGGTACTGAAACCATTTCCACTTCAAAAATGTTGAAGGAAGGTATGGAAGTGGCCATCAAGATGGTGGTTGTAGGCAAGGGAGCAGTTGGAAAATCAAGTATGATTCAGCGACATTGCAAAGACATTTTTACAGGACTACAAGAAAATCATTGGAGTTGACTTTTTGGAGCAACAAATCCAAGTTAACGATGAAGATGTCAGACTACTGTTATGGGATACTGCAAGTCAAGAGAAGTTTGATTATATAAACAAAGCCTCCTGTCGAGGAGCCCAGTGTATTTTCTACTACAGATGATAGTCTCTTGAAGCACCTTCTAGCTGGAAAGAAAAAGTAGTAGCTGAAGTAAGTTGTAGTTATACCAACTGTGCTTGTACAAAACAATATTGACCTCTTGGATGATTCTTACATAAAGAATGAGGAAGCTGCGGCTGTGGAAAATAGGTTAAAGTTAAGATTCTACAGAAATCAGTGAAAGAAGATCTAAACATGAGTGAAGTGTTTAAATATTTGACTGAAGAACATCTTCAAAAACTCAAACAACAAGTAACCGAGGCTCTAGAACTAATGCATTCAAGTAGTATCAAAATTGTACTGGAGACTGAACCTCGAGTGCTTTTATCACCGAGCTCTATCTTTCTCTTACTATTTGGTTAATTTCCAGGAAAATGTATATTCTCATTTGAAAAGGACAAGAATATGAATTGAAAAGTATTTGTTGAATCTCCCACTGATGAACAGCTCATAAGGATTCCCTAACAACTTAAGACTAGGGACTGTACCAATCTGAAATGGGCAGTGAACTCCATGTGGGAACACAGGCCACACAGTTGACTTGAAATGGAACATCTTTGCACAGAGATATCAAAAGTTTCTTTGCGTAAGATGGAAATGATACTGGATGTGCTATTCCCTTGTCAGCTGAAAGAAAAAATAAACTATAACTTGCAAAGTCATATGCAGTGACCCAACTATTCTCTTTCCCTTTCTCAATATCAGTTTAATTAAGTAAAGCAGTATAGATATAATTATAAGGGAAGTCATTTTTTAGCCTTAAATACAAAAGATGCCTTATACTCAAATTAGAAATTGAGCGTTAAATGCAGGGAAATACAAATTTTCAAGATATGAATGTAACAAAAATATCCTGAATAAATATTTTCTTTCCAAGTTTCAAAAAAAAATACATCTGTATTATAATTCAGTATATATACTCAGATATGTGTTTTATGTATGTTTATATGTGTTTATATTTGTGAGTATGTAATATATGTAAATCATTTAAATATTTCATGAAACAATACCCTCACTATTTACAATATATTGTTTTTCATACTTTTCTATTTGATTTTTTAAATGTCGATTATGATTTACTAATTTGGTTTCATGACCCTGTAATGGGTTACAACACTCAATTTGAAAAATGTTATCTTAGACTAGGCTGCTTCTCAAAAATAATTTTAGACTGGCTATTAAAAATTTGGATGCTGTGATATAATGCATTTTTTGTGTGTGTATTGGCAGGGCAATTAGAGCATATCTCTTGATGTCATCACAGAGTAGGTATAAATTGAGAGTCTGCAGACTGACTTTTTGCCAGGTCAGGAAGTAATGAGTAATATGAAGACATGATTGACAGAAATAGAGTTTGGCACCTGCTCTAAATTGTATCATTTTTCTCCTTATTTAGCTACCTTCTCCAAGGGAGATTGTCTTGTAGACTATAATCTTCAGACTCTAGGGCACATGAAAAACTATAAGTAATATAGGAATGAGTTCAGCTTATTAACCTATGTCCACCCACTTCCATCTACTAAATTATTTATATCTAAAAATGGTCAGTTTTTAAATGACAAATATGCCTCTATCCCTTAAATTACATTTTATTGTTCCTATTTCTGATCACACCATACAAATAAAATTGAATGGAAGTACCTATTGTTATCTACCTATTATAATTTTAATTTTTGAATCTTGTTTTTTCTCTGGAAGTTTACTAAACTCCCTAGGCCTTCATGCACTTGGTTGTAAAATGAGCAAAATGATCCCAGCCCTCTAGGATCAGATAGTCAAAGGCTAAATTCAGTTGCTATTCAGGATACCTGATGTAAGTTATTTTGTTGTTCTTTGTTTTTTATTATGTTTTTAGTTAATAATAAGTGGGCATTTATTTAAATTTATAGATAAAATCTTTTAGTATTTGAAGATCACTAGAGGAGCAAGGAATTTTTAAGAGGAAGGGGGCCTTAGTGATAGAACATCACTACTCCTTGACCAAGAAGTCTCATTTGTTTCTTTGGTTTTTGAGGTGTGCAATATCATGTGGTAAGAATTTCAGATGAAAGCAATGTAAAAACTGCTTATACTATAACACGATCAACAATCTTGAATCATCTGTGATAGGTGAACATTCTTACAGATTTCTTTATATGTGAAGTAACACTGAATCCATAAATTGAATCGTCAATATGATAAAATTGCAAGACTGGTAAATAAGTAATAAAAATATTCTAAGACACTAACTTTATTTTATAAAGAATTTTATAAAATTATTTTTTATTTGCCTAATAATAGCTTTGGTGTTCAGAAGATAACTTATAGTTCTGAAATAACTTTTTTCTAAAAGTAAAGAACATGTAATTTTGGTTAACATTTTTCTAGTGCATTATAGTTAAACATAATAGTGATGTTCTTTTTGACATATTCATAAATGCATGGAACTTGGTTTGCTCCATTTCACTCCCCAGTACTTCCTTTTCCTTCTTCCTTCTTCCTCTACTCTATTCATCTTCCGTTTATTTGTAATTATTACATTAGAGTTATATAAAATGGGGATGAATTGTGATATATTCATATAAGCACATAGAACTATTGGAAAACTTATTTCCCCACTTCTTACCCTTTTTTTCCCCTCCTCCCTTCCCCTTGGTCTCTGCCTCTACTGATCTCCCTTCTGTTTTCATGAGAGACCCCTTTTTATTCCTTTTTTCTCTCAAGGTTCCACATATGAGAAAAAACACCCAACCCTTGACTTTCTAAGTCTGGCGTATTTCACTTAGTAGGATAGTCTCAAGTTATACCCATTTACCAACAGATGACATAATATCATTCTTTAAGACTGAATAGAACTCTATGGTGTATATATACCACATTTTCCTTATCTAGTTGTCCATTGATGGTCACCAAGTTATAGGCTATTGAGGATTGTGGTGCTATAAACATTGTTATGTTTGTTTCACTATAGTATGCCGATTTTAATTCTTTTGGATAAATACCAAGGAGTGGTATAACTAGGTCATATAGTAGTTCTTTTGAGAAATCTCCATATTGCTTTCTGAAGTGATTGTATTAATTTGTAATCGCACCAACAATGTATAAATCACAGTACTTTTCCCCACATTCTTGCCAACAATTTTCATTATTTATATTCTTGATGATTGCCATTGATGAAATCTCAGTGCATCTCCCCAATTGCCAAGGATGTTGAACATTTTTTAATATACTTATTGGCCATTTGTATTTCTTCCTCTGAGAAATGTCTCATTTACTGAGTTGGTTATTAGTTTTTTTGGGGGGAGGCAGTTTAAACTTTTTGAGTTCTTTATATATTCTTTTTTTTATTCTTTTTATTTATTTATTTATTTATTTTTATTTTTGGTTCAGTGTACACAAATGGAGTACAACTATCATTTTTCTGGTTGTGTACAAAGTACAATCACACCATTTGCATATTCATACATATATATAGTTTGTCACATTCTATTATCTTTCCTTCCCCACCCTCCTCCCCTTACTTTCCTCTGTACAATCCATCCTTCCTCCATTCTTCCCCTACCTCCCCCACTTCTTCCCCTACCTCCCCCCCTATATATTCTTGTTATTAATCCCCTGTAGGAAGAGTAGCTGATAAAGATTTTCTTTTATAAGTTATTTCTTCACACTCTTATTTTTTTTTAAATTAATTTTCACAACATTTTTCTTGATTTCTTTGCTGTGCAGAAACTTTTTATTGTAATGTCATTCCATTTATTGATGCTTGTTTTATTTCTTGAACTTTTGGAGTTATTAAGGAAATCAGTACTAGTGACATTATATTAAAGTGTTGCCTTTATGTTTTCTTCTAGAAGTTTCACTGTTTCTGGTCTAATTCCTAGGTCTTTGATCCACTTTGGGTCGATTTTTGTATAATGTGAGAGATAGGGATCTAGTTTCATTCTTCTACAAATGAATATCCAGTCTTCCCAGCCAGGGCTATCTTTTCTCCAGTGTACGCTTTTGGCATCTCTGTGAAGAATCAGATGACTATGTGTATTTTTCTCTAGGCTTCCAGTCTCTTCATTGATCTTTGTATCTGTTTTTATGCCAATAACATATGGTTTCTGTTACTATAGCTCTGTAATATAATTGGAGATCAGCCTTACTCTTGCTGCTCAGGATTACTTTGGCTATTTTAGATCTTTTGTTTTTCTCTCTAAGTTTTAGGACTATTTCCCCACCCCTCCTAAATTTGTGAAGAATGTCACTGGTATTTTGATAGGGATTGCATTGAATCTATAGATTGCTTTTGATAATATGGCAGTATTAATTCTACATATCCATGAACATGGTAGGTCTTTCCATCTTCTAAGGTCTTAAATTTCTTTCTTTGGTGTTTTATAATAATTTTCATTGTAGAGGTCTTTCACTTCCTTAGTAGATTTATTCCTAAATTTTGTTTTGTTCTGTTTTGAAGCTATTATGAATGGAGTAGTTTTCTTGATTTCTTTTTTGGCAGATTCCTGGTTGGAGTACAAGAAAGCTATTGATTTTTGCATGTTGATTTTGTATCTTCCAACTTTGCTGAATTTGTTTATCAGATTCAGAAGTCTTTTAATGGAGTTCTTGGGTCCTCAAGGTATAAAATCCTGTCACCAGCAAACAGATAATTTGACTTCTTTTCCTATTCACATCCCTTTAATTTCTTTCTGTTGCCTGACTGCTGTGGTTTGTGTTTCAAAACTATATTGAATAGGAGTGATGAGACTCAACATCCTTGTCTTGGAATTTTAGAGGAATTGTTTTCAGTATGATGTTGGCTTTGGGTCTGTCACATACAGACATTATCATGAGAGATAAGTTCTTCTATGTCTAGTTTATTCCGTGGGTATGAACCATTGCCTTGTTGCCTTTACTGTGTAAAGAGTTCCTTGATCAGAAGCAAGACCACATCGAATACCATGATAATGGGTAAGGCATTCCAGGAGATGGTAATGTTAGCAGAAGCTTTATGGGCAAGGAAAGTACATTTATATCAAGAATGTTTTTATTCCAGAGAGAATAGTTTCTTACCCCCAGCATAATAGAACACACCTCGTGTCATCAGCCTGGATCTAGGTTTCTGGCCAGTCCCAACATATCCAGAGATCAGTACTGATCTCAGCCGCCTGGTGAACAACTTCATTATCAGGTGTGTAATTGTAATTGATTACCTGTGTTATCAGATGTGTTGCTGCATACCAGGTGCTAGAAACTATATTGATTGGCTCAAGTGAAGATACCATATCCATAATAGCAGCTGCCACATGAGTGAGATCATCTGGTTAAGTTTACAACAATCAGTAGTCATTCTCCAAGATTCATCCAGCTTCCCCACAGTTTTATTAAATGACAGTGTGGGGCTGGGGATGTAGCTCAGTTGGTAGAGTGCCTGCCTCACAAGCACAAGGCCCTGGGTTCGATCCCCAGCACCAAAAAAAAAAAAAAAAAAAATGACAGTGTGATAAAGGTACCACCATCCCTTTGTCCTTTAGTGGCACTACCCTTTGCAGTTTTATCTTGATAATGAGAAGTTATAGGAACTTCCATTTAAACCTTTTATCATTAAGTTCCTTATCTCTGGGTCAAAATCAGTGTGGAGATTGTGTGTGTGACCCAGTAGGTCTACTCCAATATACATTCTGAAACTAAAAAAGCTATCATAGGTGAGCCTATGGACCAAATGGGTCTGCTGTGAATCAAACTTGAGCTATTTCTCTTGTCACCTTAACACGATGGTATGACTGCTGGACCATAGAGCTATTTGAGTATCCGGAAATTCATGTCACTTCAGAGCTATGGTAAGCATACTTATAAGATAGTCTCCAGGATCCTTTGGTGTATAAATACTTTCTCACAGTTATTCAACCTAGGTTCTACTGTGAAGGATTTTGCAGATGTAATTAAGGTCCCATAGAAATTATCTTTAAGAAGGGGAGCTTAACCCAGTTGAGTCCAGCCTAATCAGGTGAACTCTTAAAAGGGACTGAGCCATTCCTGGGGAGAGATTCAAAGCAAAGAGAGACTTGACATGAAAAAGTTTCTCCATTGTGGAGGAGAAAAAGTGGAGAGGGGAAAGAGTAATCTCTAGGATCAAAAAGCACACAGCAAATCACATCCAGCAAGGAATCAAGGACCTCAGTCTTACAACTACAAGTAACTGAATTCTGTCACAATCAGATGCTTGAAAAAGGAACCCAAACCCCAGATGAGAAAGAAGCCCAACTAACACCTTAACTTTAGCCTTGAGAACCTGATAGAACCTGTCTGTATCATGCTCAGACTTCTGACCTACAAACCTGTGAACTAATAAATGGTGTTTGTTTAAGCCACTAAATTTGTGTTAATTTGTTATATAGCAATACAGAACTAATACAAGAGCCAATGTCTAGTAATCTTGAAAAGTCTGGAAGTTTTCTTTCCCTCAGTGCATAGTCATCCTCGTAAATGGCCATTAATCCCTGGAAAGGAGAATCAGAGGAAGATTTACAATGTATTTCTTATGGAGGTGCCATGGACACCACCCAAAGGGGAGCCTCACATCCCATTCAATCAGGGCCTCTGGAAATGTGAACTAGCTTAGATCTGGAAACAGGTGGGAAGTTGTTGACTCTTCCTGTGGTAACTAAAGTCAAGTGTTTGACCACCAGACCGGAAGGTTCTTTTGGTTTTTTACCCCCATGTTGCAGTGATCAAGCTATATTTGAATAAGTTGTCCATTTATTTCATCCTAAAAATAACCATGATCAATTAGCCATAGCCAAAATCTCTGTGGGCTAAAACATTCTTATTACTGATTCACTTTGTTGTCTTTTATGATAAATGGAACCACCTTATTTTAATGGTTAAGTGCTACCATCTGGCCCTTATGTTCCAGAGTTCTTTTATCTTCACTGAAATCAGAGAATCCACACGTTGGTTATATCTCTCATGACCATTCCTGGCCAGCAATGGAGGACAAACATAGTCTATTTTAGGGTGCAGGTGCTTTCCACACTAATGTAATTTCTGTATGCCTTAGTGAAGGACTTTTCTGATTTTCCATGGGGGTATGTAATTGGTGTTGAAGAAGAGGAGTAAGAGTGGTCTCTAGGAGTTAAAAGCAGATCCCAGATGAATGGGCCCATAAGGATAAAATTAATTTGGAAACTGAACTGAAAACATGATTTTGGTTTTGAGTACAATTTGAAATCATAGGACATACAAGAAGAAATAAGTAGATTATCAAAGATTTTAAAAAAAAGTGATGTCAATAATTAAGACTAGAGATGAACCTTGGAAGCATCCTATACAAATAACTTTTCTAGGACTGGAATTGTAGCTCATTGGTAGAACACTTGGTTAGCACATGTGAGGCTCTGGGTCCGTCGCTAGTACTGCCAAAAAAAAAGGAAAGGTAGGAAAAACTTCAGTGAGAAAGAAAGAGAGCAATGAATTATGAAGAAACAATGCCAGACAAGACAACAATACTAAAGATTAGGAGAAGATAAGATCATACAACACTAAAGAAAGCAAGGAATGGGAGAACTTTGAAAAAGAAGGAGTCATACATAATGCTTTCTGTTACATAATTATTAACATTATTTACTGAGTGTGTTCCTTGTTATTTTTCATTTTGTCTGCAACCGTTGGATGAGGGAGTTGGCATTCTCTCCATTTCTCAAAGGAGTAAAAAAATTGAAAAAAAAAAAACTAGATAAAATCATACTAGTTAACAAGCCAAGGATTTATTTATTATTTTTTTTGTAGGCCTCCTGGACTTTATTGCAAGTAGAAAGGTCATACAGTGAGCAATGACAAAAATCAAACTAAAACCCAGGTCTCCTGGATCCCAGAACAGAGTCCAGCTACCCTTTACACTGGCTCTTCTTTAGGAGACAGTAAACAATGACAGAGAGATATAAAGCCAAGCTTCTCCTAGAAACATGCTTCTATTACCTACAAAATAATAACCATGAATATTCTAGAATACTTCTTTTAAAAGAAATAATCTCTAAACATTTTAACCAGTTCTTTTTTTTTTTTTTCTTAATTTTAGGTCATTGTACACAAAGGAAGTACAACTATCATTTTTCTGGTTGTACACAAAGTAGAATCATACAATTTGCGTTTTTATACATATACATAGGGTATAAATGTTTGTCTCATTTTATTATCTTTCCTTCCCCCTCCCTCTCCTCATTTTTCTCTATATAATCCATCCCTTCTCCATTCTTCCCATGCCTCCCTCCACCCCCGCTATGTGTCATCAACCACTTATAAGAGAGATCATTTGGCCTTTGGTGTTCTGGGATTGACTTATTTCACTTAAAGTGATCTTCTCCAATTCCATCCATTTACCTGAGAATGTCATAATTTTATTATTCTTTATGGCTGAATAATATTCCATTGTGTATATATGCCACAGTTTCTTTATCCATTCCTCTATTGATGGGCATCTAGGTTGGTTCCACAATCTAGCTATAGTGAAGTGGGCTGCTATAAACATTGATGTGGCTGCATCACTGTAGTATGCTGATTTTAAGTCCTGAAGCCAAGGATTTAAAACCAAATTTGGCTATTTCTGGTGTGACTTGGAAGTAAAGTTACAGAGTTTTTTATTGTTATTGTTTGTTTTAATTTTTTTTAACAGAGTATTATTTCTAAATTCAGTGACTTTCCACATCAATAGCTTCACATCTATGAATATAACCAATTGTAGGTCCAAAATATTTGGGAGGGCTGGGGGTGTAGCTTAGTGGTAGAGTACTTGCCTGGCATGCATGGAGCTCTGAGTTCAATCTCCAGCACTGCAAAAAAAATATACATTTTTTTAAAATAAAATTTTATAGATAGATAGCTATAAATAGGTAGACATTGGGTAAAATGGCATCTGCGCTCAATATGTACAGACTTTTTTCTTATTGTTATCCCCTAAATAAAATACAGTATAATGACTATTTACATAGCGTGTACATTATATTAGCTTTTACAAGTAATCTAGAGATGATTTAAAGTATATGAAAGAGGGCTAGGGATGTAGCTCAGTGGTAAAGTGCATGCCTAGTATGTATGAGGTCCTGGGTTCAATCCTCAGCACTGTAAAGAAAGAAAGAAAGTGTATGGGAGGATATATGTGTGGTATATGCAAATACTATACCATTTAAATAAGAGACTTGAGCATATACAGGTTTGAGGCTCCACAATCTTCCCCCCAGGGATACTGAGGAACAACTGTATACATCCAACATAGACACATACATATCCAGATATACCTAATTTTTTAAAACATAATATTTTTTAAAACATAATTTTCTAGTTTTAGTCTTTTCCTAGAATACCTTTTTTAAGAGAAGTAATAGTACATAGTAGGAAATACAGCATTAAAAACCTAAAGCCCCAATTCTAATCCTGTTTCTGCACTAAACTGTACAACCAGAAGCATTTCATATTAGGATTTTTTAAAATTGACATATTCTTTTAAAGTAAATCGGTGTTTTATTTTTATTCTCAAGGGTATTCAACCATTCCCATGGTCTAATTCCAGAATATTTTCATCATCCTCAAAAGACGCCACATACCTATTAGCAGTCACTCCCCAATACTCCTTCTCCAGCCACTGGCAACCACTAATCTGTAGTCTGTGTCTGGATTTCTGTGTTCTGGACATTTCATATAAATGGAATCATACGATACGTGAGATTTTGTGTCTAGCGTCTTTCACAATGTAATCCTCAAGGTTCATCCATTGTAACATTTTGGCTGATATTCCTGTGAGAGTATGTGTACGTATGTGTGTACACCCTTTATTTCGTTCATCCATTCATCAGTTAATGGATATTTGGATTTTTTCCACTTTGTGCTATTGTGAATGCAAGTTGGTGTATTTGTTTGTTTGCTTCAGTGTATTTTTCAGTTCTCTTAGGTATATACATATTGCTAAATCATATGGTAATTCTTTTTTTTTTTTTTTTGTGGTGCTGGTGATTGACCCAGGGCCTTACGCATATGCGGCAAGCACTCTACCAGCTGAGCTATATCCCTAGCCCTTCATTTGGTAATTCTATGTTAAACTTTTTGAGAACTGTCAAACTGTTTTCCAAATTTCAGAATGATGGTACCGTTTTGCATCTCACTCTTAGTAACTCTTTACATTTTATTCTTCCATTTGGAAAAAGAAAGGGTAGACTAGCATTTTTGTTGGAAGGGCATTATGGGGTAGAATGAAAACAGAGTATTACATTAAAATATTTTTTTCTGTCTAGTTCTAAATATTACATGTAACATTTTCCCCCTAGAAATTCTAGGAAAACAAATATGATAATTAATAAAACTTCAGGAGTCAGTGAGAACTTTAAAAAAAATTTTTTTTTTTAGTTGTTGATGGACCTTTATTTTATTTATTTTTATGTGGTTCTGAGGATCCAAACCAGTGCCTCACACATGCTAGGCAAGTGCTCTGTCACTGAGCCACATACCCAGCCCACCACTGAGAACCCTTATCAAATATTTTACCTTACTGATTTGACAATTCTGTTTTATTTCTCATAGAGAAACTCGCAGAGGCTCAGCGTAGGTTTGCTACACTTCAGAATGAGCTTCAGTCATCACTGGATGCACAGAAAGAAAGCACTGGTGTTACTACACTGCGACAACGCAGAAAGCCAGTCTTCCACCTGTCCCATGAGGAGCGTGTCCAACATAGGAATATTAAAGACCTTAAACTGGCCTTCAGCGAGTTCTACCTCAGTCTTATCCTGCTGCAGAACTATCAGGTACTTAGATTCTCACCTTGGAGAATTGCACTTTTAAGTAAATGAGAAGTTCTAATAAATAGAATTATCTTGAACTATACTAATGAGTCAATCCAAGAAGGAAAGTCATATTCTTGTGTTTTTATTGGGATTTTAGATGTCCTTATTGGCAGAAAACCATATATCAGAGGTACCAAAACAGTCATAGGAAAGACTTGTATTTTTGAAGGTAAATTTTCTAAAAAAGTATTCAACATGAGGGGTTATCCCTTACTCGGGGACTAACAGTTGCACTTGCTTACATGGTTGCCTGGTAGAAGAGAAAATGCACTTCTACACCAGTCCTCCAAAAAGCAAAGTACTAAATAAATTTGTTCTGAGCATGATAAATGAATAACATTTTCTGAAAATATTTTTGACCAAAGCATCAAAATAATATAAATAAGCTATTTTGAGAATAGTTTTACATAGAAAATATGAAAGTAAAAAATGTTTTCAGGTCTTCCATTAATTTACTTGGAAGGGAAATAATTGGTAGTTCAGTGTCTCTTTGTGTTATTAATAACTACTACCTGAATAAGTAAAATAAGACAGAAGAATCTTACCCTTTTAGCAGTGAGTGCTTTTATGAAAACATTACCATCTCCCTGGGTATTCAATCTTTATCCAGTCAGCTCTGTCAGTGTTTAATGATTATTATTTTTCATCTTCTTTGATGGTGAGAAATTATAGTTGAATTTCTAATTTTTTTCTGTAGAATTTGAATTTTACAGGGTTTAGAAAAATCCTTAAAAAGCATGACAAGATCCTGGAAACTTCTCGTGGAGCAGATTGGCGAGTGGCTCATGTAGAAGTGGCTCCATTTTATATATGCAAAAAAATCAACCAGCTCATCTCTGAAACTGAGGTATAATAATCCTACCTTTTAAACATGTTTTCAGTAATATTCATGTCTTATTTGAAAGAAAGAATTCTGCATTCTTATTCTCCTTTTGTAAATTGTTGCTGGCTTTGAATATGTATAATCTTGTGATTTTTTTTTTTTGCTTTTGCTTTATGTTAGTATACATTAACCCCAAGAGGTTATCAGAATATAGTTTATAACAGTGGTACAGAATTATTTATGCATCACCTAAGTTTAGAATAACTTGTGTTGAAATTTAATAATTCATCTTTGAAGGCTGTAGTGACCAATGAACTTGAAGATGGTGACAGACAAAAGGCTATGAAGCGTTTACGTGTCCCCCCTTTGGGAGCTGCTCAGGTTAGTATTTGCTTCTACCTACTTAATAATCAGCACAATCTGGTGTTAGCTGGTGTCATTACCTTAAATTTTTTTGAGCCAAAATTTAAAAATAGTTGTTATTATTATTGTTCTAGTTTTTTAAAAACTAGATACCAATTTTCATTTCATGACAAATTTAAATTCCTTCCCACTTTTCTTTTATCTTGTACTCTCTCTCTTGTTTATTCTTATTGACATGTGAACTTCTTAGTCTCATTAAAATATTAATATGATTTTTTTTGATGGTATGGAAGCTTTAGATCATAAAACAAGTCTGCATCATAAATAAGTCTCAATAAATTTAAAAGAATTTAAATAATACAAAGTATCTTGTATAATCACAGTGGAATTGAATTAATAACAGGAAAAACTTCCAAAACCTAATAAAAGGCATTATGAAAAACCTACAATTAATATTAAACTTAATGGTACAACACTGAGATATCTCTTCCCAAGACTAGAAATAAAAAAATATATTCACTCTTACTACATTTATCCAACATTGTACTGATGATTATAGTGAGTGTGGTATGACAAAAAAAAGAAATAAAAGGCATTCAGATTAGATAGGAAGAAGTGAAACTGGTGAGTTTTGAGTTTTGTTTTGGTTTTTTGCCAGTGTCTTAATTATCCATGTAAAATATTCAGTGAATCTATAAAATAGCTGCTAGAATCAATAAGGGAGTTGAGCAGGATCATAGAATACAGGGTCAATTTACAAAAGATCAGTTGTACATCTGTACATTAAGAAGAACAATTACTAATGAAAAACTTTGCAAATAATTCTATTTATAGTATCCTCAAAATAGGAAATGTTTTTGAAGAATTGTGACAAAAGATATGAAAGACCATTATGTTGAAAACTTTAAAACATTGTTGACCTAAGTGAGAGACATATCTATCATGTTCATGTAGATTTAATGGGTAAACCCCAGTATTTTTACGATGTCATTTCCTAAATTGATTTACAGACACAGACAATCCAACTAAAAAAAGTTTAGTAGGCATTTTTTGTGTGCAAAAAAATTGGCAAGTTAGTTTTAAAATACATGTGGAGATACAAGGGACCTAGACTAGCCAAGACAACTTTGAAATACTGTTAGAACATTAACACTATCTTGTATTGAAGCTTATTATTAAAACTACAATAATCAAGAGTGTGGACCAAGCATGGCGTCTCACGCGTGTAATCCCAGTAGCTTGGGAGCCCGAGGCAAGAGGACCGCAAGTTCAAAGCCAGCCATAGCAACTCAGTGAAGCCCTAGTGAAACCCTGTCTCAAAATAAAAAATAAAAATGGGCTAGGGATGTGGCTCAGTGGTTAAGCACCACTGGGTTCAATTCTGATATTAAAAAAAAAAAACAACTGTGATATTAGTATCAAAGTAGGCAAATACTTCAATGGAACAAAAAGAGTCCAAAAATAGAGTAACAGATATATATATGGATTTTCAATACAGATTAAAAAAAGCAGGTCAGTGGAGAAAGAACAGTGTTTTGAACAAATACAAAATAGGTCTGGGGATGTGACTCAGTGGTGGAGTGCCCCTGGGTTCAGTCCCCAGTACCAAAAAAAAAAAAAAAAAGTGTTCAGGTGGCAAATTAGCACATCACAAGATGCTTAATAACATTAGGCAATAGAAAAGCACAAATTAAAACCACAGTGAGAACATACTGTTAAAATGACTAAAATTCAATGATCAGTCATATTAAATGTTAGAGGAACAGGAACTCTCTTATCTCATATTCATGGTAGAATGTAAAATGTTATAACCACATTGGAAAAGTATTTACTCAACACATATGCAAGCATATGTGTATTTAAGACTTGTACACAACTGTTCATAGCAATTTTATTCATAATAGCCAAAAACTGTAAATAACCCTCATGTCCATGAGTTGAATGGATAAACTGTGATATCTCCATGCAACAGAATACTACTTAGCTATTGAAAGGAATAACTTATTAATACATACAGCAACATGAATAAATTTCAAAATAATTATGCTGAGAGAGAAGGCAGACTTAAAAAAAGAGTACTAATTGCATGATTCCATTTACTGAGACTGGAACAGGCAAACCAAAAATAATAGAAAGTGGTTGACTGCAGGTGGGTTGGGCTGAGAGGAAAAGATTATAAAGGGACCTGAGGAAACTTGGAAGTCATTATTATGTTCATTGTCTTGATTGTGGTGATGATTTCATAGGTGTTTATATATGTTAAAGCTTATCAAATTGCATATTTTAAATCCAGTCTGTGCAGTTTATTGTATGTCAATTTATTCAGTAAACAGTGTTAAAAAAAAAAACAACATGCCGGGCGCGGTGGCGCACGCCTGTCATCCCAGCACTTGGGAATCTGAGGCAGGAGGATCGCGAGTTCAAAGCCAGCCTCAGCAACTTAGCGAGGCCCTAAGCAACTCAGTGAGACCCTGTCTCTAAATAAAATACAAAATAGGACTGGGGATGTGGCTCAGTGGTGGAGTGCCCCTGGGTTCAATCCCCAGTACCAAAAGAAAAAAGAAAAAAAAAGAACAACAACAGGTATATCACAGGTATATGGCTTGAAAATAAAAAATAAAGAAAGAGAAAAATCTTAAAAACATCCAGAGAGAAAAAATACTTTAAATATATGCAGTTTGTTGTATGTCTTTTATATTTGGATAAATATAAAGCTGTTAAAAATGAGAAAAACAAATTTTTAAATGAAGGTTTTATTGGCTAGGGTTGTATCTCAATGTTAGAATGCTCACCTAGCATGTGTGAGTCACTGGTCCAATTCTCCACCCCACATAAAAATAAATAAATGAAATAAAGATATTGTGTTCATCTACAACTAAAAATGTTTTTATAAAAGAAAAAGAAGAACATGTTTAGGAATGTATTTAGAAGAGGTGAAGCTGAAGAATACATGGACATAGATAGTTCTTTCCTGTGAAGTAGGAAGGTTTTTTGGTCAAGGGGGATAGGGACTTCAAAGTTGATGGAAATATTTTCCTTCTAAAGATAAGTGATAGGGATTATGTCTTTTATTTGTTATTTCTAACAATCTAAATACATTAGATACATTCCTTTATATTGAAAAGTTCAATAGTTTTTGCAACTAAAAATAACTTTTTTTTTTTTAAACTTGCGACCATCTTCCTTCTGGATGCTTTCATTGTGAAATTATTAATTCAGATATCTGTTACTGATAAAACATCAGAGTTTCAATTTTTTGGGGGGGAGGGGTTAAAGTTTTTAGAAACTGTTTTAAATATATGAAATATATTATCACCTCTGAAAAGTTTGTAAAATTATCTTTGTGTTTCTCATTCTTTTGTTTAAAATCTCAGGTAGTTTCTGTTCTTTATTTTAGAAAGTAGTAGTTTTCAAAGTAACTGTATAAATATAAAATTAAACTATAATAAAGAGAAATAATACCTGAACCTGCACACTCTGGGTATTCTGATATTCCAGTTTGTCAAAAATCTCTAGTGTGTCTTGAAAATTTTACTTCAAATTATCCTAATAGTACTACCAGAAAATTCATGAAATTAGTGTTCTTAGTTTTCCTAAAGTCTCTAATTATTCATAGTACAAATATGTAAGCTCTGAGTAATAATACTTAGGAAATTTTAGAGGTAAATACATTGTAAAAAGGAAATTACATTTTACGTCTCATTTAAAAACTGTAGTATATGTAATTTGATGTCTAAGATTATAATCTTGCTTATTACATGACAGATTTCTATGAAAGAATTCAACTAACTGTCAAGTTATTATGGGATAATGAGGGATGAATGATTCTCTGGTTCATAGTTATAAAAATTCAGATCATAAAGGTTATTTTGTGATAAAATTTTGAGGCTTACTTATACTATTGACTTACAGCATATACTAAATGTGTTTGAAATTTTTTCTTATACTCACACTTCTGTTTTTCTGCTCACAGCCTGCACCAGCATGGACTACTTTTAGAGTTGGCCTATTTTGTGGAATATTCATTGTGCTGAATATTACCCTTGTGCTTGCAGGCAAGTAGTTTGAATTTTGAATTAATTCATTCTTATTAATATGGCTGTGTCAAATTCTGCTCCTCTCTAAAGAGTCAAGCATGCATCTGTCAATGCTACTGAAAGAAATTTGTCAGGGCTAAGTGTTTTTTCTTTTAAATTTAAGGGCAAGTAATCATGATGTACCTCAGGAGTCATAGGATTAGGTTTATGATAATTGTGAATTATTAATAAAGGAGTAAATTCTGCTCAGTGAAGTCTGCAAAGAAAAATGATTTAAAAATAGGTGTTACTATAAAAATATCCAAGATACTCCATTTTGGATTTTTAGTAATCATAATAATACTGAACAAAGAAGGTTTATATACTGCCACACTATTTTTGATTTCAGGAACTACATATATTTCATTTTTGTATTTCAAGTTCCTAACAGTATAGCCAAGCATATATTGTGTGTTTAAGAAATAATTTGCAGAGTGCATTATTCCTCATAAACATTCTTCTTAAGACTGTTGTACATAATGAAGTTATAACCCAAGTTCTAATACTTTTAGTGAACGTTATGAACTTTACCTATTAATGGTAAAGGTTTTCATCTATATCAGAGTCCTTATGATCAGTTACTAAAAATTAACTTTAATAAGTATTATACACCCTAAGCTTATGATTTAATATTGATGTAACTTACAATCCTATTGTAACCTAGTTCTGTTTCTTTTTTTTTTTTTTTTTTTTTTTGTGGTACTGGGGATTGAACCCAGGGCTTTGTTAGTTCTGTTTCTTTAAGGCAAATGCAATCTAGGTATTTATACTACATGGAAATTGCATAAAAACCTAACTCTAGATTGTCTAGCTAGCTGTTGTGGAAAGAACAAAAGATCTGCCTGAGCTTTGGTCCCAGCTTCACTGTTTGTTATTAATTGTTTTTGTTCTAAGGGTATTCCTTAACTTCTCTAAAACAGTTTCCTCGTCTGTTAAATGAACTTAATACATTAAATTTACAGGGTTGATTTAGAATTTATTCATTCATTCAGCAAGTAAATTTTATGTGTCTCATGATTACATTTGATACCTGTGAGTCTTAAGATAGAAAAGAAAATCACTTTCCTTTTGAACTTTATGATGTGAGGGAGATTAAGGTATGTATTAAAACAATAATAATAGACTATGAGGTAGAAGGTATAAATATTGTAGCTGTTAAAAGAAAAACTGATTACTTTTTAAAAATTCATTATGTGGTACTAAGGATCAAACCCAGTGCCTGACATATGCTCAGCAAGCTCTCTACCACTGAGCCACAACCCCAGCCCAACAACTGATTACTTTTAAATGAAAACCTTAGGGAAGGTTTTATGGAGAAAAGGGCATTTATGCTAGACATTAAAAGGAATAAAGGCATTCCAAGAGAAGGAAAGAAATGAGCATAGAGATTTGGTCCTGGGTAAGGGAGGGACACAAGGGGAGCAAATGGGTTATCAAAGAGAAAGATGGTAAATGCACCTAGGGTGCAGTGGGAAATGTTTGTTAAGAAGAATGAAAATCTAGCTTTGAGACCAGCTCATAGGGATCAGATAAGAAGTATTAATAAAACATGCATGTTTTACATGCATGCATGCAACATGTTCTTTCTAGAAAAACACCTTTACTTGTGTGGGGGTGGAATTGTTTTTTTGTTGTTGTTGTTGTTTCCAAGATGCTATGATGTAGTATTAGCATCTTCGTTAATAAGACATGGGAAAAATAAACTTCTTTTCATTTTTAAAAAGAAAGGTTTTTTTTTCATTTATAACAATCTGAGGTTTCATTTTATATAGTAAATATAGAATATTTTGTGATACAATTTGGCGTTTTTTTAAAATGTATGTGACTTATGCATTTAGTGTTGTGCATTATATGTTTTTCACCTCAGAACCTGTCTTTGTTTGATCTTTGTGTGTGTTGTTGCGGGGAGGGTAAATATTGTTAAAGCCAGCTGTCAATCCTTATTTGTCTCCCAACTGGTGCTCAGAAGATAAGTGTTGAGAGTCAGAAAGATACACAGCAGTAATAATGCATGTACAAGCATGACTCTTTTTTTTTTTTTTGAGCACTCACATCAGAAAAATTATGTGTATAATTGCTGTGGTTTCTCAAGGGGAAATGACCTGGTGTTAAATAATTTGTCTGAAAAGTCACATATTCCAGAATTTTAGTTTCTTGGAAATAATGTTTCCTATATTAATTTTTTTAAAATAGATTTTTAGTTGTAGATGGACTCAGTGACTTTGTTTATTTATGTGGTGTTGAGAATCAAACCCAGTGCCTCACACATGTGAGGCAAGAGCTCTACCACTGAGCCGCAATCCCAGCCCCTATATTAATTTTTAAAAACTTGTTTTACAGATTTCTAGTAACTTTTACTTAATTTCATGTAATAGCATTATGCCATATTTCACTTATTTGACCATTTACAGTAGATATAAGGGTGTGAAGTAGGCATTTGTGTACTAGTGGTAATAATATTAATTATTGTGATCTCTTTAGAGGGTAATTTGATAGTCTATGTAAAAAGTTTAAATGCAATTAAGTAATTTATTTCTAAAAATGTAACCCACAAACATACTTGTACATGGATGCAAAAAATGTATCCAAGGAGGATACATTAAAACTTTACATTGCCTTTATAATAGCAAAATCATAGAAACCACTTATATATCCTTTAGTCATGAACTGTTTAAAAGAACTATATTGTCCCTGTGCAATGAAATATAGTGGAGATATTAAAATAAATGAGACAGAGGTGGAAGTGAAAATGGGCCCAGCACTTTGGAGAAGTCTTTTGCACTGTTTACCAAAACTGAACATATATTAACTTATCCAGCTCTAATAATAGAAATACCTAGGTATATCCACCAAAGGACATGTATGAGAACATTAATAGCAGTATAGTTTATAATTATCCCCAAACTGGAAATAAGGCAAATTTCCTCAGCCATAGAATGGCTGATTATAGTAATCTGGGCCTAGTAGAATAGTATACAATGATGAGAATAATTAAATTTAGCTACACATAAGAACATGGACGATCCAGGCATGGTGGCGCACGCCGGTAATCCAAGCGACTTGGGAGGCTGAATCAGGAGGATCGTGAGTTCAAAGCCAGCCTCAGCAACTTAGCGAGGCCCTTAGCAACT
>JAJEJO010000142.1:183089-205251 GCA_020662805.1 Glaucomys volans | reverse complement strand
AAGGGTGGCAAGAATGGAGGAAGGATAGATAGCATAGAGGGAAGGGAGGGGTGGGGGTGGGGTGGGGGGTAAAAATAATAACAGAATGTGTGACAGATACCATTGCCCTGTGTACATGCATGAACGCACAGATGGTGTGACTCTACTTTGTGTACAACCAGTGAAACAATAGCTGTACTCCATTTGTGTTCAATGAATCAATAAGTAAATTAAAAAAAATGAAACTAAATCAGTTCATTTACAAGATATAGTTTATATTTTCATTCAGAAGAATTTATCTTTAAAATTTATTTTACAAATGTGCTTGCTATTTTGTTGCTGTTTGTTTTGTTTTGCTAACTTTTCTTACTAATTATGAAATTCAAGGTTATCATTTTATTCACTATCATAGTTACTAAAAGCCTTAGAGATTTTCCAGTTCTTATGTTATCAAGTAGAACTTAAGAATATATTATATTTTCCTGTTCATGGAAACTTGCTTCATATGTAGAGCAGAACACTCCAACTATTAGGGCTATAAACACTTGAACCTTAACCAGGCTATTTAGCTTTCTTTTATTTATGACCACAAATATGAATTAAACAGAATTAGGAAATTTTTAAAACATTTTTTTTCGATGTTTATAGACCTTTATTTTATTCACTTATTTATATGTGGTGCTGAGAATCAAACCCAGTGCCTCACACATGTTCGGCAAGTACGCTACCACTGAGCCACAACTCCAGCCCAGAAATTTTTGAATTATAATCCAACACTACCACTAGTTAAAAGTATGTGCCCAACATAGGAGTTAGTAATGTCATCTTTATAATTTTCCATCTGCAATTATTATTTATTGAGATGAAATTAGTATTAAAAAATTAATCACTTCAAAATGAACAGTTTAGTAGCATTTAGTACATTCACATTGTTTGTCACTCTAACTAAACGTTTTTGTCACCTCACTCCTGAATTTCTCTCTTCACAACTGCCAATAACTACCAGTCTGCTTTCCGTCTCTATATATTTAACTATTCTGGATATTTCATATAACCTGAATCATACAATATGTGATATTTTTGTATGGCTTATTTCACTAAATATGTTTTCAGGTCTATCTGTGTTGTAATATCTATCAATACTTCATTCCTTTTTTGTCTGAATAAAATTTCATTTAATGTATGTGACCCAATTTGTTTATCCATTCATCCATTGACAGATATTTGGATTTTTTCTACATTTTGAGTATTGTGAATAGTGCAGTTACCAACATGCATCTGTATGGATATGAGTACATATTTGACATTCTGAGAAACCACCAAACTGTTTTCTGTAGAAGCTACACCATTTTCCATTTCCACTATCAATTTATGAAGGTTCTATTTTCTGTACATTCTCACCAAAACTTATATTTCCATGTCCTTTTTTTTTTTTTTTTGGTTGTTGTTCTTTGTAGATATACATGACAGTAGAGTGTATTTTAACATATTATACATATATTTTAACATGTATACATACATGCATACATACTTTAGAATAAATATAACTTATAAGTATAACTTATTCTAATTAGGATTCCTTTCTTGTGGTTGTACATGTTGTAAAGTTACACTAGTCAAGTATTCATGTATGAACATGGGAAAGCAATGTCCAATTCATTCTACTGTCTTTCCTATTCCTTCCCTTTTTTCCCCCTTTTCTAATCCATTGAAATTCTATTCCCCCCGCCCCCCCCCATTTTGTGTTGGCATCCGCATATCAGAGAGAACATTTGGCCTTTGTTTTTTGGTGACTGGCTTATTTCACTTACAATAATAGTCTCCAGATCCATCCATTTACCAGCAAATGCCATAATTCCATTCTTCTTTATGGCTGAGTAATAATATTCCATTGTGTATGTGTACCACATTTTCATTATCCATTCATCTGTTGAAGGGCACCTAGGCTCATTCCATAGGTAGGCTATTGTGAATTGAGCTGCTATAAACATTGATGTGGGTGTATCACTGTAGTATGCTGATTTTTAAGTCCTTTGACTATGTGTCGAGGAGTGGGATAACTGGGTCAATTGGTGGTTCCATTCCAAGTTTTCCAAAGAATCTTCATACCGTTTTCCACAGTGGTTGCACCATTTTGCAGTCCCACCAGCAACATATGAGTGAACCTTTTTGCCCACGTCTTCGCTAACATATATTACTTGTATTCTTGATAATTGCTATTGTGACTGGACTGAGATGAAATCTCAGTGTAGTTTTAATTTGCATTTCTCTAATTGCTAGAGATGTTGAGTATTTTTTCATATGTTTGTTGACCGATCATATTTCTTCTGTGAAGTGCCTGTTCAATTCCTTTGCCCACTTATTGATTGGGTTATTTGTTTTTTTGGTGTTATGCTTTTTGAGTTCTTTATATATCCTGGAGATTAATGTTATATCTGAGGTGCAGGTGGCAAAGATTTTCTCCCATTCTGTAGGTTCTCTCTTCATGTTATTGATTGTTTCCTTTGCTGTGAAGAAACTTTTTAGTGTGATACCATCCCATTTATTGATTCTTGATTTTACTTCTTGTGCATCAGGAGTCTTGTTGAGGAATTCTGTTCTTAAGCTGACATGATAGAGAGTTGGGCCTACACTTTCTTGTAGAAGGTGTAGGGTCTCTAGTCTAATGCCTAGGTCCTTTATCCACTTTGAGTTGAGTTTTGTACAGAGTAAGAGATAGGGATTAATTTCCTTCTGCTACATATGGATTTCCAGTTTTCCCATTTGTTGAGGAGGCTGTCTTTTCTCTAATGTATGTTTGTGGCACCTTTGTGTGGTATAAGATTACTGTATTTCTGTGAGTTTGTCTCTGTTCTTCTATTCTGTTCCATTGATCTTTGCTTGTTTTGGTGCCAATACCATGCTGTTTTTGTTAGTGTAGCTTTGTAGTATAATTTAAGGTGTGGTATTGTGATGCCTTCTGCTTCACTTTTCTCACTAAGGATTGCTTTGGCTATTCTGGGCCTCTTGTTTTTCAAATGAATTTCATCATTGCTTTTTCTATTTCTATGAAGACTGTCATTGGAATTCTAATAGGAATTGCATTGAATCTGTATAGCACTTTCGGTAGTATGGCCATTTTGACAATATTCATTCTGCCTATCCAAGAACATGGGAGATCTTCCCATCTTCTTCACTTTCTTTAGTATTTTATAGTTTTCAATGTAAAGGTCTTATACCCCGTTTGTTAGATTGATTCCCAAGTTTTTTGTTGTTGTTGTTGTTTTGTTTTTGAGGCTAATGTGAATGGATGGTTTTCCTAATTTCTCTTTCAGTTGATTCATCACTGATATATAGAAATACAAATGATTATGGGTGTTAATTTTATAGCCTACTACTTTGCCAGATTCATTTATGAGTTCTGGAATTTTTCTAGTAGAGTGTTTTGAATCTTCCAAATATAGAATCATGTTGTCAGCAAATAGGGATAGTTAGTTTGAATTCTTCTTTTCCTATTCATGTGCCTTTAGTTTCTTTTTTCTAATTGCTGTGTCTAGAGTTTCAAGGACTATGTTGAATAGAAGTAGTAAAAGCAGACATTCTTGCCTTGTTTCAGTTTTTAGAGGAAATGCTTTCAATTTTTCACCAAGTAGAATGATGTTGGCCTTGGGTTTAACATATATAGCTTTTACAATGTTGTTCCTCTATCCCTAGTTTTTCTAGTGTTTTGAACATGAATGGATGCTGTGTTTTGTCAAATGCTTTTTCTACATCTATGGAGATGATCATGTGGTTCTTGTCTTTAAGTGTATTGATGTGATTAATTATGTTTATTGATTTTTGCATGTTGAACCAACCTTGCATCCCTGGGATGAACCCCACTTGATCATGGTACACTATATTTTTAATACGTTTTTGTATGCGATTTGCTAGTATTTTATGAAGAATTTTTGCATCTCTGTTCACAGGGATATTGGTCTGAAGTTTTCTTTCCCAGATGTGTCTTGGTCTAGTTTTGGTATCAGGATGGTACTAGCTTCATTGAATGAGTTTGGAAGAATTCCCTCCTTATCTATTTCATGGAATGATTTGAGGAAGATTGGTGTTAGTTCTTCTTTGAAGGTCTGGTAGAACTTGACTGAAAATCCATCTGGTCCTGGACTTTTCTTTGTTTGTAGGCTTTTGATGGTATCTTCAATTTCATTGTTTGAAATTTATTTGCTTAATTTTCTCATCCTCCTCATTCAATTTGGGAGGTCACATGTCTCTGGAAATTTGTCAGTGTCTTCAATATTTTCTATTTTATTAGAGTATTAAATTTTAAATATATTTCCTGATTATCATCTGTATTTCAGTACTGTCATGATATTTCCTTTTTTGTCACAAATTTTAGTAATTTGAGTTTTTTCTTTTTATTAGCTTGGCTAAGGGTTTATCAATTTTATTTATTTTTTCAAAGAACCAACTTTTTGGTTTGTTGGTTATTTGAATTTTTTGTTTGTTCAATTTCATTGATTTTGGCTTTGATTGTAATTATTTCCTATCTTACACCGTTTTTGGTATTGATTTATTCTTTTCCTAGGGCTTTGAGATGTAATGTTAGGTTATTTGGTGACTTTCTGTTCTTTTAATGAATGAGCTCAATGTAATGAACTTTCTTCTTAGCACTGTCTTCATAGTGTCCCAGGGATTTTGATATGTTGTGTCACTGTCCTCATTTACCTCTAAGTATTTTTTTTATTTCATCCCTGATTTCTTTTGCTATCCATTGGTCTTTCAATATCATATTATTTAGTATCCAGGTATTAGGGTAGCTTCTATTTTTTATTATTCATTTCTAATTTCATTCCCTTATGAGCTAATAGAATGCAAGATATTCTCTGTTTTTTGTATTTGCTAAGAGGTGCTTTGTGGCCTAAGATATGTTCTATTTTAGAGAAGGATCCATGTCCTGCTGAGAAGAAAGTGTATTTATTCATTGATAGATGAAATATTCTCTATACATCTGTTTTCAAAATTATTGATTATATTTTTTTAGTTCTAGAACTTATTTATTTAGTTTTTATATAGAGCATCTATCCACTGGTAAGAGAGGTATAAAATCACCCAGTATTATTGTGTTCTGGTTTATTTGATTCTTGAAATTGAGAGGGTTTGTTTGAGGTATGTAGATGTTCCATCATTGGGACATAAATATTTACAATTGTTATGGCTTATTGACATAAAATTCCCTTAAGCAGTATGAAGTGTCCTTCTTTGTCCCTTCTGATTAACTTTGGCTTTAAGTTCACTTTATGTGATATGAGGATAGAAACTCCTGCTTGTTTATCAGATCCATGTGAAATGATATGTTTTTCCCCATCCTTTTACCTTCAATCTGTGAATGTCTGTGCCTATGAGGTGAGTCTCTTAGAGAGAGCATATTGTTGAGTCTTTTTTAAAAATCTAATCTACCAGTTGATGTGTTTTGAGTTATGAGTTTAGGTCATTTACATTCAGTGTTAGTATTGAGAAATGATTTTTATTCCCTGTCATTTTTACTTACTTCTGGCTTTTAATTTGAATTAGTTGCTCCTTTCAGTGACTATTCTTCTAGTATAGTTCCTCCCTTTGCTGGTTTTCACTTTTATTTTTCATTTCTTCTTCATGAAGTATTTTATTGAGTATGTTTTATAGTGTAGGCTTCTAGTTGTGGATTCTTTTAACTTTCGTTTATCATAGAAGGTTTTTATTTCATGGTCAATTCTGACGAGTAATTTTCCTGGGTACAGTATTGGCTGCAACCATTTTCTTTCAGAGCTTGGTGTATATTATTCCAACACCTCCTTGCTTTGAGGTTCTTGGTTGAGAAATCAGCTAAGATCTGGATTGGTTTCCCTGTAAATGTTACTTGTTGTTTTTCTCTGGCAGTCCTTAAAATTTTATCCTTATTATGTATGTTAGGCATTTTCTTAATAATGTGCCTTGGTGGGGGTCTGTTGTAAATTTGTATATTTGGGGTCCTGTAAGCCTCCTGTATTTGATTTTCCATTTCATTCTTTAGATGTGAGAAATTTTTTGATACTATTTCATTGAAAAGATTGTGCATTCCTTTGTTTTATAACTCCCAAGCCTTTATCTATTCTAATAAATCTTAAATTTGGTCTTTTCATGATATCCCATATTTCTTAGAAGTTCTGTTCATGGTTTCTTTTTTCCATAGTTAACTTTATTTTCAGGATTATATATTGTAATATCTTTTCCTGAAACTCTTTATTCTGAGTAGTCTAGTCTATTGGTGATGCTTTTCCATTGAATTTTTAATTTGGCTTATTGATCCCTTCATTTTGAGGATTTCTGCTTGAATTTTTTTCAGAATCTCTATCTTTCTATTGAAGTGATCTTTCGTTTCCTGTATTTTCTCTCTGATTCACTCCTTACATTGTCCTTTACCTTGTAGATCAGTTTAACTATGTATATTCTAAACTTCTCTGGCATTTCTTCCACTGTGGAATTCTGTTACTGGAGTATCTTGGTTTGTTTGGGGTGATTCTTTCCCTTGGTTTTTCATGTTTGTGTGTGTCCATCTAACAGTCTGGATCTGAGGCAGTTGAGTTTCTACCCTGGGTCCCTTAAGGTTTCCAGTACCTCACTATTTAGGGGGAGACAAATAATAACAACAACCAATGAAAACAATATACGGTATTAAACCAAATACTTCCTGCCATCTACAATGTTAATTGTCACAATAAACAAAAGATGTGATCAGTTATTTCCTACAATAAAAACAGTCAGTTTGTAAAAGGATTTATAATTTTGAATGGTGGATAGGAAAAGAACAGAAGTGATGTAGGATGTGATGATTATGGGGGAGGAGAAGAGACAATAGTAAAAAATTAAAGGGAGAGTGAAAGAAAACAATAGAGGTTGGCTGTTAACAGAAGAAAAGAGAGAAGGACAATCAAAGGATTAATTCTCTTACCTAAGAAAAAATCTATGCAAAGTAAAAATTTTAAAAATTAAAAATAAAAGAATATAAAACAAAACCAAAATATAATAATCTAATATCCTAGCCCTCAAAATACTGATCTATGAAAAATAACTGGCTTCAAAAATGCCAGACTTGAGAAAAAAAATATGAATATGTATGAAGGTCTATGAAGCATCAAGGTCACACACACACACACAAAAAAAGATCTCAATGAAAAATCAAAGAATTGTTTCTTTTGGAGTTCAAAAAATTCTCAGCTTCCCTTCTGAGCAGTGTTGGGTGAGGTCATCTGGAATGTGATGCTTGCTCCACTCTCAGGGTGGGGCTACTGGAGTCAGGGAGGTAATCCCAGAGGTGGAACTCCTCCAGGCAGGGTTTAAGCTTAAGTATGTTCCAGGTTCTTTCCTGAATGCCATTTGGTCTGGAGATTTTAAATCAGCACCCCTCCAGGGCCCAGCAGTTGTTATTCCATGTTGGAAGACTTCACCCCAGGGATCTCCGCTGGGTTCCACTAGTGTGGTAAAGGAGCCAGTCCTTTGTCTGCTGTATTACCTGTAGACCACATCTTTCTTCGTCTTGGATTCAGTCTCCAAACTCAATCTCTCCCTCCCCTGCCCTTTTGAATTCCCAGCCAGGTGCATCTCTTCCAGTCAGTCCTGCAAGCAGCTGGATTGGATGGGGATGGGACGAGCCCAGTGGGTGTCCACAATCAGTAGTCCCATGTGTAAACCTCTCTCCACATTTGATTTTCTCCTGATCGTGTAGGTACACTCTGTGTTGTACAGTGTGGGTTTGCCAAACCTGTATTTTAGGCCACACTCAGGTTTCCATGAATTGGCTCCCCCACTTGCCAGCCCCTGTCACTGTGGCTACAAAATGGTTCCTTCCTCTGTCCTCAGCACACAGGAGCAATGCAGCTTCTTTCCCACACAAGGATATTATGCAGCACGCCTTTCTGATCTCTAAACTTTCTGTACTGAGATATGCCTCAGGCCTCTTAAAATTGTGGATTCCTTTAATTTCCTTATCCCTCCACTTTGCTCGCTGAGGGAACATTCTGGCTGATGCCTCTGACCATGGCAGTGGCTGTGTCATTGGGGATTTCTTTCTTATATCCAACTTTCTGAGTCCCTGATATGCTTTGAGTGTCCAGTATTCAATTCCAATAAAGTCCCCCCTGCTTTTTGTTGTTCTTGTTCACCCATCTTGCTGAGAAGCTTGCCTACCTGCTTTCTTGGTTTCACCCAACAGAGCAGCCAGAAAAGTGACCCTCTTTATTCTTACATCTTGAACCCTGCTTCCAAGTCTTTTTGATATTATATTCATTGCATTGGGTGTGAAGTGTTATCTTGTGAATGTTTTAATTTGCATTTTACTAATCATTTTGGACATCTTTTCACAGGTTTGTAGGTCATTTGTATATTTTCTTTGGACAAATGTCCATCCAGATCCATCTCCCATGTTTTGATTGGGTGTTTTGCATGTTTGTGGTTAAGCTATAAGAATTCTTTACATATTCTTGATACTAAACTCTTACCAGATATGTTTTTTACAAATAAGGGTCTTCCATTTTGTAGATGTCTTTTGACTTTCTTGATATTATCCATGGATCTACAAAAGTTTTAAATTGTGATAAAGTCCAGTTTATCTGTTTTTTCTTTTGTTGTGTGTACTTAGATGCCATACCTATTTTACCAGATCCCAGACTGTGAAGATTAATCCTTATGTTTTTTTTTTGTTGTTAGAGTTGTATGGTGTTAGTTCATATATTAAGATCATCAACTAGCTTTGAACTTATTTTTGTATATAATGTGAGATTGGGAATCCAGCTTCATTCATTTACATAAGAATATCCAGTAGTCCCACCACTAGCTGTTGAAGAAATGTTTTTCCATTGAATGTCTTGGCACACTTGTTGAAAATAAACTAGCCACAGATGTATATATATTTTTCTGAACTTTCAGTCTTATTCCATTCATCTATATGTCTTTGTCTATGTCACTGTTATGTTTTGATTACTGTAGCTTTGGAGTAAGTTTTTAAAGCTGCTAAGTATGAGTACTCCAACTCTGCAACTGTGTTCTTTTTTATTACTATTTTGGCTATTTGGGACCTCTTGGCAATCCCAGATGAATCTGAGGCTCACCGTTTTCCTTTCTCAAAACAAAAAAGGCCCCGGGGAATCTGAATTTTGGTAGGGAGTGCATTAAATCTATAGGTGGTTTTGGATAGTTCTGCCATCTTAACAATGTCATTTCTTCCAATCCATGAGCATGGAATTTCTTTCCATATATATAAGTCTACTTTAATTTCTTTCAGCTGTGTTTTGTAGTTTTCAATATACAAATCTTCTGCTTCCTTAAAGTTGCTCTTGTATGTTTGGGGTTTTTGGATGTTTTATTTATTTTTAATTGTTTCCTTAACTTTGTTTTCAAATTGTTCATTGCTGATGTATATAAATGTAACTGAATGTAGAATATTTACTAACTCTAGTAGTTTTATTGTGGATTCTATGGGACTAGTATTGATTATTTGTGTTGCCTGAATGTTATAGTGTGACTGTGGTCTTTGCTTAGGAATTAGGATATAAAACTAAACATAGTTTTTCATTGATAACTTAACTGATCTTGCTTCCATGCTTGTAATCTTGTAGTCTGTTCTTTACATAACAGCTAGAACCACCCTTTAAAATTATTAATCAGATCACGTTACTTTTGCATACAAAATCTTCCACTGACTTTATCATCAGAGTCCCAGCTTAAATCTTGACTAAGTACTATAAAACCCTATCTGGCGTTTTACCAGCTCTTTACCACTTTACCTCTTACTCATTCCTACCATAGTGACCACTTTAGCTCTTTATTACTTTACCTCTTACTCAGTCCTACCATTGTGACCTTGGCCTTCTATCATCAGACCCTGTATATGTTCCCTCTATTTAGAGCCATGCTCCTTTAGATACTCCAATGGTTCATTCTCTTATTTCCTCAAGGTTTGTGCAAATGTCATCTCCTGAGGATCTTCCCTGACCATGCTAGCACATAGCACATATAGATCATTCTTTTTCTCCTTATTGTACTTTTTTCCCTTCATTCCCCTTCCACTATCTGACATTATACAAAAAGAAACTAAAGATATGCATTTTGTCAATTATTCACAAATAGACTTTCCAGTTCTTAGAATAATGTCAGGTATAATGGATATCTAATAATATTTGTCAAAGAGATGAATAATGAAATGTTTTCAAGTAAAAGAAGCTAAAATGTACTGAGTACTAATAATGGGCCAAACATTAATTTAGACATTTGATAGATTGTTCATTTTTAATCTTCTTAAGAAACTTATGAGAATAGATATTATTGACCAACAAGGAAACTGAGACTTAGACAAATTTAAATAATTTTCCCTACTAGGGTATGGTATCTGATCTGTAGTACTTGACTCCAAAGGAAGGATTTTCTATGTTCTTTGTACTGTAGAGAATACAAAAAATAAACAATAAATGGTCATTTAAATTAAGTTAATGCATAAATGGTAGAGAGAAAGTGTAAGACCATTTTAGGAACAGGGAAATAAGTAAATGTGAAAAACAGACTCTCTTAAAAGGTTAATAAAATCTATCAGGAGCTGAGAATGAAAATTTAGGGGTACTCTGAGATAAGTTGGGGATAATAAATTGGAGATTAGATTGTGAGGAATTTGGGTTTGCAAAGCTAAGATGTATGAACATTGCAATTATTGGAGAGTTAAAGAATAGTGATGGTATTGAACATCATAAGGGCATATAAGCAATGCAGTGCTAAGGGCATATAAGCAATGCAGTGCTTAAGAACGTGAACTTTGAAGCAAAACTGTCTGGGTTCAAGTGCTGGTTCTGCCCTATCTTAGCACAGTAACCCTGTACAAATTACTTAACCTCTCTGTGTGCTAATGTCATCAGGAATCAAACTGTAAATAGTAGTTTTTAATTCACAGCAATTGTGATGATTGAATGAATTATTATTATATATATAATTACTGAGAACAATGCTTAGCACACAGTAAGCACACTATAAATGTTAACTGTTGACATTTAAATTTTTGCATTGATTTCATGTGTTCTATTTCTTTTGTACAGCAACTCTGTGAGGTAGATATTGCTCTATCTAGTTTGATGGTATAGAAAACAAAGCCTCAGAGGAAAAAGTAAAAGAAAAAGCATGGGGTGGGGGACAGGGGGTTGTCTTCTCCTGAAAATCCAAGGAAGGCCAGAAGATGAAAGGGATCAGGGAGTGGGAGGTGGGCAAGGAAGGGAGAAGTGCTGGGGAGTGATACTGACCCAGTGATATTGTTATATTGTGTGCATGTATGAATATGTAACAAGCCCCATAATTATGTACAACTATAGTATACCAATAAAAGAAAGAAAACAAATCAAATACCTGTACTCCATTTGTGTTCAATGGATCAAAATTAAATGAATAAAAATAAATAAATAAATAAAAAGAAGAAAGAAAACAAATCAAAGAGGTTGTAGCATACCAAAAATCCCCAGCTGATAGAGCTGATCTTAGATTCTCAGTTATTTCACCATGCCTTGCTAAAAATGTAAGAAACCAGGGGAATAATGGAATATCATGCTAAAGATCAAGTTTTAGAAAAATGATTATGATGACATTCTGCCGAGTAAAATGAAGGGAAGGAATCTGGAGGCAAGTTTATCAGGCTCTTGAAATAATATAGGTATGGGTTTTATTTAGGAAAAATTCCTATGCTGAGTTTTTTAAAATGAAGAAAAAGGATAATTAAAGGCGACATTATGGATTTTATAACTAACCAACATATTAATATTCTTTCAGCTGTTTTTAAACTTGAAACAAATCGAAATATATGGCCCTTGATAAGAATCTATCGGGGTGGCTTTCTTCTGATTGAATTCCTTTTTCTACTGGGCATCAACACATATGGTTGGAGACAGGCTGGAGTAAATCATGTGCTCATCTTTGAACTTAATCCAAGAAGCAATTTGTCTCATCAGCATCTCTTTGAGGTAATCAAAGCAAGACATTAGTCTCATGAATGTCATTTGTTTTATCTATATAGCTAGTTTATTAGGGTACTGAAATCCGTCTTCTACTTAAAGGAGATTATTGTCTTAATTACTAATTATTTTTCTTACTTTTGCTTATTAAAGGTATTTTTGAGTAATGGTAAAAGTAAAAATAATTTTCTCTCTTTTTGTCCTCCCTATCCTTTACCAGATTGCCGGATTCCTGGGGATATTGTGGTGCCTGAGCCTTCTGGCATGCTTCTTTGCTCCAATTAGTATCATCCCCACATATGTGTATCCACTAGCTCTTTATGGATTTATGGTTTTCTTCCTTATCAACCCCACTAAAACTTTCTATTATAAGTCCCGGTTTTGGCTGCTTAAACTGCTGGTAAGTCCAGAAACTTGGTAGAATTTTTAGAATAGTATATTAGTTATTGACCTCTTCTAAGGTAAAACCAAGAGTATGGGGGTTGTACAACTCCAGAGGCACTGTTCACATTGTGTCTGTGTGAGTGACTCCTCAACTTGAGAAGCAAAGAATGTATGTGGTAGAGACCCCTGAAAGTTGTGCTGTATGTGGCTCTTAGAAAAAGCACTCATGCATTTTTTTCCTCCTCCTAAAATGAAGTAGAAAGTGGTCAGATAGTGAAATGATTTTGCAAATCATAGTAATTTATGACTTGATTTTACAGATTATTAAACCAGCTAGATAACATGTAGGACTTCATCAGTTTCCTTCTTTAAAAAAAAAAAATTAAAACTATTGTGACTTGCTTGTTAAATTGATGTGAGTAGGAAAGATTGGTTCTCTAAAAGTGGTAGATCTCTGACCAGATCACCAAGTTCAGTTTGAGAAACTAACTTTGTTGTTTGTAATAAATATCATTTCTACCATTTTACCTATTTCTTAATGGCCTCAAAGTCATTTAATCTCAATAATAGGATATAAAAATTCCCACAAAAATTATAGCTGTGTGTTTTGTGATAGCATAAAGGTAGCTCTGGGAAAGATGTTTTGCTTACTCCTAAGCTAGGCCAACTCTGTTTAAAAATCAAACAAGAATCCTGTCATATAATTACTTCTTTTTAAAATATTTTTCTTTGTAGATGAACATAATACCTTTATTTTATTTATTTATTTTTATGTGGTTCTGAGGATCAAACCTAGTGCCTCACATGTGCTAGGCAAGCTCTCTACCACTGAGCCACAACCCCAGCCCATATAATTACTTCTTAGATTATGAACTATAACCAACAAGAGTGAGAAACAGTGATTAAAATGACCAGTCCCTATATAAACTTTAGAATTGATAATTGCTTTCTCTCTTTTACCATATAAGTATAACTCCCTGAAAAATGTGAGGTTTGTTTTTGGTTTTTTGCCTTTTGTATGCCCATCAGGGTTAGCAGAGTTGTTGTTGGGGGTGTTTTTTTTGTTTTGTTTTGTTTTTTACTGTTTGTTTTTTCCTTAACAGTCTGTTATTTAAAAAAAAAAAAAAAAAAAAAAAAGCAAAAAATTATGGTGAATACCTGTAATCCTCCCAGTACAAGGAGGCTGAGGCAGGCAGGGGGATAGTGAGTTCAAAGCCAGCCTTTTAACTGAGCGAGACCCTAAGCAACTTAGTGACATGCTGTCTCAAAATAAAAAGGGCTGGGGATGTGGCTCAGTGGTTAAGCACCTCTGGGTTCAATCCCTGGTACCAAAAAAAAAAAAAAAAAAAAAAAAATGGCAGGTAAAAGGCAGGTAAGTGTTTATAGCAAAGCAATTGGGCCCCAAATCCTTGGTTTTTATTTTCCAAAGTTGATTGAATTTTATTTGTGTTTCTTACAGAAATTTCACCTTCTACCAAGATTTTTATTACAAATTGAGATTTCCTCCCATTTCATTGGAAAATGGGACATAAAGCTTACATGTAGTAGCACCACTAGACCCAGCTTTGAGTTTGATTTCTGCTTGTGGAAATTAAATGTACAAAAGCATTTTGATCAGTCATGAGAAAATCATTGCCTTTAATATATTTTGTCACCCCCAGGGAACATGCTTTTTAGAGATAGTTGTGTTTGTTTTTGAAGACAGAAGACAAATTTGAGCCTTTATTTATCTCTTGCGGTTTATACTACAAAAAAAAATCATTGCCAGTTTAATATTAGATTACCTTTCTTCTTTCAAATTACCTGTAATTTTATTATTAGACTTGGAATTTTTTAGCTGTTATTTCCACAAAAGATGGAATATTCTTCTAGTTCCAGGGAAATATCTTTAAGATTATAAACACCTATTGTTTCTTGCCTCAGTATGAAATCTCTATAAAATTATTTTAAATGAGATTTCAGAAGACAGAAAACTCAGGTGTTTCTATGATTACATCAATGCAACAACAGGATAATAATATAGCTGTGTATGTTGTGTGTGAAGTGACCATTTCCCCCTGCATTCTTCTTTATTTAAACAGCAAGCTGTGATTTATGCATGACCAGTTACTCTTATTAGAGAAGCATTCCCCATTGAGTAAACATTCGTCTATGTATCTGCTGTGTGTTACTTGATAAATGAGAACTTGTTTGTGAAATAGGTTGGCAATGATGATATAAGAAGGAATAACAGACTAATAAAATGCTCCTTCAAAAAACAGTGGAAGGGCTAGTGTTGTGGCTCAGTGGTACAGCGCTTGCCTAGCATGCATGAGGCACTGGGTTCGATTCTCAGCACAATAAATAAATAAATAAATAAATAAATAAATAAATAAATAAATAAATAAATGGAATGTCTATCAAAAACTAAAAAATATTTTTTAAAAAACCAGTGAGAGACTGGAGTTGGGGTTCAGTGGTACAGCGCTTGCCTAGCATGCGTGAGGCACTGGGTTTGATTCTCAGCACCATGTATAAATAAATGAATAAAATAAAGGTCTATCAACATATAAAAAATATTTAAAACACAGTGAAATACAGGAGACAACACTGTGGTTTGTTATTTTTATAATAATAAGCAACAAGAATTTTATAATTAGGTCATTTAATATCAATTGACCTGTTGACTTATTTTAATTCAAATCTCACTGAGAAATCCAGGTTTATTTTTAGTGAATGAACAAAAATGTTTTCACTTTAGTTATGTTTTAAAGCCTCGTCCTAAAATAAACTATGCTTCATTTGTTCCCCCCCCACACACACCTTTTACTTTTTAGTGGGAAAAGCTCACATCACTTGACCTAATGGTAGGCACTGGGTGCTATATTTGTGTGTGTGTGTGTGTGTGTGTGTGTGTGTATACACTAACTTACTTTGATATTAATATCGTATGTCAAATTTAATGCGGGTTATTTTTTGCAGGTTATTTACATCCATTAAATCATACAGTCTTTTCTCTAAATCTATATATATATATTTATTTTATTTCCAGTATTGGTGATTGAACCTGGGGCACTCTACCACTGAGCTTCATCCCCAGTGCCCATTTGTATTTTATTTTGAAACCAGGTCTCACTAAGTTGTTTGACAAACCTCTGAAAAGTAGAAATTAAAACTTTGCCTTCTTATCTCTTTATTAGTATTAACTTAGATCATGTTAACATATTCTCTGCATAGGCTAGGCATTCCAAGTCTGAAAATCTGAAATTGCTTCAAAATCCAAAACTTTTCAAGCACCAACGTTATGTTGCTAGGGAAAAAAAAAAAAAAATTCTACATTTCATAGTCAGAATGCAGCCACACTAAAACTGCCATATAAAATTACCTTCAGGCTATGTGTATAAGGTATATATGAAACATAAATGAACCTCAATCTCATATTTAGACTTGAGTACCATCCCCAAAATATCTTATTACATACATACAACTATTCTAAAATCTGAAATAATTCTGGCCTGGACTTATTTATTAGTAGTATTTTTTATGTATATGGTAAATTATCAGATATTCAGAATTGACTCTTTGGTTCCAAACTACTACTCTAGAAATGTTTATCCTTTTTATCATAATCACAAAGTAGAAGTGGAGAATTTGAAAGTCTTAGCCAGAATAAGAAAAAAAGGAAAGGCAACTGGATTCTCATTCAGAAGGGGAGTTCAGATAAATCTAAAATGAATGCAACTATGTGTAATTGTCAGGGAGTAAGTATTATCTGTTTGTTTTCTCCATGTCACCCTACCTCTGAGAGAGCTACTTGTTCCCTTCTCTGTATTTCTAGGGTAGTATATGTCTATCTCTTATAGCACTTACCATATGGTGTTATAATTTTATCTCGGGTATTTATTTGCCCACCTAGACTGTGTGTTTTTGAAGATAGAGACTATGTTTTATTTATCTCTACCTCCACAATGCCTGACAGAGTAAATACTTAATAAGCCTTTGTTAAGTGCATTAATTGCATTCTTTCCTTTATTAGTTGTATTAAACCAACATTTACTACCCCCTCATTTCTTCCTTTTCATCTTCTCTTCTGTAATATTTCACTTCCATTTTTATTTTCATACCAGTCTTCTCCCTTTCCAGCCCGTCTCTCCATCTCTTTGCTTCTTGTTTAAATGCATCATCTTCTGCTGCTGCTCCTATGGAGACTTTATGTACCAGCCAGGTTTTGAGGATGGGGTTGACAGATTGTGAGAGTATGTGTTATGTCAGAGGAAATTTTCCCTAGACTATGAATTTTGCTAAAGTTCCTTTCTCATCTTTTGGCATTAATGTCCTAAATTATCCTCTTGTCTTTGTCTCTTTGTTCTTTAAGTCTATTCTGCACCCTAGAGTTTCTCAAAATATTGAAAACTGGCACCAGAATCTCTACATACATTGATAACTAGCCCTACACACTTCCCTGCAACCCCTATACAAAAGAATTTGCTTTATCTGGAGCTTATGGTCACAAATAGTAAAACTTTTCTTTCTGGCTTATGAGACTCATTGAAAAAGTGTGGAAGTAATCAAGAGACTGAGTCATGGAACCAAGGTGTATTAGCTCCAGAAAATAATGTCTCAGAGCCTGCTTTGTGTCCTACAAATACCTGCTCTATCTTCCAAGGCTCCAAGACAGTATCTGTCATAGAAAGTTGACACCCCAGATTGATTCATAATACAGCCACTTATCTTACTAAAATAATAAAGAAAAATGTTTAGGGGGAAGAAAAGCCCAGCCAACTCTGAAAGGGAAATGCCATAGACTCCCAGGTTGAATTTGTTTACTAAAAGAATATAACTAGATTTCTAGGGAGCAAGAGAATTAGACTCATTTTTTCAAAACTGCTTAGAATTCCTTGTTTTAGGAATCCATTTTCTCCTGTTATAGTAAGATAGAAAAGGTCCCAGATTGAGGATTAAAACTACCTTCATCTTATCTTTACTTCACACAGGCTTATCAAGGCAGTCTGTACAAGTTGAACCTATTTCTGTTGATTACATTACTTTCCCCCTTTGCTGTGGTAAACAGGCTTCCACAGAACAGGTGAGGCTAAGTTTGTGTAGGTCTTCTGTAAAATGGGAATGTGAATAGTACCTAGCTTATAGAATTGTTTTGAGGGTTGAGTTAAAGCACACATAAGCTCTAAGCTTATATATATATAACCTTAATGTTTAATATGTTTAATACCTTTATCACTGTTTTAAATACAATGAGAAGAGGACTGATTGCAAGTGTAGTTTCAAGATGAACACAACCATTACCATGATATTAGTGAAATGAAATTCACTTTGGTTAAAGAGTAAAGCATGCCTCAATAGTGTTCTTCCTACCTGTTCTTTGCAGGCACAGAAATTCCTCTGCATTTATCTAAAATAGTAAAACATTCTAGAAATGACCATAGTGTTCACCTGTCCAGCAAATTTTACTTTAGAGCCTAACATTAAACTCCCTCTCAGTGCTTCTACCTTCTGCCACTCTCCACTTTTGGCTTAATCTCATCCCACCTCTTCACTTTGTTTTTTAGCTGTAGCAATCCTGCCCCCACACCCATTTCCTTCTTAGTTGTCCATTGAATTAATTCCCTTCCCTACCCAAGCCAGTTTCCTGGTCCTTGTGTTTGTCTGTGATTGGTCCATTGATTGTTCATTTTATCAACTAAAGCAACAATGCTGAGCAGTCAGACATGAATTAGAGAAACTGATATGACTTTCTTGTTTCTGTGTTTTCTGATTTTTTTTCTCTTAGTTTCGAGTATTTACTGCCCCCTTCCATAAGGTAGGCTTTGCTGATTTCTGGCTGGCCGATCAGCTGAACAGCCTGTCAGTGATCCTAATGGACCTGGAGTATATGATCTGCTTCTACAGTTTTGAGCTCAAATGGGATGAAAGTAAGGGCCTGTTGCCAAATGATTCAGAAGGTAGGGTATGAATTTGTATTCACACTACTAAATTGCCAGTGTAAACCAAGAAATACCAGGAATGATAACTGAGAAAGTTAAGGTCATGATGAAAACTCATCCAATAATATTACAAACTTAATTAAATGTACTTGGCACTCTTAGCAATCTCTTTATCTGAAGTAATTTGGCTTTTAAATTGTGCTATGATTTTAGTCATTGGTTTGCCAAGAGATTTACAACTTAAAAGAATTCTAAAACAGTTTTTTTAAAGTTCTAATATGTTGATAGTTATATCACAAATACTGTAATGCCAATGATGTGTCATAGTGTGAATGCTACAGCATTCATACTATGCTGTAGAATGTTAGATACCAGCAATCAAAAATTCTGATTATATGGAATCAGATGAAGTGCTTCAAGTAAGTCATTGTAGACTGCCTTTTAATTCTTATTTGGGACCTTGATTTTCTCTGGCTCTTTGTCCCACTCTCAGCTTGTGCCAGGGGTTCAAGTTTATGTTCATGACAAGCATCTAGATAGATTATGTAACATCTTACTAACAAAATTTTGACAGTCTATGCCAGACACATTTAAAGTGATTTCAGTGGATCACAACCCTATTGTATGTTGAATATACTACAACATACAACCAGAATTCAAGAAAAGTTTATTAACTTTTTTCTTTTCATTTAAAAATGTAAAGTCCATCCTTAGGTGGGTTTTTTTGTTTTTGTCTTTGTTTTTAGCACAAAAATTTGTACTCTTGGATATTTTGTGCTGTGGTGGTTTGGAGTTCATCAAATTACTTAGAGGAGACACCTGTGACATTGTTTAATTTTCAAGATGTTTCAAATTATAGAGCAAATCAGTTTTTCCCTCTTTAATTAGTAAACTCACTTTCTGATTTTCTCAAAGGTCTGTGATACTCCAAAGAAAGTGGTTCTAGAACACCTATCCCGAAATCTGAGGGCAGATTTTCCTACTAGTCCCCTGTATAGATTTTATCTCCTTTCCTTGGTTTAACTACCACTAAAAGGCTTGAGAATATAATAGTTGCAAGGAAGAAATTCCAAACCCCAGGCCTTTTGCCTTTGTGAACTTGCTAATGGTTACCCTGAATGACTAAGTGATGTAAACATGCTTATTGTTTTAATTGTAATTTTTCTCTTCTTTGAAATCTTCACAGAACCAGAAATCTGCCACAAATATTCATATGGCGTGCGAGCCGTTGTTCAGTGCATTCCTGCTTGGCTTCGCTTCATCCAGTGCCTGCGCAGATACCGTGACACAAGAAGGGCCTTTCCTCATTTAGTTAATGCTGGCAAATACTCCACAACTTTCTTCATGGTGACGTTCGCAGCCCTTTACAGCACTCACAAAGGTATTCTACAACCGCCTGTAGAGAGACTTTTCAGTACCTGAATTTTTACTTCTTGAATCTGTTTCTCACCCTGGTTACTTTTCCATTGGTCATGTTCTTTTCTATTGTAGTCTCATTCTAATATTTACTATAAATACCATTGAAAAGAAGCAGGCACTTAGAATAGGAAGGATTGTGATAATCTTTGAAATCCTTAATTATGTTTAATGGGTCCAGTCTATAGATACCTTGGGTTTTCATTTGGTTTTTTAGACTTCCTTGTTCATTAATGACAGGGGGGAAATGGCTAGGTGAAAAAGATTCCCTCTGGCAATCAGTGTATATTTTTAATCGCTTTCCTTCACCAAGTAGTAAGGATTGTTTCCAGCCCATTTAACTGCAAATTGAGTTCTTAGATCCCTCTAGTTTTTCGTCTCCATGGCAACCTGTTATTACTTGCTACTGCTCTTCTGTTTGGAAGAGAAAAAAGCTTTTAAGTTCTGAGCCACATGCAGTCACTCCTTTTGAATTTTTAACCTTTTCCCAAGAAATGTCAATCAACGATCTCACTTCCTTTTACTAAAATGTACTCCTTCTTTGTGTATTTAAATCAGTATCAGCCCACACCTTAGATACTGTGCTTCTCATCTGTAGGTGGCAAAGAAATCTAACTAATTAAAATTATTGTATTTATTTTTAAATACTTGGGTAAAACTTTTTTCAGTGATTTTAGGTTTTTTTAAATAGAGAAGCTGTATTTTAAGAGCCTCAGCCAGTGCTTCAAAATTGTTACTTATCAAAAATGTGTCTGATAGTCTTGAAAGATTAGTGTGTCATTTTAGTAAGCTGTGAGATTTGGTCTAGCAGAACACATTATAACATACTTTATATTTTTTGCAGTAGTGATAAATGTGGCCAATAATTTTACCACCATGTAGGTACTCATATTAACTGATACAATTTAAGGACCCCAGTGAAGGAAACACATCCCCAGAGCTCCCATAATTTTAACTCTTGCTGAGAAATGCCATCTTTCAGTGTTGGAATACATTATCATTTAGAAGGCTGTTATTACAAAATTTATAAATTGGGCAGCTGATTTGATACATTGTATTTTATGACTCCTTTTACTAAATGACCAAGAACCACTCTTGTCCCATCCCTAAGGAAAATGAGCATTGTATTTTTGGTTGAATATTTTAGAAAATAAAGTGTCTGGGACTATATTGATACCATTCATTAAGAATCCAAAATCCTGAATTCCTTAAGCCTATAAACACTCTAAGTCCTGCCAGGCACAGTGGCACTATTTCTCTAATCCCAGCTACTTGAGATGCTCAGGCTGGAGGATTCCAAGTTTGAGGACAGCCTGGGCGGTTTAGTGAGACCCTATCTCAAAATTTTAAAAAGGGCCAGAATATGGCCCAGTGGTAGAGAGCCCAGGTTCAATCCCTAGTATAGTGGTGAGATTGGGGGGACACTCCAAATTTAAAAAATCAAAACTGGAAAAACAGTTATTTCAATAATTTTATGTCTTAAGACATTTTTTGTCATTCATGAGCTCCTACAATTAATTTTATATACTGTATTATCTCTTGAGCAGTTTTAAATTTACAGCTAAAATTTTTCATCAGAAGTTTAAAAAAATTATAAGATATGTCATTTCAGTATATTTTAAACATTGGTATTTTAAAATAAAACTGCTAAGCATTTCTACTAAATACATCTAAGTTGCCTAAATAAAAAACAGTCTGATACTTAGCATAATTTATTAAAAAATAAAGCAGTTCTACAATAGAAAATCTATCTCTTCCCATTGAACTTTATTTTAATGTGATATATTTTTATTTTAATGTTGTGTTAGTCAGCTTTCCATCACCGTGACAAAATACCTGAAAAAAAAAAATCAACTTAAAGGAGGATTTATTTTGGCTCAGAGTTCCAGGGTTTCTGTCCATGGTTGCTTGTCCCCACCAATTTTGGACCTGTGACCAGGCAAAACATCATTGCAGGGAATGCTTGGTAGAGCAAAACTGCTCACCTCATGGTGACCAGAAACAGGAAGAGTGAGGGAGAGAGAGGGAGGGGGGAGGAAAAGGGGAAAGAGATCCTAATATATCCTTCAGGGGCATGGCCTCAGTGACCTACTTTCTCCACCTAGGCCCCACCTCCTAAACTTTCCACCATCTCCCACTAGTGCCACAGGCTGGTGGCCAAACCTTTTAACACATGAAACTTTGGAGGACATTCCAGATCCAAATTACATATAACAAATGTAAAATATATTTATATTATAAAGACTTTTGTCTGCTATATATGTATATAAATTGAAATTAAATTCTTTACTTCTTTACAAGGTGCTAAGAGATTAATTTTTTTCTTTTCTGGGTTTTAATTATCATTATCCGATTATTATCTATGGTTGATCAAAGTACCGTTACAAATATATTACAAATTTTAATAAATGAAAATTACACATAAGTCAACCAACCTTATTCTTTTCTTTCCTCCTTCCTTTTTTTTTTTTTTTTTTTTTTTTTTTTTTTTTT
>JAJEJO010000142.1:140152-182989 GCA_020662805.1 Glaucomys volans | reverse complement strand
TTTTTTTTTTTTTTTTTTTTTTTTTTTTTTTTTAATACTGGGGTTTTGAATCCAGGGGTGCTTTAATACCACTGAGCTGCATCCCCAGCCTCTTTTATTTTATATTTTGAGATTGGGTCTTGCTTGCTGAGGCTGACCTGCACTGTGACCCTTCTGCCTCAGCCTCTCCAATCACTGGAATTACAGGCATGTGCCTCCATGCCTGGTGCACATAAATATTTCTTAATGAAATAAATTTATGTTACTTTTCCCTTTTTCAGTTAGGCAAAGTCTGAAAAGCTTTATTAACACTGCTGTGAAGATGAGAATGTTGCAGATGTCACTCAGGTGTTTGAACAAATTCAGTTATATGCTAACAAAATTGCATAGGAGTCTATCAATTATTTTTAGTAAGCAAGTTTTCCTTATTGAACACAGAATCGGAAATAAACTAAAGCAAAGAATTGAACATAAACTGAATAAAAATTTATAACCAGTCATTAAAGATAATAACATTTTTAGTTTTCTGGACAATAGTCCATCCTATGATTATTAATTTTAGAGTCTCCTTGTTTAGCCCTACATATTCAAATAATAGGAAAGAAAATATTAATTTTTTTTTCATTACTAGGCATTGAAGGTAGAGGCAGTCTACTACTGAACTGTATTCCCAGCCTTTTTAATTTTGAGACAGTGTCTTGCTGAATTGCTGAAGCTGGCCTCAAATTTGCAATCCTCCTGCCTCAACTTCCCAAGTCTCTGGGATTACTGGTGTGTGCCACTATAACTGGCAACATGTTAATTTCAATACATGTTTGCCAATGCCAGGGGCTGGCAAACCGCTCCGCTCCCGGGTAAATCTCCTTTAAATGCACTTTTGAAAAAAAATCTTGTAACTACAGATTACATTCATCCAACTTATGGAAAATATCTGCAGTTTACCTGAAGGGGAGAAAAATCTTATTCCTCTTCCTTCTTAGATTGGTGACAGAGGTCCTGCAAATTAAATTGACAAAAGATAAGTAACAGGAGAAAAGATTTATTGTTTATATTAGAAGTCTTCATGGGAAAGAAATGAAGATCCAAAGAAGTGGTTAGACCAAGGGGCTTACATATCATTTTAACAAAGAGCAATAAATTGTGGAAAAATAAGTAGACAGGGATGAAGTTTCGAGGAACTATAAATGGTTAAATATATGGGAAAATTAACAGAAGGAAAAAATATTTTTTTAGTAATGTTCATTATGCAGACTCAAGTGGTATCTCCTCATTAAGAGTCAATCATCTGTAATAATTAAGAGAGACAACTTTAAATGAAAACTTCTGTTGTGAACATTGCTTTTAGACCAAAAAGGAGAGAGCAGAGAGATTCTCCTGCATCTATTGTTCTTCAGTTGTGTCAGTTTGATCTTTAGGCCAAAGTGGCATATTTGGGGGGGATATCATCTAATTCTCTTCAAACTCTGATTGGGAAACCAGTCAAAAAAAGTTTGACTTCTGATCAACATATTTACATCATTCTTGTATAAACACCTTATTCCTTAGTGATTCTGAATTATGTGAGTGGGTAGATAGGTAGACACAGACAAATTGCAGAATAAACATGTATTCAGAAAGTATTTATTAAGCTGGGCACTGTGTCATGTGCCTGTAATCCCTAGCTAAACCAGAGGCTGAGGCTGGAGGATTGCAAATTTGAGGCCAGCCTGGGCAATTTGGTGAGACCCTGTCTCAAAATTAAAAATAAATAAATAAAAAGAACAAGGGAAGTCAAGCTCAGTGGTAGAGCAGCCCTGGGTTCAATCCCCAGTACCATATACACACAAAAGTATTTAAGACTCTTCTCTGTAATAGGGTGTACTAGGCACTAAAAACATAACACAGTTCTTGCCCTCAAGAATTATAATTTTGGACTGGGGATATAGCTCAGTTGGTAGAGTGCTTGCCTTGCAAGCACAGGGTCCTGGGTTCACTCCCCAGCACTGCAAAAAAAAAAAAAAAGAATTATAATTTAACAAAGGAAATGGACAACTAAAAAGGCATTAATTGGTTGTACCATGTGACTATGCTTCACACTACCGAACTGTACACATTGAAATAATTGAAATGGTAATTTTTTTAAACCATATTTAAAGAAAAAAAAAAAACAAAACTACATAGAATGCAGGGGAGAAACAGTACCAGCAGAGCCCACAGCACAAGTCTCTGAGCTAACCTTATAGGCCACACAACAGGAGGAGTTTAGAGAAGGAAGACCTATGTAAGGTAACGTCCGTGAAAGCTGCATCCTATTGTCTGTATTAAGGAGGATTCTAGTTATCTCATCATGTGCTTCGCCCAAGGCCATGATTTTCGTTTTGTGTTTTGTGTGTATGTGTGTGGTGCTAGGAATTGAATTAGAGCCTCCTGTATGCTAGGCAAGCCTCTACTTCCAGCTACCCAGCCATGTGATTTGTGAGTTATGGAAGTGATAGTTTCCCACTTCTGTTTTTCAGCTAGGGCTTTTTTATTTGGGGCTGGGGTGTGCTTCAGACAAAGTCACATCTTTAAAATGGGGATAATAGTACGTGTCCTGTGTACTTTACACATTGGTTCATAAGGATTCGGTAAGGGAAAGTACATGAAATCACCTTATAGACTGAAATGTGCTACATCGGTGAAATTTATGGTAAAATGAAATATAACTCCCTTTGCTGACTAGAGCAGGTTTATATGTGTCTTCCTTTATGGTCTTTTTAAGAGAAACTCATGATTGCCATGGGTTGGGAGATTGCACAGGGGAAGTATCAGTTAGGAATGTCTGGCTTTTTGCCTGAGTAATACAGCTGTTTACTCATTAAACACAATTCATGTACTCATCAATTTTTTAAAGCATTTTTTAAAGGGACCATTGGTTATGTCTCTTAATCATATCCCTAATGTTTTCTAAAAATGTAATAAGCATGGAACCAATATGGCTAACTGGGTAGATAATTTTAAATGTGTGCGTGATATTGCAAAGGATGCATTTCATGAGGAAAGAATAAAAGGTAGTGAGGTAACCTTGTTCATACCCAGGGATCTGAGTCTTTTCAAAGAACTAGCCAGCAAGAGTTACCATAGTAACAGCATTATATTAGGGGCATTTTCAAGATTGTTTCAAAGGTTGTATTTTATGTTATGCTGCATGATTTGATTTTTTTAAAAAATGGAGGCAAAAGAGTTAACTCTGTACCTAGAATCATTTTTCAGAAAGTGATAGAAAAGGTTTAGGAAACCCATTTTAGGGGAACTGAATATGATAATATTATAGTCAGCCCTCATTTGTTGTATTAAGAAGGAAGCACATTTGAAATATTTCACTGAGTTTTAGAAACAAAGGAATTTAGGTAGCAAGCCAGTTCCTATATTTAAGAATTCACATTTCATTACATGGCTAAATTTGAAGCCAACTCACAAGTGTTGGAATTGGGATTAGAGGAAACAGGAAATTGTTTTAATTTTTTTTTTTTTTTTAATGTCCTTGAGGTTTCTTGGCTTTGGCGAGGAAAAAGCCTGTGGGAGGTACAATAATAGAAAAGGTCATTATGTTGTTACTTCTAACCAGTTTTTGAAGGAAAACACTTCTTAGATTTTTCATTTTTCATTTAGCTTCTAACATTCTGAAATAGTTGTAAATTATTTATGGAGTTAGCACTTTGCTATTCTTTTAACTATCTGGAGGGAACTTCTTTTAAAGATACTACATATTTTCCTTTAGACTTTTTGTTTGTCTTTGTTGTTAGCATTTGCTAGTAAACATTTTTAAATACTTAGAAATAAAGAGACGTACTCCTCACACTCAAGTTCATTTATATCTGAGAGGCTGGTTGTTTTCCAGAGTCCACATCCCTTCTAGATGCCTTCTTGTTTAATATTCTCTTGGGGTCCTGTGCCTCCTAATAAGGATTCCTCAACAGTAGTAAAGTGCCTTCAGTGCAATAATCATTTCACTGTTTTGAGTGAATCCACATAGTCTAGAAGTACTTCCTCTCTGGGGTATGACCAGTTTGTTACCCTCTTTTTACCCTTAGTAATAGGCTACTATGCCAGATTTCCAAAATTTAGTCTTTATAGATATGATAACTTTTTTAATTCTCTAGGGAAGTTTTTGTTCCATTAATTTCTTTAAAAAGATATATGTACAGTTTGGGTTTTTTTAACTTATTTGGACAAATGTTCTCATTTCTTTGTTATTATTGAAAGTAGCTCAAAACTTTTAACACTTTTGAACTTCTGTAATTTTCCTAGTCTAATAATGCAGAAAAGAAATGGATTATTTTAGTATTCATCTTGACAGTATTGGCTTGAGACCTACTGATATCTTTAAACCAAAAATAAGATATGGTTTTCTTCTGATTATTATTTTGGTTTTAATTCAACAAATCATTCTTTATTAAAAAAATTTTTTGTAGTTATAGATATACAGAATGCCTTTATTTTGTTGGTTTATTTTTATGTGGTACTAAGGATCACACCAGTGCCTCACACATGCTAGGCAAGTGTTCTGCCACTGAGCTACACAGCCCCAGCCCTCAACAAATGTTTCTTGAGTAATTTTTATCTACTTGGCATTGTGCTAATTTTAAAATGGTTATAATGGTATCTAATAATTTTTTAAATATTAATTATAAGCTGGAGACAGTGAAGCATGCCTGTAATCCCAGCAACTTGGGAGACTGAGTCAGGAGGTTTACAGATTCAAGGCCAGCCTCAGCAATTTGGTGAAGCCCTAAGCAACTTAGTGAGACCTGTCCTGTCTCAAAATTAAAATATAAAAGGGCTGGAAATGTTGCTTAGTGTTAAAGTGCCCCTGGATTCAGTCATACAAAAAGCAATAATAATAAATATATAAATACATATGTAAAATATGTATGTTTATGTCATTTGCTGATTAAAATCAGGTTGTTTCTATTTAAAATGTAATGAAAAATAAATTTTAAAATAAATTGTTTAAAATCAGCTTAAATAAATATATGTGTGTATAATAAAAATTATAGCTTTGAATAAGTTAAGTTCCCTTTGTATCTGCTTTGTCACTTAAAAAAAAAGACTAAAAAAAATGACACATGCTTACACCCTGATACCATTTTGTCTTTTCTCCAGTCACCTGTTTTCTTAATTGCTCTTAAAATCAGTAGAGTTAAGCATTTCTATGTAGAATTATGTACTTTTAAAACACTCATGCACAAAAAAATTTAAAATTATACTATTTTGTTGCTTAAAAATTGGGAGAGGATTTGTGATGTTTAAAAGAAAGTTGAAATTATTTATGAATTTATCTCATAGATAGTTTCTCTAATTGGAAAGACATTTGAGACCATTGCTTGAAAACAGAATTTTAATTTTAATTTTTATCTATTATTTTATATCACATATAGTTTTACATGAGAATGCTATTGGTGATAAGAATAAACATCAAAGGATGTCATTGTGTCTAGGTGTTCTCAGTAAAAAAAAAAAAAAAAAGAGAGGGAAAAAATGAATAGGCAAATGTACTAAGAGGCCTTGAATTTCTCCTAAGAACTACATGTGGTACTTTAGGAAACATAATAATAGAATATATGTGAATCTCTTTCCATCAGAATTTTATAGTTAATATGGTAAGTGTGCTCCTGCTACTGCTACGTAATGAACCAACCCAAAACTCATTAGCTTAAGACAGCTCTAATTTGTTCCTGCGTAGGCATCTTCAAGTCTGCTAGGAATTGACTGAACAGGGCTGGGTCATCTGATAGCACTTCTTCCAGCTTCTTTTTCAGCTGAACTTGGCTCCTCACCTCAGGTCAGGTTCAGGTCTGTTCTGTGTATTCATTACTGGAGCCCCAACTGAGGCAGCAGCATTTTTTCAGGAAAGCTTCTCATGTGGCACTGACGAAAACAAGTCCTACTTCACAGGTACATTTAAAAACCTCTGCTTGCTTTATATCTGCTAGCTTCCCCTACTTATGGAATACTTTGTGGTCATTATTTTTTAGCAATAATCTAATTCACTATTATATGGGAAACAATTTAACTGATTTTTAACTGGCAAAGGACATAAACATATTTTGCAGAATATATATAGCTAATAAACATGAAAAATATTACACTTCACTAGCAAAGAAATGCAAGTTAAAATGATATTGAATCAAAGAAGTGATTATGCTCATTGCTGACAAGGATATGGAGAGATGAACCCTCAATCTATTAATAGAGTAAAAAGTGGTAAGCAATTTGGTGATTCTGTCTTAAAATCATTCATACCTTTTGACCTAGTAATTCCCTTTCCATAACTTCTCAGAGTAAGCAGAAAAGTTGGCAAAACTGAATGTATCTCTGTGGCAGTATATAGTGAAAAACTGAAATCATCTAGTAGGCATCCAGTGGTAGAATAGTTTACTTATTGTAACTGTACAGCTCATGAAATATTATTTGGTAGCCTGTCAAAAAGTAATGCAAAGCACATATAAGTGGTAGATAAAGAATAGTGATGTTATTGAAATCTAGTATTTATGGAATATTTCTGTGGGCCAGACACTATTTTAAGGCATTTAACATGCATTAATTCATTTAATGTTCACAGAAAGCTGAGGTATTAAAACCAGAACTGTACAGAACTTTAAAATGGCATTTTATTGAGGAACTATTGCATTTGAGGAAAAATGGTCTCCAGGTAGAGCAAGACTCAGTTCTAAATCCAGCTTGAACAAGTGCAGCTTTATAGCCAAGAAGCAGAGTGAGGATCAGTGGATGGGAAATACTGTAAGAAAACATCAGGGTTAAAACTGGGGGATTTTTGGCAAAACTGTCTTGACTAGATTCTTGCTGATGGCAGTATAGGATGATCAGATACCTAGGATGGAGACACCATGGGTAGGATTCTCAACTGACCTAGCAAGATTCTTGTGTATCTGGGTGATGCAGGCCCTACAAGACAGTTGCCAGGGTGGAGATGGAGATGGTAGAGGAGTCTGACTAGAGTTAAGTAAAAGAGTCTTTGTTAGAGGCAAGCATTTGATTTTCATTTACAAACAAGGAAATTGAGAACAGAGCAAGTTACTTGCTTAACTCATATAGCTAGAAGTAGAACTTGGGATATTAATCAGAATGCAGACAATGTAACTTCAAAATCAAATAGCAAGTAAGTATCAAAGCTGGAATTTACACCTAGTCCTTGCGATTGTTGTTGTTCTCCCATACTGCCTTCTAAGTTTATAGAATGTTTTAAGCTTTTCTCAATGATGCAGTATTAAACTCAAACAAAACAAAACAGATCAGACTGAGCAGTGTGCTATTATTACAGTTCCAAATAAATTTGTGAAAGCACAAAGTTACAGTGAGCAAGAACAAATCAAACTATGCTCGTTAGGCCCATTTTCTGATTCTTTGATCTAAATGATCACATTGAGGGAAAACCAGAAACATTGCTAGGAACTTAGCTATTCACATTAACAATAATACACCTTTATTAGAGCAATGTAGAGTCAGTCCAAATATAAAAATAATTTGTCTCTGCCAGAAAAGTTAAAGTCATCTGAATTGGAAGCAAAAACTAACATATTAATATGTTAGTGTTTCAAGTAATGAGAAAATGGTTTGGTATGATTAATTTGATTAGAGCTTTATTCTTTTTAGTGATCTTAAAATTCACTTCTTAAATATCTGGTTGGGAGTGTGGCTCAGTGGTAGAGCGGTTTCTTAGCATGTGACAGTAATCTGTCTCTCTTCAGCTGTCTTCATCCTTTAGCCATAATGCCTTTGTATAGTAATTAAAATATATTTGGGGGCTGAAGGTGTAGTTTAGTGGTAGATCACTTGCCTAGCTCATGCAGGGCCTGGGGTTCAACCCCAGCATTGAAAAAAAAAAATTTTATAAGATAGATGTATCTCTCTAGATAGGTAGGTAGATAGATAGATAGATAGATAGATAGATAGATAGATAGATAGATAATGTCTATCTGGTGTTTAGTTTAGTTTTGTTGTTTTGTTTTGTTTTGAGGTACAATCTCACTACATTGCCCATGCTGGTCTGAAACTGCTAGACTCAAGGACTCAAGGGATCCTCTCACCTCAGCCTCCCACCTCAGCTGGATCATAGGCTTATACCACTACACCCAATTTATATTTGTGTGTGTGTGTGTGTGTGTGTGTGTGTTTTATTTTTAATTTTATTTAATTTTTTTTTTTTTTTTGGTACCAGGAACTGAACCCAGGGGTGCTTAACCACTGAGTTACATCCCCAACCCTTCTTATTTTTTATTTTGAAACAGAATCTCATTAAATTGCTTAGGGCCTGGCTGAATTGCTGAGACTGACTTTGAACTTGTGATTTTCCTGCCTGAGCCTTGAGGCTGAGTTGCTTGAATTATAGGCATGTTCCACCATGCCTGGCTTGTATATTTGTTTATTACTGTTAAATATTGAAGAGTTCTTTGTGTATTTTGGATAGAAGTCATTGATAAATGTTTGCAAATGTTTTTTGACATCTGGAGCTTCTCTTTTCATTCTCTAACATCGTTTCTCACAGAGCAAAATTTCTAAATTTTGATGTCTAATTTGTCAATTTTTTAAATTTTATGGACCATGCTTTCTTTTTTAATTTTTTATTCACACAGTTCATATAATCTTACATATATATAGGGTAATGCTGTCTGTCTCAGTCTACTATTTTTCCTTCCCCCATCCCCTCCCGTCCCATTTTCCGCCACACCATCCATACTTCCTCCATTCTTTCCTATCCCACCAATAACCCCCACCCCCTTACCCCCCCACCCCCGTTATATATCAGCATCCACTGATCAGAGAAACCATTCGCCCTTTGGTTTTTTGGGCTTGGCTTATTTCACTTAGCATGATATTCTCCAACTCTACCCATTTATCAGCAAATGCCATAGTTTTATTCTTTTTTATGGCTGAGTAATATTCCATTGTGTATATATACCACAGTTTCTTTATCCATTCTTCGATTGAAGGGCATCTAGGTTGGTTCCACAATCTAGCTATTGTGAATTGAGCAGCTATGAACATAGATGTGGCTACATCCCTATACTTTGCTGATTTTAAGACCTTTGGGTATAAACCGAGGAGTGGGATAGCTGGGTCAAATGGTGGGTCCATTCCAAGTTTTTTGAGGAATCTCCATACTGCTTTTTAGAGTGGCTGCACCAATTTGCAACTCCACCAGCATTGTACAAGTGTGCCTTTTTCCCCACATCCACGCCAACACTTATTATTGCTTGTATTCCTGATAATAACCTTTCTAATTGGAGTTAAATGAAATCTTAGGGTGGTTTTAATTTGCATTTCTCTAATTACTAGAGATGATGAGCACTTTTTCATATATCTTTTTGCCTAGTCCTAGGTCATGAAGGTTTTGTATGTTTTATCCAGGATGTTTTATAGTTTTATGTTTACATTTAAATCTATGGTCCACTTTGGGTTAATTTTTGAGTGTAAGGTGTGAGACAGGTTGAGGTTCATGCTTTTGCCTATGATTGTCCAGTTCTACCAGCACCACTTTTTAAAAAATGGCTATCTTTGCTCTAGTGAATTGTCTTTGCACCTTTGTCAAAAATCTGTTGGGAATATTTATGTGGGTCCATTTCTGAACTGATACTGTTCCGTTTATGTGTGCGTCTAGCCTTCTGGCCAGCACCACAGTCTTGATAACTGTAACTGTGGAAGTCATGAAATTGGGTAGAATAATTCCTCCTTACTTCATTGTTTTTTTCAGATCATTTTAACTCTTCTAATTCCTTTCCCTTTCTGTATAAATTTTAAAATAATCTTTATCTACAAAAAAAATCTTTCTTGATTTTTGTAAGAGTTATGTTGAATATGCTTATAAGTTTGAGGAGAATTTACATCTTTTCTGTGTTGTCTTTCAGTCCATGAACATATTACCCCTTACACTTATTACCATAGAGTTAGATCTCCTCTATTTCTTTTATCACCTTTTTGTAGTTTTCAATGTATAAGTTGTATTACATATATTTCTTTTCCTCTTTGAGTGATTGTAAATAATGGTATCAATTTTTTTTCTTTGAGGGCTTTTTAAATCTTTTCAAATTAAGAATTTTATATGAGATCATTATAGATTTATTCGTAGTTTTAAGAAACAATATCATGCTGGGAGTGGTGGTACACATTTGTAATACCAGTGACTAGGGAAGGCTGAGGCAGGAGGAGCCCAAGTTCAAAGCCAGCCTTCGAAATTTAGTAAGGCCCTATGCAACTTAGTGAGACCCTATCTCAAAATCAAAAAAAGGGTGGGGATGTGGCTCAGTAGTTAAATGCCCCTGGGTTTGATTCCCAATTAGAAAAAAAGAAAGAAAGAAAAGAAACAATACCAAGATATTCCATGTACCATTTACCCAGTTTTCCCTAGTGGTTGTATCTTTCAAAACTATTGTACACTATCACAGTTGGAATATTAATATAGTCAAGATAGAGAACATTTCTATTTCCACAAGAAATATATATTGATAGCTATGTGTCCATGGCTTATACATGGAGGTAAAGTATTTATTTATATGTTTATCTTATTATATCCTGAGACCTGATTGAGTTCACTCATGGGATTTTAAAAAATATTTTATAATTTTCTACATAGATAATCATGCCAACTACAAATACAAATTTTTGTTTTCCTTTCTGATATGTATGCCTTTTGTTTGTGTTTTCTTACTGAACTGACTAGAACTTCAGAACTATGCTGAAATAGAATGATGAAGGTGTGCATCCTTGCTTTTTTGCAAACATAGGGGAAAGCATTTAGTCTTTTTATTAAATAGGATAGCAGGAGGTTCTTTCTTTTTGGTGGTGAATGGGAGGGGCCCTACTAGGGATTTAACCCAGGGGCACTTTACCACTGAGGTACATTCCCAGTCCTTTATTTTATTTTATTTTATTTTGAGACAGGGTCTCCCTCAGTTGCTTAGGGGCTCCCCAAGTTGCTGAGGGTCAAATTGTGACCCTCCTGCATTAGCTTCCAAGTTGCTGGGATTACACAGTATTTTTTTTTTAAGTGGGGGCTGGTTGTTGTTTAATAGATGCTGTTTATTAAGTTGAAGAAATTCCCTTCTGTTTTTTTTCCTCCTGAGAGTCCCTAACTATGTATGTTGAATTTATCAAATGATTTTTTTGCATCAGTGGATATGTTATTTTCTTCTAGTCTGTAAATATGGTGGACTACATTGATTAAATTTCAAATATTGAACCAGCCTTACTTCCCTGGAATAAATCCTCCTTTGTCATAGTGTATGATTGTTTTTATGAATCAATGAATTCAGTTTGTTGATATTCTATTAAGGGTTTTCATGAATATTTATGAAGAATATTGATCTTTTTTTTCCCTTTTGCACTGCCTTTGTCTGTTTTTGTGATTAGGACAATATGTTTCACTTTATTTCTAGAAGAGATTGTGTAGAATTGGTATTAATTCTTTAAACATTTGGTGGAATTTTCCAGTGAAATCATCCAGGCCTGGAGACTGCTTTTGGGAGTCTTTTAAATTACATATTTGATTTTCTTAATAGACTATAGCAGGTAATCTACTTAGTATTTGTTAATTTATGATATGTATTTTTTGGAGGAATTGTTCCATTCCATCTGAGTCACCAAGTTTATCCCTATGGAGTTACTCAAAGTATTTTCTTACCATCCTTTTGACTTCTGCAGGGACTTTAGTGATATTCCGTGTTTCATTTATGATATTGATCATTTTTGTCCTTTTTTCTTTGTCAGACTTGCTAGAATTTTGTCATTTTTATCATTCCAAGGAACAAGATTTTTATTTCATTGATTTTTTTTCTCAATTGTTTTTCTATTTTCAGTTTTATTAATTTATGCTCTTTACTCTTTCCTTCCTTCTGCTTATGTTAAGGGTTAATCTGTAAATTGCTTTTTTTTAAGGTGAATATCAAATAACATCAAATTCACCCGTTAAGGTGTGCAATTCATTGACATTTAATATATTCATACTGTTGTGCATCCGCCTGTATAGACCCAAAATTTTCAGTTATCCCAAGGAACCCAGTACCCATTAAGCAATTGTTTCCCCTTCCCCCTCCTCAAAACCATCAATGCATTTTCCGTCTCTATGAATTTAACTATTTTGGATATCTTCTATAAATTGGATCAATCAGTATGTGATCTTTAGGGACAGGCTTCAGTTTCAAGTGTTTCTGAGGTTCATCCATGTAGCAACATGGTCCAGAGCTCCATTCCTTATTTTGGAGTGTATCTTCAGCAGAGATTATTGTCATTGCCCAGTGATTTTGCTCCATGGGAACCCATGGTCTTGCATTTGCAAGATGACCTGGTTTCTGGGATGGGACACAAGATCTAGAGGTAAGGAGAGAGGGGAACAAATGAGACTCTTAGCCATATACTGTTTCACTTTCTTGGAAGAGTCCTACTCTTCAGACTTCTCATGTTGTTTTATTTTGTCTTGCACTGGGTAAAATCAGGTGGTTTTAGAGGTCTCTGTCCATTGGCCAAACTCCAAAGCTCTGGGCCCAAGGTGAAGCAGAACATCATGGAAGAAGGGCATGGAGGAAAAAAGCAGCTCAGGACATGTCTATCAAGAAGCAGAGCTCCTCGAGTCTTCAGAGAGGGCCTTAAATACTTGATATGAGACTTCCCTCTCTTCTAATATATCTATTTAGTGCGATAATTCTCCTCCCCACTGCTAGAGCTGTGCCCCACAAATTCTGATGACATATTTCCCTTTTTATTCAATTCTTTATTTTTAAAATATCTCTTAGGACTTCCTCCTCAGCATGTGAATTATTTCAAAGTATGTTGATTATTCAACCATCTTTCTGTTGCTGATTTCTAAATACACTTCTCTCTTACTGATTTCTAGTTCAAATCCACTTGTATAGTCAAAGAAAAGACTCTATTATTTTAATTATTTTAGATTTGTCAAGGTTTGTTTTATGGCCCTGGATTTGAGCTATGATGGTATATATTTCATGGGCACTTGAAAAGTATGTTCTGCTGTTATTGGGTGAAGTAGTATACAAGTATTGATTAGATCCTATGGGTTGATGGTGTTGAGTTTCCTTCCCTTATTTATTTTCTATATTTGTTCTGTTGATTGTTGAGGAGGAATGTTGAAATTTCAAAACTATAATTGTGGATTTGTCAGCTTCTCCTTTGAATTTTAATTTAATTATTGCTGCAACAATTAAGTAATTTAGAATTTAGGAGAAGGAAAGCCTATTATATTTACCCATATTTTTGCTTACTGTCTTCTTCCTTCTTAATGTGCTAAGGTTCCTTCTCTTGTTATTTCCTTTCTGTTTGGAGAATTTTCACAGTTCTTCTAAAGTAGGCCTGCTGTGATATTCTCTTAGCTTTCCTTGATCTGAGGATGTCCAGAATTGTCCTTCATTCTTGAAGGATATTTTTACTGGGTGTAAGATTCTGAATTGACAGTTCTTTGGTTGTTGTTTTGTTTTCAGCACTTGATAAATATTGTGCTGCCTCCTTCTGGAATCCAGAAGATTCTGATGTGAAATCCACTGTCATTCACGTGGTTATTCCTCAGTGGAGAAGGCGTTGGGTGGGTTAAGCAGCACTTAAAGCTGCTTTTAAGATTTCTTTTTTTTTTTTGCTGTACTGGGCATTGTACCCAGGACTCATACTATGCAAGCACTGTACCAATGAAATACATCCCCAGCCCTTTTTATTTTTTTTCAAGACAGGGTGTTGCTAAATTTCTGAAGCTGATCTCAAACTTACTGTCCTCTTTGATCAGTCACCAGAATTACAGGCATGTGCTACCATGCCCAGCTTGTTTTCACTTCCTTTTAGTTCTGGAGCAACAGTCTCTGTGTAACATATAAGTCTGTTAATTGAGTTTTTCACATTAACTTTATTCATGTTTTCAGGGACACATTATGTATAGACTGCTCAGAATCTTTGTTGCCTTCTCCAAATATTTGTTGAAATGTAAAAGGTATTGTGCAAAAAAGAATATCATAGGAATGAGAGATTCTTTCTAAACTTACGTTTTGTTCTTTGATAACTTATATTATTAAATTTTTTATTTACCTCAGAAATTTTAACTTGAAAAAGAATTTTTATTAAAATCCTCAACTGCTTTTCCTAATCTCTGACCCAGCCTTTCCCTCTTTACTCTTACAGATCACCTTGTCTTTTACTACCTTGAGAAAATTGATCTTATTAGGAAACATTTTCCTTCAGCTATCTTCTAACAGCATATTTATTTAGCCCAAACACCTTCTCACTACATTTTCCCCAGTCTCTGGTGACAAGCTGTCCTTTCTTAATATGTTCCACCCACATTTCCTCCTGTCTTGGGATCTTGCTCTGGCAATATTGCTTGTCTTTCCAACCTTTAGTTCTCATTACTAACCTTTCCCGTAGAAGAAATAGTCAAGAGTCTCCTACCCTAAAAAGGACTTCCCTTTCCTCCTTAAGCCTGTTATAGTTTTTCTTTTCTTATTCCTACATCTCAAAACAGTATATCTCTCCTTGCAGTCTCTGTTCCTTTAGCTCCAGTAACTTAAAATACATACTTGGGGCTTGATTATAGCTCCAGTGATACTTGCCTAGCATGTGCAGGGCCCTGGGTCTGATCCCCAACACTGCCCCCCCAAAAAAGAAAGTATATATGTATATATATATATATTATTACTAACCTTGAAATAAATGCAAATATAGGATTAGAATTTGTAGTTTTAAAAGGATAAGGAGAAGCTCTGTAATATTTTAGGGTTGGGTTGTGACTCAGTGGTGGAGCGCTCACCTAGCATGTGTGAGGCCCTGGGTTTGATCCTCAGCACTACATAAAAATAAATAAATAAGGCATTGTGTTCATCTACAGCTAAAAGTATATATATTTGAGAAAAAAGACTGCCTTCCCTCTTAGTACCTCATGCTCAATTCTAGTCCTCATCATTTCTCTCACTGAGCTCTGTGACAGCCTTATTGGTACACACTACTTTCAATCTTTACCCCACCCCAACTCATCTATCCTACAATATCTTAAGCTGTGCTGCTCAGTGACGCAGCTACCAGGTACATGTAGCTAATGAGACTTGAAATGTGCTTAGTCTGTCAATTTTCTTTTCTTTCCTTTTTGTCTAGTGCTGGGGATCCAACCCAGGATCCCATATATGCTAGGTAAATGCTCTACCACTGAGTTCTAGCCTCCCTGCCCTAAAATGTACCTGGTCTACATCGAACATGCTGTAAGTATAAAGTACAAACTCAACTTCAAAGGCTTAGTATGAAAAAGAGAATGTAAAAGATTTCAATAATTTTACATTGACTGTATGTCAAATACTACTAAAATAACATTTTAAACATGTTAGATTAAATAAAATACATTATTAAAATTAATTTTACCTACTTCTTTTTACCTTTTTAAATATGGTCATTAAAAAAATATATTATTACATATATGACTCTTCCTTCAGCTTTTCATGTAGCTGGCTCTTTTTCCTTCCTCAAAACCCTACTTACAGATCTTCTCTGCCTAAACACTCCTGTGCCTTAACACTACTTAAAGGAATTCTGCCCATCTCAGTCATATCACCCTCTTCTGTTCTCATCATGGTACTTGCTACTCTGAAATCTTGTTTTTGTGTGTGTATATAACGATTACCTACCCACAATAAATAGTGAGCCTCAGTGAGGCAGGGAATGTGTCTTCCCTTTTGTGAAAAATATTCACTGCCATGTGCCTGGAGCCTGGAATAATATCTAACATATAGCAGGTGTCCATTGTTGAATGGATGAATGGTTTCTACTCTGCTGGAAGTGGTTATCTGCCGCATAAACCTGTTCAACTGAAGTCCTTTCAGAATTCAGCTCAAGTAACAAATCCTTTAGGAAACCTTTCCTAACCACATTCCCTCCTAAAAGCCTGGCTAACTAACTCCTCCAAGCATAGTTCTATAATTGTATTTAAACATTGTGGTTTTGTCTACTTTCTCTCTCCTCTTTTAGACTTAGCCCTTCATGGTTCTTCTGTATATCTCCATTCCCCGGAATATACCTGCTTGTCCAGTGCATTCAGCCTATATTTGTAGAGCATACCAGGGAGCAGATTTTCCTTTAGATTTAATCTTAAGTATTATATCTATATAATAAATCATACAAGCCAGGAGCCATGCACCACCTATAGTCCTAGCAACTTAGGGACTGAGGCAAGAGAATCACAAGTTTGAGGCCAGTCTCACCAACTTAGCAAGACCCTGTCTCAAAATAAAAAGTAAAAAAGGATTGGGGATATAGCTCAGTTGTAAAAGGCTCCTGGATTCAATCCCCAATACCAAAGATAAATTAAATAAATAAATAAAGTAACTTATAGTATATATACACTTAGTAAACTTTGTTGGATAAATAAGAGTACCTGCATTCTATTTTTATTATAAAAAATATAGCAACAAGTATTATGCAATTTACTCACCATAGTAACATATTTTTTAATTTGTTTATATGTGGTTGGCACCTTGGCTGATTCCACATCTTGGCTATTGTTAACGGTGCGACAATAAAAATGAGTGTAAAGGTGAAGGGAAAAAAACAATATAGCAAGATTAAAGATATGTTTAAATTACTAATGTAACCACCCTAATAACAACTGTTTTCCTTAGCCCATTTTCTTCCTTCTTCCTTTTTTATTGGTGCATTATAATTACACATAGTACTGGGATTCATTATGCCATATGCATATTTATAGCATAATTTAACAATCTTACCTTCACTTTCTCTTCCCTCCTCCCTCTCCCTGATCCACTTGCTTTACTGATCTTTTATTATTATTATTTTCATTGCTAGATTATACATATTATATATTCATTAGTGCACTATAAATATATAGATACAGATATGTATATAGACATATATGTATGCAAGACTCATTGTAGTATGTTCATACACAGACATAGCATCATTTGGTAGATTTTGTACCCCAGTAGTTCCCAGTGCCCTGCTTTCCTCCCTCCCTCCCTTCCTTGTTCCCTCCCTCACTTCCACATGAAGAAAAATATTGGACCTTTAACTTTTTTTATTGTTGTATTTGTTCTTTTTAGAAATATATGACAGTATTTGACATTTTATACACACATGGAGTATAACTTATTCTAATTAGGATCCCATTCTTGTGGTTGAACATGATGTGGAGCAACACTGGTCATGTATTCATATATGGACATAGGAAAGTTATGCCCTGTTCATTCTGCTACCTTTCCTATACCCATTCCTCCTCCCTTTCCTTCCTTCCTCTTTGTTGATAAAGAAAATGTGGCATATATACACAGTGGAATATTACTCAGCCATTAGGAGGAATGAAATTATGGTATTTGCTGGTAAATGGATGGAACTGGAGACTGTCATGCTAAGTGAAATAGGCCAATCCCCCAAAACCAAAGACTGAATGTTCTCTCTGATATGCAGATGCTAACACACAGTAAGGAAGGGGAAGGGAAGAATAGAAGTTAATTGGATTCAACCTTTAACTTTCTGAGTCTGGCTTACTTCACTTACAATGATGCTCTCCAGTTCCATTCATTTACCAGAAATTGTCATAATTTCATTCTTTCTTATGACTGAATAAAATTCCATTGTGTATATGTACCACATTTTCTTTATTCATTCATCTGTTGATTGATTTTGGAGACTGGTTCCATAATGTAGCTATTATAGGGGCTAGAGATGTGGGTCAGTGGTAGAACAGTTGCCTGGCACGAGGGAAGGAAGGTAAAGGAAGGATTGAGGAGGTGAGAGGGAAAGAAAAAGAAAAACGTTGTTTAGGCATAACTTGGCTATTGTGAATTGCACTGCTATGAACATTGATATGGCTGTATCACTATTGGATGCTGATTTTAGTTCTCTAAGATAAATACCAAGGAGTAGGATACCTGGGTCTTAACGGTGGTTCCATTCCTAGTGTTTCAGGAATCTCTCTTGCTTTTCAAAGTAGTTGTACCAACTTACAGTCCCACCAACAATGTATAAATGTATCTTTTTCCTTCACATCTTCACCAGAAATTGTCATTATTTGAATTCTTAATGATTACCATTCTGATTGGAGTGAGATAAAATCTCAGCGTAGTTTTGATTTGCATCTCATGGAATGCTAAGGATGTTGAACATTTTTTCATATTTTTAAAAAATTTTTTTGTTTTAGTTGTAGGTAGACACAATACCTTTATTTTTACTTTTATGTAGTGTTGAGGATCGAACCCAGGGCCTCCCGCACGCTAGGTGAGTACTCTACTACTGAGCCACAACCCCAGCCCCGATTTTTTCATATTTTTTTGTTCATTTGTATTTCTTCTTTTGAGAAATGTCTAAACAGATATTTTGATTGGGTTATTTGGGGGATCTTTTGATGTCCAGTTTTTTGAAATCTTTGTTTTCTGGATATTAATCCCTGTTGGAAGAGTGCTGGCACCCTAAGCATGTACCCTTATCACTGAATTACACCCACAGCCCATATGCATGGCTTTTAAATTCTATTTTTCCATACTATTTTAGATTTTTTTTCTTTCAGTGTTGTACAGGCTAAACAAGCACTGGACCTCTGAGCCATGTCCCCAGCCCTCTTAGAAACGTTTTTAATTTTACTTCATTTTTAATTTTACTTCATAGTTTTGTGAAAATGTTTTTTCATTTTAAAGTTTCTCTCTTACCAATTTTCCCAACTTGTTATTTCACTTTGTCATTCCTACAATGGCTATGGGTACACAGCTCTAAGAAATTTATTTTTATTTGTTTTAGATTCAGCAGATATTATTACCATAAATATGTTCAGTATGAATTATGCTTCTAATGTGACAGGTGTATAATAGATAGAAGCTTAGGGTGGAATAGCAATGACTTGATTTTCTGTGATTCTGAACATCCCTAAAGTGGACTACTGGGGTTAGCCAAGAGAGAATAAGATGTAATTGCTTTCCTAAAGTGATAATATCTTTCCAGCATATCCTCTGAATACCAATGAAGGCAGATGATTTCAGGGGGAGGCAGTCTTCATTTGGGAAATGGGAAAGATCAAATGAGGGTAGTAATTAAAATGAGACCAAAATGCAGACCAGGTATATGGTATCATTGAGGAAGTCCATAAGATAGATAATACGTACTGTGAAATATTTTCTAAGAATATTTGTTTATTTAAAAGTCATTCCTCACATATATTTCATAAAATTTTCACAGAAATAATATGGGCTTAGATAAGAGAAACCCCTGACCATTTGTGCCATTTTAAGAATTACACTGTAGGGATGGGATTTAAAATCTTAGGAATACTGAAGAATTAGCACATTGGTTTTAGTTTCATTGTCTATTGTTTTTATTTCACTTTTTCTAAAATCTCCTTTTATTTGGTAATTTAAACTCACTTATTTCTCCGGTAATTAGTAAAGAAGGAAAGAATCAGTTTTTACTAGTAGGACTTGGTATTACACATGCTTGTTTGAGAAATAATCATTTTGTTATTTTCTGCCAAATATATCTATTATTCTGTTCTCATGCCCTCACTTTTACTAGCAAACTAAGTGGTACCATTGTGTTGGGAAAATTGAGTAAAGTAATATATGTAGAGTAAATGGCACATGCTAAAGAATTCAACTTAAAAGTTGGCTGGGTGCAGTGGCAGATACCTATAATCCCAGCAGCTCGGGAAGCTGAGACTGGAGGATCAAGAATTCAAAGCCAGCCTCAGCAAAAGTGAGGCTCTTAAAAAAAAAAAAAAAGTGAGGCTCTAAGTAACTCAGTGAGACCCTGTCTCTAAATAAAATACAAAATAGGGCTGAGGATGGGGCTCAGTGGTTGAGTGCCCCTGAGTTCAATCCCCAGTATTCCTCCCACACACCCACACACAAAAAGTTGCTGGTATTATTTATAGTTGAGTTGCTTGTCTTCATCTCTTTGTGTTCATCTTGAGAAAATGAGAAATATGAGAAGAGTGGATTTTATTAAGTTGCTGAATTTGCTTTATCCTTTGCAAACCTTTGTAGATGAATTATAGCATTCTTTTTAATACATCCATGATGGGAGTGATTGAATGATTCTACTCAGCAAGACCATATTTCTGTATAGAATGAAATAAACATGTCAGAACACATCCAGCTCTATTTAGATGATAAACAATTTGTTTGACATTTTAAATTAATAATTCATACATACAATGTATAAATATTCAACTCAATATGTATTTTGTGTGTTTGTGTGTGGTAGTAGGGACTGAACACAGGGACACTCTATATTGAACTATATCTCAGATGTTTTTATTTTTATTTTATTTCTTGGTTCCAGGGATTGAATCCAGGGGCTCTTAAACTCTGAGTCCCATCCCCAGCACTGCTCCCCACCCTTTTTTTTTTTTTTTTTTTTTAACTTTGAGATAGGGTCTGGCTAAATTGCTTATTAGGGCCTTGCTAAGTTGCTAAGGCTGGCTTTGAACTTGGAATCCACCTACCTCAGCCTCCTGAGCTATGAGGATTACAGGTGTGCATCATCATGCTGTTTTTATTTTTTATTTTGAGACAGGATCTCACTGAGTTTCAAAGGCTGTCCTTGAACCTGAATTACTGGTGTTACAGCTATGCACCACTGCACCTGGCTCTCAGTATGCTTTTGATACAGAAAAGTTTTTGTGGAAATAATTTAAACCTGAAAATATGTTTATATGCAAGCAGGGGGTATTCATAAGAATCACTTGTGAACCATTGTTTTCAATATCAGCTGCTTTTTCCTACTGCTAACTTTGTAAGAGAAGAAGCTCAACAGTGATGTATACTGATACATCTTTAACAAACCAGCTGTTGGTTGGGAGTGAAGATAGAGTGCCCTGATTTGTAGTGTTTGCTGATTTTCATGGAATAAATATTTCCAGTGTAGCCAGTTTTAAGCCACTAAAATGATAACATTGAATATGGAGTTAGGAAAAAGCATATAGGAATACAGCACTGTATAGTATTTCCATCATACAAATAAAATGAATATATTAGAACCTCAAAAAATAGACAATAATGAAATTTAGTACAATTAGGAAGTGATGAATTGTATTTTTTACTTCTATTTTTCTTATAGCTAATGGTAAATGTCTGTGATTTAATTTTTAATATTGTGTTTAACAACCAGCTTCCAAAGTTTCAAAAAAATTCAACAGATTGGGGGGAGCTGGAATCGTGGCTCAGTGATAGGGCACTTGCCTCGCACATGTGAGGCACTGGGTTCAATCCTCAGCACTGCATAAAATGAATAAAATAAATTAAAGGTATTGTGTCCATCTACAACTAAAAAAAAAAATTTAACAGATCGGCTCTTATGAGCTGATGCAAACATAACATTAGAGCTCTGAGGTATCTTTAAAAAAAAAAAAAAACAAGTAATATAGATGCAAGTAACCTACCAACCAGTTATTTTTATAAAATACATATCTGATCCTAAGGCCCAGGAAGGCATTCCATAGTCAGACCCAAAACTTCTTTTCATTTCAGATCATACCAGTTCCCTCACATCCTCTGTATGTCACTTTCACTTGATGTTGGTTACTTGTAGCTTTTCCAACATACCTTGTGCTTTCCTACCCCATGCCTTCTCTTTATCTTCCTTCATTCTTGAATGATCTTACCTCATCTGCCTGACTTTTATAATACTGTTTATTTTTTCTCCTAGAAATAACTCAAAGGCTACTTCCTCTCCTTTCTTATTGTTGGAAATATTCCCATTTTTCTTGATGTTCTCACAGTACTTTATTTATACTTCATTTTGAAGTCAAATAGACAAATGTGTATTTCATGTGCTAGGTTATAAATTTACAATGACTACCTTTGAATCATACTATACATGTTAATAGCCTTAAAATGATTAGTAAATAGGAAAGGTTATGGATAATGCATGATACAGCCTCTACTTTCTCAACCTTTGAGAAACTGATCAAAATTGAAGCTTCTTTTAAAACTAGATGTTTTGCATCTTTTTTCCTAATAATTCAGAACCAAATTAACATTTACATACCTATGTCCTGCATCTCGAGAACACTTAGAGCATCATGATGACTCTGGAACTTACCAAAGAAATATTTCAGAGAACATATGAAACACTTAAGACCAAAAAAAATTAAATTGTGTAACTCCATTTGCAGAATATTTTTATTCCGATTTAGTGTGTTTCATAGTGTTCTCAGCATAAAGCCAAAAGTTATTTTATTGTGTTGCAGGATAAAGTCAAATTAGGCCTTTGTATCAATAAATCTCCATAAAAGAAAAATATCATGCTTTGCTTTGTGATTTGACTTTCATATGTCCTTAAAATTTGCTTTCAGATGTTTTATCTAGGATTATTTGATTGTCTCCACAATAAGTATTGACAGGATCTAAGTATACAAAGGAAATCTTCTGAAGGCAAAACAACCCAAGAATTTCTTGAAGCAAATGCAGCATATTCTTTGTTAGCAGTAGTTCTAATTTTTTTTTCATCTTTTACCCTAAGCTGCCACCTGATGGCAAAAAGTAAAATGACATTTTCCAAACTTCTTTTGCTGTTCCTTGAATTTTTATGTATTCAGCATAGAGCCTCCTAAACTCTAAATGCACATTGTACAAATTCTGTATATTCATTGATTGTTTTTTGACTACTTTGTACCTCAGAAAAAAATTATATTATTTAACCTTTGTTAGACAGCAGTACTACTAGGAAGATTAGTTTACTAATCTTTAGTAGTTTAAGTAATTTACTTTACTTTAGTAATTTATTTTAGTAATTTACTTAAGCAAATAAGTAAAATTAGTTTACTCATTTATGGGGCACTATAAAAATCAGTTTTTTAATTATGGTGTTATTAGTAAAGAATTTTGTTCAACTTTAGTAACTTACTTTTTCTCCTTTTCCCTTTTCCTTCTTCAGAACGAGATCACTCGGATACCATGGTGTTCTTTTACCTGTGGATTGTCTTTTATATCATCAGTTCCTGCTATACCCTCATCTGGGATCTAAAGATGGACTGGGGTCTCTTTGACAGGAATGCAGGAGAAAATACCTTCCTCCGGGAAGAGATTGTATACCCTCAAAAAGTATGTACAGTGATTGCATTCATTAAAAATAATAAATAAATAAATAAATAAATAAATAAATAAATAAATACTTTGGTGTATTGCTAGTTAAGTCCTATCAAAATTATAGACCCAGTCCCTAATTATGCTAACCTAATACAATTAAGAAGAATAATTACCTAAACTACTATTTCAGTCAACAAAAATGTATCAAATGCTTAATATATTATAGACACTATAGGAAGCAAAAACAAAATAAAATTTTGGTTCTCCAGAAGGCAATAAACTATATCCAAGTAGATAAATACAGATTGCAGTACAGTGTGATAAAGATTAGAAAAATAAATAACTTACTACAGTTTGTAAAGGTAGAATTCTCTCTGTCTAAAGTACCCTTTCTCCTCTTTATTTACTTTATAAATTCCTGTTCCACCTTTTTAACTCAGTTTAAGTGTTACTGTTTCTAAAAAGCCTTTATTTTTATAAATGGCATATTTAGCCATTCATATTAGTCCTTTTTTATCTATATAAACTTCCATTTTAGTAGTTATCATATTGTATTACAATTATCTATTTAGGTGTCTGTATTCCTCACTGTTTTAGTAAAGGATAAATGCCATGAGTAGACCTTGAAAGAGATTAAACAGTGAACTGGGAATCCTGACACATGAATTCCCAGCTCTCTCACTAACCAACTCTGTAGCATTAGGCAGCCAGGCTGCAATGGACTCTAAAAGGGAAGAGTGTTAGACTAAATGATTTCTTCATGCATTTCCAGTTCTAAAATTCCTTTATAAGTAAGAAAGTATATATTGGGCCATGAATATTATGCTATACCAAAATGTCACCAATTCCTCAAAATTATATTTTTGAAAAGTATGTGAATGTGTGATACTCAATTGGTAAATAGAGAGGGTTGTTTTCAAGCTTGAAGATTAAAGATAAATGATAGGAAAGTGAAGATAAATGATGTATAGATTAACTTCAGATAAGCAAATGAAGGGGGAAGCTGGGGGGCTTTCATTGACATTGATCTTTTTTTAACCTAAACTATAGCAATAATGAAAATTTATATATAATGATCAAGATTAGACATATTTTTATAAATCCCATTTGAAAAGAAAATAATCAAATAGTCATGAGTTCAGATAAAAAATGGCCCTTTATGTATACCAAATGTGTATGTATGTTTTATTGCTGTTTATATTGCTTTTGTCTTAGAGCTGTATTTGTTTCTCACCGTGATGATTGCTTAGATGAACTGTTTTTATAAATGTTAATCCATTTTCTTTTGCAAATAATTCTAACATTGGTTTCTGTATAATAAAATTAGTGAATAGAATCTTTGGTTTCTTTATTATTACATATATTCATGACCCTAGGCAATTAAAGAATATGTTTTCCTATATTTTAGTTTGCAGATTTATTAAAAAAAAAGGTTCTACTGAATCACCACATCCCTCTCAATTTTAAAAAAGAAAATATTGGGATAAAAATCATCCAGTTTGAAAAGTGAAGAAACCATTTTTGAAGTTCAGTGAACCTTCATTAAAAATTAATCAGTTCCTTGGAATTAACAATGCATAATACTGAGCACCCAGATCCAGGAACCATTTTCATTATCTCCATATTCAAACTAAACTTGTGCGTCTCTTTATCTCAAGTTTTGTGTATTTTTCCCAAAACTCTTTCACATCTTTGGTAACATCCGCTCTCACCACACTCAGCTGTAGGTAGCATATCAGTTGACTCTTAAAGGTTCATGAAATTGTAGTTCTTCACTTAAGTCTAGAAGGAATACAGTGAATGTGTATTTGTCTGAAAACTGCATTATCACTATACATGGAGGATGGGAAAGGGCACAGAGATATGTGAATGTGTTAAAATCCTCACAATAATCCTTATAAAATCTAAATAATTGGCTTTCAATGGATATTGTCTAAAATTGACTAATCAAGATGAAGCAATATATACATACATCTCTAGGAAATGGAAAAAAGAAGGTAGCAAAGGTGATTGCTTTATTTTTAGTTCATAGCCTTCTAATAATGGCTAATATTACTTTGTTAAAATTAAATTAATATTATGTCAATAAATACCAGTTCTAGTTCCCCAAAATGTCACAACCTTTAAATACATATATTAAAGAGATAATCATTATTAATAATGAGCAAATCCCTGAAATATATCTTGGCATTTTGTGTATTTAAAACATTTGTGTAGCCAGAACTGGACTCCTAAATCCTGAGGAGTACCTGGAAGTATTAGTAGAGTACTGTGGTCCCCATGTAAAAATAGGACATTTTAAAAATTCATCCAAGCTTAATTTCATTTATTAACATCAAAAAACAAGGCCAGGCGCAGTGGCACATGCCTGTAATCCCAGCACTTGGGAGGCTGAGGCAGGAGGATTGCAAGTTTAAAGCCAGCCTCAGCAACTTAGTGAGGCCCTAAGCAACTCAATGAGACCCTGTCTCTAAATAAAAAATAAAAATAGGGCTGGGGATGTGGCTCAGTGATGGAGTACACCTGGGTTCAATCCCTAGTACCAAAAAAAAAAAAAAAAAACGGCAAAACTTTCTTTAGATACAAGGTAAGGAAATTTGAAAACACATGAGCAAATAGCCCAGTTAGTAAATCTGCTAATGATCTTTAATATTATCTGTTAGGAAATCAGCATATCATGTAGCTGCTAGAATGTATTTTTCAATTGATCAAGGTTCTCATCTAGCTTATATTTCTGGAACCTAGAAGAAAGTTGGTATATAATATGGGAGTGAAATATATTTGTTAAATGATTACTAAAACTTGGTAATATTTCATTTTGAATATCTCATTGTTTAAGAAAAAACAAAATTGATGAAATCCTAAAATATCATACTTACTTATGCAAAACTAAATAGAATATAACTTTTTCCTCTTGAACCTCTGCCTGTTGGTGGAACATGCATGAGTGTGTAAGTGTCCTGCTTTGTGAGAAAAATAATGGGAATCATAGTCAATTTCCTTATTATTCCTTAGGCCTACTACTACTGTGCCATCATAGAGGATGTGATACTACGCTTTGCTTGGACTATCCAAATCTCAATTACCTCTACGACTTTGTTGCCTCATGCTGGGGACATCATTGCTACTGTCTTTGCTCCTCTTGAGGTTTTCCGGTAAGCAAACCATTGAAAAGTTTATGAAAGATTCTTTCTACCAAAAAGATGCCCAGTACTTAAAAATCAGAATTTATTATGATTTATACTTGAAAAGTTTAAATTTCCAACTTTTCTCAAACTTATCATCAGCCCCAGAGTTGGAAAATCCTACCTAAAGGACTTTTAAGAGATTAATGCTTATAGTTAAAATAATTATTGATGATTACCTAAAAGGTTTTTTTTTAATTGGGCTTCATTTGAGAGTGACAAATTGAAATTGGGTGGTAAAAAGGTTTAAGAAATTTAAATCATTTGAGAATGTCTTTTACAATTCAGTAGTCTCAGTTATTCAGCAAAACTTCACTTGAAAGCAGCAAAAATCCTGGGTAAAAGGTTTAATAAGTCTTCCTGAAAGTATAAGTGATCTGACAAAATAACACAAAATCTAAGTGAAAGTAAAAACCCCAAGAAAAACAGAACACTAAAGCTACTTTTGCACTATAGAAATTTACCACACCTGGTGACTTTGAGATTCAGAGTGATTGCCAATTTAAATTTTTATATACCTACTCAGGTACCTCAAAAATAGGTAAAGCAAAAGTTGAAAATATATAAAGCAGAAGTTGATATTGCCAAAAAGTATAGGTAGATGAATTTATAATTTTAGTGGAAGATTTAATATATTTCCTTTAATATAGATTAATAAGTAGTTAACAATTTACATATATAGAACATTGCATCCATAAACTATGACATACACATTTTTTAAATGCCAAAATTAACAATAATGGGCAATAAAACAAGTAGCAATAAATTTGAGAGGATTCAAATCACAGAAAGATAAAGTTTTCAAATATTTAGAAATTTATAACCTAAGGGTCAAAGTTGAAATTGTAATGCAAATGTCAAAATATCTTGAATAAAATGAAATTGAAAATATAACAAAAGGAAAATGTTAAATGAAGCTAAAGCCAGGCTTAGAGGGAAGTATATAACTTTAGGTGTATATATCAGAAAAGCATATAGTGCAAAAAATTAGAAAAAAATTTTAAAATAGCAGGACAAACCCAGAATAAAATAGATAGAAAAAAATATGAAGAACAGAAATTGATAGAATAAAAAAGAAGGCACAAATTGTGAATATCAAAAATCCTAAAGACTTTTTAGAGTAAGACGATATTATAAGCAACTTTATGTCTTTAAATTTTAAAAATTTAGATGAAATGGTCAAATTCCTCAAAAGGCACAATTCACCAAAACCAAAAAGAAAAAATAGAAAATCTGGTAAACTTGCATATATTAAAGAAATTGAATTCATATTTAAATACTTCCCACAAAGAAAACTCCAGACCTAGGGAATTCTTCCACATATGTGAAGGTGAAATATTACCATTTTTTAAGAAATTGCTTCCAGAGGAAAAGGGACAAAAAAGATAACACTTTCCAGTTTGTTTTTTGTGGGCAAGCATGACTTTATTATTTAAACCTATAAGAATATTCCAAGAAAATATACTAACCTGTCTCAACCACTGTATTGTCTTGCAATATAGTTACAAAAGTCCTAATAAACAAAATACTTGGTAATGTATCCAGCAATATATATTAGGTTCATCTAGAAGTACAATATTTAACATTCAAAAATTAATATGCATGATTTACCTCATTAATGGAATAAAGGAGTGGGGCACCAAGAACCTCAATATATGTAGAAAAGGCCATTGTTAAAAATCAATATGGAGGAACTTTAGATTACATAGAGGGAAATGAGAGGGGGAGGAGCAGGGATATGAAAAATGGTGGAATGAGACAGACATCATTACCCTATGTACATGTATGATTAACAAGAATGGTATGACTGTACATCATGCACAACCATAGAAATGAAAATTTGTACCCCATATGTGTACAATGAATCAAAATGAAGTCTGTAAAAATTTAAAAAATCAATAATTAAAAAAAAATCAGTACCTGGTTGGGACTGCAACTGTAGTCCCAGCTACTTGGGAGGCTGAGGTAGGACTTTACCCTCGGAATTCAAGGCCAGAATTCAAGATCTATTTTGGCTCCTAGTTCAGAGATTTCTGTTACCTGACTCCATTATTTCCAGGTCCATGGTGAGGCATAACATGGCCAAGAGCATATGATGGAGCAAAGATGTTCACCTCATGGCAGACAGAAGGCAGAGAAAGAGAGGGAAAGCAGCAGGGGTCCCAATATACTCTTTTTTTTTTCTTCTTTTTCTTTTTTTGAACCAGGGATTGAACTCAGGGACACTCGGCCACTGAGTCACATCCCCAGTCCTATTTTGTATTTTATTTAGAGACAGGGTCTCACTGCGTTGCTTAGGGCCTCGCTAAATTGCTGAGGTTGGTTTTGAACTCGCGATCCTCCTGACTCAGCCTCCCAAGTCGCTTGGATTACAGGCGTGCACCACCACGCCCGGCTCCAATATACTCTTAAGAGCTCTCCCACAATGACTTCCTCCAATGAGGCTCCACCTCCTGAAGGTTACACCACCTCCCAGTAGTGCCACATGCTGGTGACCAAGCTTTTTTAGCTCATAGCCTTTGGGGATATTTCAGATTCCAATCATAAAACTTATAGGGCCCCCTGTGGATAACCCCTTCTGCCTCTCCATTTTTATCTCCTGCTATTTTAACCTCACTGGGTTCGCTCTACCCCACTGCCCTTCTTGCTAATGTTTCAATACACCAAAGGCATTTTCATGTTGGGCCTTTTATGTTCCCTACCTATGATGTTTTTCTCCATGACTTGCTTCCTTATATTATTCAGGTTTTTGCTAAATGCGTACACTCTCCTTCACCAGCCTTATGATATCATACTCTATGCCCTTTTCCTGCTTTACTTTCCCCAGCTTTTCATCAGCTGATTGTTTACATCTGTCTTCACCACAGAATAAGGGCAAAGGCTTTGTCTGTCTCATTCAGTGCCTTTTCCTCCCTTGCAGTTGGTATTCAGTAAATATTTGTTGGATGAAGTGAAAATGAGTAGTCCAAAATTGCTTTACTTTTGCATAGTATACTCATTTTACCACCTCTACACTGTCTTTCTTGGTTTCATTTAAATATTTTAGCCCTTAATTCCTTGTATTGTTTTCATTAGTAGAAACTTGATATTGTAGGAGGTTTACAGGCAGTAGAAAGTATATTCAACTCTTATAATTAATGTGTTTGCTCTACCCCATTTTGCTAAGGCGGTTTGTGTGGAACTTTTTCCGCCTGGAAAACGAACATCTAAACAACTGTGGTGAATTCCGTGCTGTGCGAGACATCTCTGTGGCCCCCCTGAACGCAGATGATCAGACACTCCTAGAGCAGATGATGGACCAGGATGATGGGGTACGAAACCGCCAGAAAAATCGGTCATGGAAGTACAACCAGAGCATCTCCTTGCGCCGGCCTCGCCTCGCTTCTCAGTACGTATAGCTGCCACTAGTGTAAGGCATATTTCCTTTGTTTTTTAGCCTTTAATAACATTAAACTAAGAAGCTATCAAGTTAAACTGAATGAAATTGCAGACATTTAGCCATTTTTCACCTACAAAAAAAATAGTAATAGCCGTTTCATATGATCCAGCTTGCAGAATGTCTTAGCACATAGAGTAAATATCATTAGTGCACAACCTGCTAAATGGGCATTAGAAGGTATGCTGGGGATAAAATTGTTGGGGAATGATTTACTTGACTCTTCAGTAGTTTTGTAAAAAATAATCTTCAAGTTATAAACTTCAAGTATTGTGTCATCTTTGTAACCTTGATCAAGTTCCTTAATTTTTCTTTATTATCCCTCTTCTATAAATTGGGATTAATACAGCCGGTGCTCATACAGTGATTAAGAGGATTAAGTTCGTTATCATATGGAATTTACTCTAGTTCCTTCACAGAAAGACCCCAATAAGTATAAGCTATGATTATTTTATCTTATTTAATACCTACAATAATTTTATCAGTCATCGACTTTGTATGTTCCCAAAAGTAATAATAAATGTAGAATACATGGTGACTACAAATGAAGTTTAAAGACAGTAGATAGCATAGAAGATTGAAATGATGGAGGAGATTTAAGCATGAGCAGCAGTTTGGGGAAGGATAAGGAGTGTTTGAATAGGCTAGAGATTCAGTGAAGACTATCAAGGCAGAAATGAGAGGCCAAAAGGAAAACATGAGACAGAATTATAGTGAGAAAAATTCACTTGAGTAGATGAAATATTGTCAAAGATTGAAAAGCACAAGCTTGATCTTGTACATGGGGGGAAAATCACATTTTTTTCATAGAAGAAAGTTAAGGAACACAAAGGGCTGGAAGAAAATGCTATACGTGGTCTGTGGTCTTGTTGAGCTTCTGATTTTGAAAGTCTAATCCTTGTAAGTTACCAGCAGAGGGCAATCTGAACATACACTGTTTTTGTTTGAAAAACAAGAAGACTCTTTGGCAGTAAATAATGTTCAATTTCAGGTATTTAGTGGGAAAACACTGGGAATCTAGATGCCAACCAAAGGAAAACATTTAGATTGGAACAGGTTATGTGTGATGAAGAGAGAAGGGAATCTAAAATAATATCTTAGTTCTTTCTCACTTTATGACTCATGCAATCTTGAGTACATCCTTAACCTTTTTGAACATCAGTTTCCCCTTCTGTCAAATAGGAATAATAACTGCTATTTCACCAATTGTTACTTGACTCCATGGACTCTCAGAAGTTTCAGAATAAGATTACCTAGTTCCATTTTTCACCCAGTTTAGGAATCCCTTCTATGTAAAATAAATAGATGATCATTTTATGCTGATTGAAAATTAACAGTGTTAATGAAGTGTATATTGATCTGAGGCACCTGGTTTTATTGTTGGATAATTATAGCAGTGGATACATTATGTTTGGTTGAAATATGTGTCCTTATGATTAAACTATTACTTCACCAATTTGATTCTCATTGGGCTCTTTCACATAGCGTATAATAAGTCTCCTCCCTCTTCTGCATCAGGTTTTGCCAGCTAGTTAAAGACAAACAACTATCATGCCTCTCCTTAGGTCTTGTCTCCTGCTAGCCAGCTTCTAGTTTTTCAGGCATACTTCAAATAGTATTATTTCTTTCATCCTGATTTCTTTCATTTGTTTATGCTTTATTGATTTTTACATCGATTTTCTCACCTGATATGCATACTGTCCATGAGGTAAAAGGGATATTAAGTGAAATAATTATTTTTATTCCTTATTTACAAATTATGGAAATGGGCATTCAAAAGAGGTTAAAGAGACATATCATAAGTCAAAGTTGGTGCTCAAATTCAGATTGTCTTATTCAGATTTCCTCTCTGTTAAACATGACCTGCTGTTGTTTTTATTATATTCCTCTTAGTGTTTTTTTAATAATGCTGGAAATTGAACATGAAACTTGAGGAATAGATCATCTGGTACAATAGATGGTACCTGTTTAGGATGTTTATTAGTGGTGGTGGGATTGAAAATGTACTTAACATTGTGAGTGTGTTGTAATGTAGTAATGGACTAAATGCTTTTCTTTCCCTCTTTTACCACCAGATCCAAGGCTCGTGACACTAAGGTATTGATAGAAGACACAGATGATGAAGCTAACACTTGAATTCTCTGAAGTCTAGATTAACGTCCTTGTTTTCCTACTCTACAATTCTTTCCTCGACCAACGCAACCTCTAGTACCTTTTTCCAGCTGAAAACAGGAGAAAATATGTAACACATTTTCCGAGCTCTTCCAGATCGGATCCTATGGACTCCAAACAAGCTCACTGTGTTTCTTTTCTTTTCTTCTGTTTAATTTTAATTTTCTATTTTTAAAACAAGTATTTACTTCATTTTGCCAATCAGAGGACATTTTAAGGAACAAAAACATAGTACCTTATGGATTGTTTACAATCACAAGGACACAGATACCTATCAGGAAGAACAGGCATTGCAAGGACCCTCTGATGGGATGGTACCGAGGTAGCTCGGCTTCTGCTTGGTCCAGTTTTGACTGGTTAAAACCGGACATTGGTTTTTAAATTTTTTGTCAGTTTATGTGGAGAATCTTTTCCTTTCCTTCATACCCAGCGCAAAGGCACTGGCTGCACTTGCAGGGAAAGTGCATCTTGGAGCAGTACCTTCATTCATGAAGCTACTTTTTAATTTGATGTAACTTTTCTTATTTGGGAAGGGTTGCTGGGTGGGTGGGAAATATGATGTATTTGTTACATATAGTTTTCTCATTATTTATGAAACTTAACCATAAAAGAATGATATAACTCCTGTGCAATGAAGGTGAACAGTGAAAGAAGATGGGGAAACTAATTTTGGATGACACGTATGAGGGTCAGTCCCACATACCTCTTTAGGCTGACAACTTGCACCAGTTTGACTTTTTATTTTCTTTTCAATTTAAGCCAAAGTTTTATTACTAAATTTTAAGTTGCTGCTGCTGTAGAGTGCTGAGAATCTCTCTCATAACACCGCACATACTTCTACACACTTTAACCCCACTGGTTGAAATTCACATAAGAGAATCTGATACTTTTAGGAACAAATATGGAATACATTTACCCTTACTCCAACCAAAACAACTGAAGTTACACTTTGTTATGCTTCAGCATGGGGTGTGGTTGTAGCATAATCTTCACTAACTCTGGAAGGCAGGGCTATTTCAGAGATTCTTCACACCCTTTTTAGACAGTTTTTCCTCTGGTCTCACCCGTTTGAGCCAGAGTTTGATCAAGTTAAAAGTCTGTTAATGGGACATTTTTGAGCATGTGAAACAAATTATCCTTCCTCCTTCATGTTACATTCATACAGAAGATCTTGGCAGCCATTCCTCTAGCAGTGTTAATGCAAGAATTTAATGCCCTCACATGATAGAACCGGCTTTTGAAATTTTGAGGACCTAACACTGGTCATACATAAAATATATATTTCTTAGGAATTTCAGTCTATTATAGTCTATATGCAATACCCATTTTCACTTTTTTGTCTAATTTATTCCCTTTCTTCCTAAATTCTCAAAATAAGCCCTGAAACTATAAGGCATTTTATTTTCTTAAGTGTGATTAGCATTAAGTTTAGCATTTCAGGGCTGGGGACGGGTGTGGCTCAGTGGTAGAATGTTTGCCTCCCATGCACAGGACCCTGGGCTCAGTCTCCAGCACTGCAAAAGTAGTTTAAAAATAGCATTTCATTATCTAACAAAATTAACATAAATACCAGGAAAAAGTAAAGTATGTTTTAATTATCCCTCTAAAAGCCAAGATTCCAAAGTCATCATCAGTAGATTTGTTAACATAAACTTACTTCTGTCATTTTCTGCTTAATTTAAGTCAAAAGATCAAGTAAGTAGAAAGCAGCTTGTTGACAGATGCTTTGTCTTAAAAATGAATGGCTACTGCCCTTTAATTCACCCTTTTTGTCATCATAAATCTTTACTCAACCCTGTCATAATTCCAGTAGATTACATTAAAGTCACTGTTACTACCAAAATTCTTCCAATTAACTGACAGTCTCTTTTAAAAGGAGTTTTCTTCCATCTTTATTCTGACAAGCTTCCAAAATTTGTTCCCTTTCTGAATCAAGATTTTTTTTTTCTGAAAAAAAAAACATACAATTTTGTGGCCTCTATTGCTTTTTTGTGTTTTGCCAACCATGCCCCTTGTCTCAAAACTGAAAAGAAAGTGCTTATTTAAAAAATGTTTTAAATAAATTGAATCCTTGATAATAATCAATGGTACCAATTTAGTGATCCTTAGATTAAAGGTTGCATTATTTCAACTTAGGGTTTTTTCCCCCCTATTCTGCGTTTTGTACCTTAGAACTATAGGGGAAGTATCACTGGTCTGTCAAGCAATCGCAGTAATTATTCCTAAGGATATAGAGAAGTCCAGTGACCAGTCATTTCTTGTACAAATAAAATTGGTGGTATTAATGTGTATCCAGAGCCATTTGAATTGTCAGCTTCATTCTCTATTAGTAAATCTAGATGATGTCACACACAGTCTTACACTTAGCTTCTGGTATTTCTACTTCAGTGTATCCTATGGCCATTTCAGTCTTTCTCCAACTTAACAATTCTAGGCCCTCGTCAGCATTACTTTTTCATATAAAATACGATAGATGCATTTGTCCTACTCGTATAGTCTACTGAAAAATAAGGCTTATGTAATTTTAAGCTTACTATGACAGATGCTCAAATATGTATTTAAATGCACAGCTTCACGTTCCTTTTAAAGCTGTAAAAAGAAAAAAGGGCTTTTCCTCATCGAGAAAGTTTAGAAGACAAAGTATGATATTTAAATTTTTTCCTTCAAAACAGGCTGTATGCATTTTTCTCTCCTCAATTGTATACACCTAAGCAGTGTGAATGCTCCATCCTACCTAAAATTTTACTGGAGACTCCTGTACACTGAAACTCAGTGACTTTCTTAAAAGCAACTGAGTCATCTTACAGTCTAACCAAAGGTGAAAGAAACTCAATCCTATTTTAGGTTTAGAAATTCTAGTGTTATTTTTGAGAACCACTTAATTTTTAATGTCAGTTAAAAATCCTCCCCCAGAAGAATGAAAAGAAAGGTGCTTAGTAAAAGATGAAAATTCATATTTCATTTTATGATAGTATAGAAAGCACTGATGTACAAGGAGAAATGGAAAGACAGAAAAAAAATGGTTTATTTGCTATGCACAAATGAGTGCCTATATTTAAGACTGCCCATACCATTACAACAAATAATTGGGAATTTCATATCATACAAATACAATAAAATGAACAAAGATGAAGTCATCAGTAACTATGATGGTCATTTTTAAGTTTGGAAAGAAGTGAAAACTCCACCTGCAATCTTCTTTCCAGTACTTTGCCATTAGTCTCCTTAGGTGAACTGCTTAAGTTCAGGTTCAGAGGCAAGGGTGTAGGAGGAGAATGCCTTAGTAGTGACCTGTACAAACCCTTAAGGAAGGAGAATGAAGCCCAACCCCTGGGATCCACAGTTCCCTAGTATACTAGACATGAGATTTCTGCTATTTAACTGAGCTCTTGCTATATGTAATTTGTTGATATATTGTATTTTTGCACCATGATTTGACAGCTACATTCACAACTAGAGAAAACAATTCATCCATTTCTGAAGAGGTAAACTAAGGCAAGATAAGAAGAAAGTCACCTGATACCGAGTCATACAGGCAGCAGATTAACAGACCTTTAGTTGAAGAGGAGTAAATTAATTTTGGAGATGGCAAAATACAAGAAGATATTGGCCCTTGGCAATAGAAGCGAGGAAAGTATGCGAGTTTGGTGTGCAGGTATTAATCTCCATCCCTCACCAGTGGTTATTATGCTGCCCACAAAGAGCAATTGTTCTTTATCCCCACATGAAATTTTCTAAGCAGTTAACTAGAACATTTTCTTATTCTAAGGAAAAGAATTTTAAAAATAACCCTGTCCATAGAGTTATTTTAGAAACTTGGGATTCTTGGAAATGATTACCACTATATTTGATAAACAGGTTTCAGGTTTTTGTTATTTTAACAGTTTGCATAAAAGTTACCTAATTTTCAAAATAAGTACTTCTTACTATAAAGAATATATTTGAATTTTTAAATTAAAATAGCTTTTTAGATTAAAGCAAAATCATGTTGAATCTTTGGCTCTCTCAACTACAAAAATCACCATACTTTTCTCAAATCTAATAAGAAGCCAGTACATTACAGATAAACTCTATAGTGACCAGGTGAAATAGAAGTTCTGGTAGAACTTTTGAAAAAGGGTAAAGAAGAATAAATCATATCAGCTTAGTTTTTTTTTTTTCCTAATTGGTTTTTGTGTTTGTGTTTTTTTTTTTTTTTTTTTTTTGCTTGTTGTCATTTTAAAATTTTCTGAATTACTTATACATACACTTCTACATTGCAGATAGCAGTCTGGATACTAAATCTTAAACGCTCCCAACTTTCTGCTTTGTTTTTCAAGTCCATACATTAGGGCACATGGTGATATGGATTAGAATTAATTGTGTTACAGCATAAGAAGTGTGTGCTTTTCAGTGTTACAGGTCAACAATTTCTAAAGCATTAACCACACTCCACTCAACAAATACGAAAAAGTAAAAGCGTCTCATTAGGTTTGGAAAAGCTTAAGTTAGGCAACGTAAGATGCTTGTCTGGGGATGGGGAAGAACCTGCTGATAGGTATGGCTCCTAAAGCCTTTCTTTTATCAACTGTTAAAACTGACACTGAGCCCCTCAGAAACAATCTTTCAGAACAATCTTTCTTAGGGTGGAAGAGGAAGCATGAGGGACAAGAGTTTCCCCTGAAGTGAGAAGAATCATTATGCTAATTTTCCTCTGAAGCGTGTTTCCTTGTAGCAAACCTATGGCCTATTTTATGCTACCTTCAGTTTTTTGTATGGTGCCATCAACCGAAGGACAATCAAATCACCTATCGTTTGCCTTGGATTCAGTATGTCTGCTATTTACACAACCTCACCTTGTGTACCTTCAAAACTGTTATGTTACTTGACTTCTATTCCCTTTTCTCTGTACCACGGCAAATCAGAGGACAGACTGCAGCACTACTAGACAGATGTGGACTTCTAAGAGAGAGCAAGGATTTCACCTCACTGTCCCTTGACTGTTACTCAGGTCCCTGCCTGCATTTCCCTGTCTGTAGCAACACCAGCATGGTGGGAGCAGGGAGAAATTGTGGGAAATCACTGAAGAGTAATTGTTCATGACACTTATTGTTCCAAACTGTGAGATAAAATTGTGAGCCACTCAGTTCACTTACGAAAAGAACAAAACTAAACTTTATCAGATTGTAAAGATTAATTTCTTACCATTTTCTGGATTAGCACAGAAGCTTGTATCAATGAAGAGTATTTAGGAGGGAATGAAGTGGAAAAGTGCATTCTTCTTTTCAGACCCTCTCCCTCTGCTGTTTCCTTCACACGCCCACCCTCCTCCACGCTGTGTTGGTAAATGAAACTGAAACCCTGAGCTATCGTCGTCAAAGTAACTATGGATTGTGATTAGTCCTCTGTGGGTGCTTCTTCTTTCCCTCTTTTTTCTCCCTTGCTTTCTTTCTTACTCTCCACTCTGGTAAATGGAAAAGGTGACGTCAAAGAACTGATGCTTGCTTGGACCATGATGTATCTGTGACTATGCTCTTAGCTGTCTCCTTTTTCCTTCTTATATGGGTAGAATTCTTAAAAGACGTGGAGTTCCCTTCTTGATAAGTAGGTTAAATGCACAATGTGGTACTGTTTTATAGTTTCTAGATGGTTGTATAAAGCAAAAAGTTAATGTGGTTATGTGTTTTTAAAAGAAAATAAGTGATTGGTTATAAAACTTTGTCCTTTTTTCATTATTACAAGCTCTCTGTTTTCCAACAATTTGCCGACTCCTTTGTCACTGGTGGATGGTTTGTGTCACTGTGTTTTTTCTCTTTGGGAGTCTTAGATTCTTGAACTTGGTTCCCTTTAGGACTTACTAGTATATAAGTTTAGAGAAAACAGACTACCATGGTGAAATTTTTTTAAAAATCATTTTACTAAATTAAAAAATAATCTTAAATCGCCATTTTTCATGAGATGTGACTCTAAATCAATGGGATTAATGCAACAAATTTGGTTGTTTTTTTAACTCTTTGAGTTAAAAAAAAATTAGTTGAAGCATTTAAAAAAACATTAGTTCAAGCTTTAGTTGAAATGATATGTTAATTACATGTTAGAAAGCTGGACACTTGTCAGTACAGGCCTGCCCTATTTGGGACCAGAGCATTTTCTGCTGAATTCCTCAGTTAAATAGTATTTCCAAGATTTGTCTAGAAAAAAATTATAAAATTACCAAAAATGAAAAGAGAAAAAATAATTTATTCGCTAAAGCATTAAAGCCTTTTCAGGAGTCTGGTGCTATGGCACATGAAGCAGAAGGATCACAAGTTCAAGGCCAGCCTGGGCAACTTAGCAAAACCCTGTCTAAAAGAAGTGGGGGGCTGGGGATGTAGCTCCATGAGAAAACACCCCTGCTTTCAATCCCCAGTGTGTGGGGGGTGCTTTTCATTTAATTTTAATACCAGAAGCTCTGTTCTTACTATATTTCTCTGTAGGCTGAACAATAATGTAATTAATATGGTTTCCAAGCCAAGTCAAGACAAGCTGTGCAGATGAATCACTTGATACTGAACACTCTTTTCTAGTTTGATAACATACTCAACATTGTATACCTGTAGTCTTTTATATTTTCCAAATAGCATTGTAGTTTCATGGGGATTAATGAACCATTGCAATTTCTTTATGAAGAAATAAAGACCTAGAGCAGAACATAAGGCTTAATAGAGGACAGTTTTTGATTTGAAAGTGTTCCTGAGACAAGAATTTAACTCCCTAGCTAGGATCCCAGGAGTTGGTGCAAACTTGCTTCTAACATGGCCCCTGGAGGCATGGAAAAAGGGATGGCCCACGCTGAGCAAAGTTGAAATTCCAGTCAGGAAACTGGCAAACAGTGCAGGAAAGGGGCAGAGGGAGGGGGGAGGGAGGACCAGAGATGATTGCACATGCTGTACCAATCTGGTCCCTAAAGAAGCTAAATGGTTAGGGGGAGTCATTGTAGGCCATTGCAAATTTAATCAAGTATAGCTCCAGTTGCAGATGTAGCACCAGACGTGGTGTTCTTTTCTAATCAAAACAATCAGAAATGGTTCACATTTCCATGAAAATATACGTTAACAGTTTTGCTCCAAGGCCATGAAAAGTCCAAAGAGATCTGGACCAGCTGGACATCCTTAGAATACCACTTTGATTTTTTACATCAATGGCACTGTTAATTGGGTGGGATGAGCAAGAGGTGGCTAGCATGCTGGAGATTTCACTAAGATATGCATGTACTCCAGAGGATTGAAAATAAACCCTAGAAAGATTAGAAACCTGTCACATCTGTAATGTTTTCAGGGGTCTAGTAATCAGACATCTCCAAAGTATCTTGTACTTCCTGCTATGAAGAAGGTGGCAGAGCTCTAGTAAGCCTCAGGTTCTTCTGTTAACATATTCCACACCATCCTTCTTACTCTTTCTTGTTCTGGAACCCATCTTTGAGTCCAGAACAAGAAAGGGCTCTGCAGCTGGCCCACGCTGTCATGCAGGCAGTCCTGCAGCTTAGAATCTCACAGACCCTGTGGAGATGTAAGTGGTGAGAAAGAATATATAGAATTTGTGGCGAGGCCCAGTGAAAGAATCATAATGCAAGCCCCTGGGGCTCTGGAGCAAGACTGTGCCATGCAGTGAAGAATTATATACCTTTGAAAAACAACTCCTAACCTGGTAAAGAATGTCTGACCATAGGTCACCAAGGACCTAGTGACTAGAACTTTCCAACAAATGCTGTTTCCCATCAGTCCACCCAGCCACAATCCACCATAAAATGGAAGTGGTACCTCGAGGACTGAGCACAAGCAGGATCAGAAGACATAAGCAGATCCCAGACCTCCCTTTCACCTGCCATTATTGAGTATAAGCCCCTAGTTGGTGATTTGATATAAAAGAATGTGAAGTAAGCCACATAACAAGGGAGAAGCCAATAAGATAAAAATTAGGAGAGAATGGGCATCGTGAAACAGAAGAAAAATTTCACAGAAGACTAGCCTTGTAAACTTCCACAGAGAATTTGAATACGGTGAGTAAGAAAGTAACCTATGAGCATGACCACATGGGCAGGCTTGCTGAGCAACAAGAACAGTGGTGGCTGAGGGAGGAAACTAGAGGGTTTGGATAAGATCACATCAATGTCAAAATTAGGATAAACCCCCCCAGGGCTGGGGATATAGCTCAGTTGGTAGAGTGCTTGCCTCAGAAGTACAAGGCCCTGGGTTCAATCCCCAGCACCCCCCAAAAAAGGGAGCCCCATCATATTGGTATGCTTGGGATAGTCACAGTTAATTTTATTTAAGATTGAATAATGAATTGTATGGTCACCCTATGGGTGTTAGGTTTTTAAAAACTTATAATTAATGCAACGAGCATTTTGACATGCATATTAGAGGTAGATAGGAACGATTTGGCACAGAGGTCAAGAACATTAATGTAAGTAAACAACCCCATCTTTAAGGAATGGCGTCATTGGAACTTTGCTGTAAATTAACAGCTAAAAAGCAATGTTCTAGTCTCTTATCCTGAAATTTCTGAGTTAGAAAATGGAGCCTGTGGCCTTTTTAGTTTTGCCCCTGGGTCATTTCTCTTTCTCCCTGTGTAGATATCCTCCTCTCCTTAGGTCTGCCTTCATGTTTCCTTTTTCATATTTATTTCCACACCTGCTGGTCACTCTCCCTTCTTCCTTAAAAGATATTAATTCCAGGAAAGAGTCATCATCTTCAACCCAAATCCTGTTGTCATTCGACATATGTTTAAATTGCCCGGAACTTCCAGGTTTCAATTCCATTGACTGGCAGCTCCACTCCCCTAAAGGTGCTCTTCAAGTAAATCTCAACTGAATAGTCAACTGTAATCTCTATTCTAATTCAAGGAGCATTTCTTAATTCTCATACGTTGGCATGAATGCATCAACTGAACCCCATCAGGGTTTACCTTATTTTAAACTCTCTTGATTTTCTGGAACATTATCACATTCTTATGTGATTCCAGATTGAAAAGAGTGTTTGTGTTAGGTTTTTCAAAACTTTTTTCATTTTTACAACATGTAAAACAAACCTAACCAGGTCGGCATGAATTATTCAAATAGGCAAAAATAGCCATCATGGCCCAGCAACACAAGTGTCAGCCCTGTCCATCCGTTCATCTTTTAAAGAAACTACAATCGACCTAACAAAGTATTAAGCTTCACTAATTAATCACTCTTAATTTTATAATTTCATGACAACTGAACTTGTAGAAAGAAAAAAAGGACTTTGAAATCAACTGAACTATTTCAGCAACTCTCTGGCTCTGAGCCTTAGAGTAACTGGCGCTCTCTGGCCTTCAGATTCCCACCAGTTAATTGTAATTATTTATAGTATCTCATAGTGGAGTTTTAGATAAGAGGTGAAATAATGAAATAAACTGAAAACAGAAATTAAAACAGGAAATAAAGCCATCACCCCTTTGTTCTAGCCCTGCCCCTTTTCCTCTCTTATTTTTGCTTCCTTCCTCATTTCATTCCCACATGATCTTTTCAGGGGAGCTGATTCATGCTGGTTAGGTGTTCGAGGAAGTCTGAGACTTGATATATTTAATCCTTTCCATGAAATAGCAACAACCTTCCTAATAAAATGCATGGATATATGTAAGCAAGTCTCTGCAACTAAGAAAGTAATACATCTAAGATTTTCTTGTAATCATATTTCTGACATTTCCATTAATATTATTTAGCTTTTCATTTTTTGTAATTTAGTTTGTTTCCTGCTAGAAAGCAATAGTAGATGTCAAAGATTTTAAAATGTTGACCAAGAAAACTTAAAATTGAAAAATTCTATTAACATTTGTTTTCATTGTTTATGTTCTGGTGAATTGGGAAAACTTGATATTATTTGACTTTAGTGCAAGACTATTATTCAATATTTAATGGATGCAAAATTTAAGATTTAATGGTGTAATTCTATAACACCTTAATTTGTCAGAGTCCTACTACATTGAAACACTTGTGAAACATTTCTATAGGACCTAGACTTTATTTTTCAAATTTTATACTATTTAATGGACAATATAATTATTAGATATTAAGATTACTATATACCATGCTTCCCCCCACAGTAGTATTTAACATTAAATTCCTAACTACAAAACTCTGAGAATGTACCTTGAGCTGAGACCTTTAGCATAACCCCCTAGTAATACTTTCAGATATATCTGTCATCTTTCCATATTGCATTTGGAGGCTCATGGTAAGGAGACCATCATCTCAAAGAAAAGATATGTACTTTCTCCTTGTCTGATAATGAAAGAATCTTAATTCTACCTCAAAAGGGACTCTTGAATCCCACTAAACCTTTTCTATCCATAATGCTACTACCTTAATTCAGCCTTTATCAAATTTTATATTAATTTGCAATATCTTGCTATCTTATCTATTTTCTTCAATTCTCTAAACCCCTATTTCTTTCTCAGTGTATAGAGAAAGTAGATAAATAGCTAAAAATTGGTTCGCACAAAGCCTTGTATGTTTTCTTCAGAATTCTTTCCTTAATGGTGGAGGTTTAAAAAGACAGATTGCTGACATAGTAAACCAAAGCAAAAGATCAAATGTACATAACAGCTGAAGATAGAAGTTTAGGAAAATATTAGAAGATTTAGAGACTGAATAAATAGGCACATAGGAAGAGCTGAAAAGTAGTCTAAAGATGCTCACAAGGTCCTTCCTGACTTCTGAGTGATCAGTTCTGAAACTTGCTGTGGCCTGGAATGCTTTGTCAAGGCTCATGTGCTAAAGGCTGGGTTCCCCACGTAGCAGTGTTTAGGGGCGGAGTTCTTAAGAAGTAATTGGCTAATGAGGGCTCTGGCTTGATCAGTGGATTAATCCAATAATTTGATGACATCAGTGGGATGTGGTGGAAGTTATAGTAGGTAGTCTAGTTAGAAGAAGCAGGTCATTGGAAGCAAATTTGGAAGGATATTTTTTTTCTCCGCTGCCCATTTCTCTGTCTCTGCATCTCTCTCTCTCTCTCTCTCTCTCTCTCTCTCTCTCTCT
>JAJEJO010000142.1:124039-140052 GCA_020662805.1 Glaucomys volans | reverse complement strand
TCTCTCTCTCTCTCTCTCTCTCTCTCTCTCTCTCTCTCTCTTTCTCTCCCCTTTCTGGCTGCCATGAGTGACTACCTTTCCTCCACCACCCACTTCTGCCATGACATTCTGTCACACTTCATGCCCAAAGCAAGACCTATGGACATGGACTGAAACCTCTGAAACTGCAAGGCAAAATAAATCTTTCCTCTTTTTATGTTTTTTATGTCAAATACTTTGTCGCTGAGATGAAAAGTTGATTCACACACTACTCATTAAAACATGGGGGCTAAAAAAAGAATAATCTTTCATCTCAAAGTATTGTGTTCATTTTTAACTAGGCTGAGTTTTTGTTCTCTGTAAGAAGATATGTTAATGTTTCCAAATGAAAATTTGATATTTTAATCTGGAACTCAGGAAGCACTTTGAATTGTAGATATACTTTTCAGAACTATCAGTTAAAAGTGACAGTTACCACCATGAGAGAAAATCACAGGGACTCAGGAAGAACATGTTGAATGAAGAGCATCAAGAGGCCACAGTAGCTAAGATATGGAATCATCCTTGGTGCCCATCAGTGGATGAATGGATAAGAAAATGGGCTGCGCATACAAAATGGAATATTATTTAGCCCATTAGAATAAAATACTGTCACTTGCAGCAATATAGATGGAACTGGAAGGCATTATGCTAAGTAAAATAAGCCAGACTCAAAGGTAAGTACCACAAGTTCTCTGTCTTTTTTAGAAGCTACAAAAATAAGTCAATGAATGTAAACTCATGATTGAGGAAGGAAGATAAAGGAAAGCTGGATTCGATCAGGGCTATATGCCTGTGTTGAATGCCACTTTAACCCCATCCACATGTATATCTATTATATATTAATTTGAAAAACTACAGATACATAGTCACAATCATGGCCTGGTAGGCTAAAAAGAAAAACAGAGAGCACTGTGGGAATCACTAAATAACTGTGGTTTGGGCAGACACAAGGAGCTAGCGAAGCAGAATGAGAAGAGAGAATTAGAAATCTACTAGGAAGAGAGAGAAGAAGGCAGTGTCCCAGAACACAAGGAGAAAGACATTCAAGTGGACATGGGTTACCAATGAAAATAAGATAGGGGCTGACATGCTCACTGAAGATGGCAATAGGAAGTCAGGAAGGACAATAAGAACAAGTTTATTTGGGTAGTGGTAGTGGGATCTGGTAGTATGAAGGTTAAATAGAAAGTAAAGAAATAGTTTTTTTTTTATATTATTTTGTTTTTGAAAGTCTTTTTCATGAAAATAAGTGAAAGTGAGACACAAGAAAGATTCTGTTTACTGATTTTGCTCTAAATGGAGAAACTTGATTATTTTGGATTAAGAATTAGATGTAACATAAACATGGAGAATACTGTAGAGAAAAGAAAATAAAATGTTAACAGAAAAAAAAGACAAACATATTTAATTCAACTACCAAGTGGAGTTGAACTTTGATAAGGAGAAGCAAATTATCTTCTGAGAATAGAAGGTATATAAAAATAAGTGTGTTGGTAGACTTGGGATGATGTCCTCCATGATCACCTATTTTTTCCCCTATGAATTAGGGGGAAATTCTACCATTAAAAGAGACAAGAGTAGCTGGAAGGGGACATGAGTTCTATATTAGAGAAAAGGAAAAACATGAATGCTTGCTGCAGGGCTCCTTACAACTCCATGACCTCTTGGAGCTCTTTCACACATTCTGAACTCTGTACACTCCAGTCACATTTTGTTTTTAAAATTTTTCTGTTTCATCTAAAATTCACTATATTGAGGGCTTTTCTAAAATTCAAAGAAGTCGCTTTATTTGTGTGTGTGCTTTCTGAAATCATTGCTTTGTCATTCAACTATTTTCGATGTTCTTGTTATTCTGTTTATAATGGAAGCTTCTATTTACTGAGCATCTATGAAATTCAGGAACTTTTCTAATGTTTTGTCTCAAAAAATAACTAAAATAACATGCTTATTGATATTGCCATTATTTTACACACAAGTAAACTTGGAAAAACATTGAATTACATGATAATTAAAAGCCAGTGAGGAAGTAATACATCTGCAGAAATCATGATTTGAAACTGTTGAATATTGTGCTCTTCTCACTTCATAATCTGCAAATTACTTAAAATAGGGTAGAATGCATTATATTCTATGCCTCTATTGGTGGCCAGTTTACTATTGATGATCAGTAATAAGTATTAGTTGAAATAATAACTGAATAAATACAGGCCATCACTTCCCTTTGTCTTTTTTCTCAACAACTTAGTTAAAATGCTTTACTTTTAATCATGACAAAACATCTTTTCTGTTTCAATGGTACCCAATTATTTTGGAAAAAAATGGAAATATAAACAGATCATATTCCTTAATCCTCTTTATCCAGAAAGTACTTTTGATAAATTCACTTGTTCTGTTCTCTTTTTAAATTCATATTGCTGTTCTCATCATAAGTAATATATCCCAAGGCAATACTGATTCCATGAACATGTCTAATATGAAAGTGAGGTTCCTAGATGACTTTCGGGAAATTCCATGACATGTTCATATTTGAAGTATATACAAAGTAATAAGCAAATGTAAAACCAGAAGAAAAAAATCATACTAATAATCTTTAAAGCTCATGGACTATGATGGTATTTCATCTATTTATCAATAGTTATGGTTATTTTATATATATGTGAACATCTGGATTTATTTCACATAATAACAATAAAGCTCCTTTATGCAGTGATACAGTAAGCATTGTACTGTTGTGTTGCTTAGCACATTATGGTATTATGTATATTAAATTTTTCTTTTTAAAATGAAATAGGCCTACATGTAAACTTTTCCAAAATATCAAATATTATTTAAGACATTATAAAAAAGTCATGATTTAAGAAATAGTTATTAAAATCAAAGTTATTCTCAAACATCAAAATGAAGAAATTTTATACCAAACACTTTGCAATAACATGTGATGAGTAATAAACCAAATACCTAGTGAAGATGTCCCACTAAAGAGAAGAAGTGTAAAATTAGAAAATTATACTGTACTTAGGTATGCAATTAGAAATACATTAAATCCTTGCACCTCAGAGGATAAGGGAAAATCAGTTGTTATTACATGAGAAACTGGCCAGAAATGGATAGTCACCAGATGCACTGGTACAAATGGGGACAGTGTTCAGGCTATAGGGAAATATGGGGGTCAGTAAGAACTTGATTAATGGGAACCTTATTTTCATGACTGTTAATTAGATATTTTGACATTAAATAGATTATTTAGCAACAGTTTACTTCATTCAACAAATTATAAATAAGTGGCAACAATTAAACAATTAGATTTGATTTTGAGAAATTAATTTGGTGATTTTTTTTTCTTTGTACTGGGGATTGAACCCAGGACACTCCACCACTGAGCCACAACCCCAGCTCTATTTTGTATTTTATTTAGAGACAGGGTCTCACTGAGTTGCTTAGGTCCTCGCTAAGTTGCTGAGGCTGGCTTTGAACTCGCGATCCTCCTGCCTCAGCCTCCCGAGCAGCTGGGATTGCAGGCATGTGCCACCATGCCCACCCAGCCTAATTTGGTGATTTTTCAAACATTAAAAAATTCCAATAGGAAATTAAAACATCATTACAAATTGTTTTTAATAGATATTCCAAAAATAATATTAAAAAGATGGTCAACAAAATAATTTGCATACATTATCTGTCTACTATTGACCACAATTAAGTATTTAAAATATAATAATATAGTATTTAAAATATAGTAATATAATGTGAATATTATTCACATTTTGTAATTTATTATATTATGTTGTGGTCAACATATTTCAGTGATGCAGCCATACCATTGTTTATAGCAGCTCAATTCACCATACCTAAAATATGGAACCAACCTTGATGCCCTTCAACAGATGAATGGATAAAGAAAAGAAATATGGTGTATATATACATACACATATACACACACACACACACACACACACACACACACACAATGTAATATTACTCAGCTTTAAAGAAGAATGAAATTATGGCATTTGCTGGCTAATGGATGGAGTTAGAGAATATCATCCTAAGTGATTTAAGCCAAACCCAAAAAAACCAAAGGCCAAATATTTTCTCTGATATGCAGATGCAAATCCACAATAAGGGGTGTGGCTAGGGAAGAATAGAGTTACTTTATAATAGGTAGAGGAGAAGGGGTGTGAGGGTAGGAAGGATAGTAGAGTGAAACAGATGTTATTATCTCATATACATATATGACTGCATGACCAATGTGATCCTACAATATGTATAATCAGAAAAATGAGAAATTAGACTCTATTTATGTATGAAGTATCAAAATGTATAAATGCATTCTACTGTCATGTATAACAAATTAGAACAAATCAAAAAAATTTAAAAAAAGAAATGTGAATATTAGATTTACATCAATTGTGGCATGTAATAAAGAACAACACACCTGCCATGATCAAAGTCTTAGTCTTTGTTCATACAAAAGTTTTGAGTTTCTTAATGCATTTATGAACACATATGGAAAGATGCTTTGCCTCATCTTTAACTAAAGCTTAAAACCAAATCCAAAAATACATTTTGAGTTTCGCATGACTACAAGAAACAGAGATGAATACAATAAAATACATTTTAAAGATTCTTCCTTGCAGGGATCATTAAAATATTGTTTATCTTTTTAATGGTCACTATTAACTAATCTCTCCCTGTTTTCTAGATTAAAATATAGCTGAAATAATGTTCTTCTTTCTTAACCTATCTTTTCTTCTAAACAAGAAACTCTCTGCTCTTGGTTCTTTGAAAGTTTCTAAAGGATCATTGTAAGTGACAATGGAAAACAGTGTTTACCTATTAAAAAAAAAAAGTAGTTGGCAAAATTTTAAATGTACCCTATTTGTAAGCCAAGATACATTAGAGTTTTTCTTGATCAAAATGTATTACGACATAGAATGAAATCTACTTATGGGAAAAATATAAAGGCCCTGATCTCATGCCTGTTTTTAATATCTTGTGTGGACACACTTACATCTACAATTGGCTGAAATTGCTTCTGTTTGGCAATCATGCCTGTCTCTCAAATTAAAAAAAAAAATCAAATTAGCAATAGACACACTTCTTTCTGACCTCAAAAAGTCATAGTAATAGCTAAAGTACTACGTTATTTTTTTTTTAGTCTAAATAATGGGAAATGCCCTCTCAGAGTTCAAATACATAAAAACAAATGTATACATATCAGAATTTTTTTTAATATATAAAGCAAGGTCTACTATGTTTTTCTCTGTCCACACAGTACGAATGATTGTCCTCTGGTATTTTGCAATAAAGTATTACATATTTTGATTTTTTATGCCAGTAATATTTCACAGCTTCCTAAGATTCCATCTCATAGATAATTTTAATCCTTTAGATAAACTGTTTTGGAATCACAGGTAAGTGATCTGTACATATTTTTTCATTTTCTTGTATACTATATTAGCAATTTATCCACTGGTATCCTTGAGATACATAAAACTATTTTGTTATTATTTCAAATTGTATGTCTGTAATTATGATTTAGGCTGAGCATTCTTCTTCTACTGACAATCCCCATGTATTAAACTTCTCAAAGTTTTTTCAGAGACTATCGTAGCATCTAATTTGGCCATGAGTTCTATTCATTAATTTGCTCTAAAATGTATTTTTCAGAAGCTGATTTTGTCACTACTTTTATTAGTGAATTTCAAAGGATGAAAAATAATAATACTTTCACATAGTCCTCTTTAAAAACGTTTTGATAATTGTTTGCATTTCTGATTATTTTTGCTTTCTAGATATTAAAGCTCAGCTAAAGTTGCTTAGATTGTGTTATCAACACTGTTCCATTTTCTTTGTGAAACAGTTTTTAGAACAGTCATACTATAATTTTAGAATAGAATAATGTAACTTCTAATAGTTGTCTTCTCCATTTGATATTACTATCTCTTTCAAGAATTCTACTTTGGTATAAATATTATTACTCTATTATTTTATTATTTTGTTAGTGTTTGATTAACTTATTTCTTTCTAGTCCTTTATGTGCAACCATTATGGATCGTATAGCTTCAGCTTTCTTCCTCTTAAAAAGCCCGTGTTAGAGTTTGTTTAGTTTGATTGTAGTGAAATTAGTTGTTTTAAATTCAAGATGGTTCGTGTTCTTTTAAAAAATAAATTTGAGCCATTCATATTTGCATAATAACGTACACTAGAATTGAAAGGTGAAAAAATGCCCAGAAAAATCACTCTGGACACAGGAACTCACACAAGAGATTTTATTAGGCAGAGAATAGTGTCTACCCTGAAGAGAAAGAAAGAGATCAAGAGAGTGAGAGAGCAAGAGAGAGAGAGAGAGAGAGGGGGAGAGAGAGAGAGAGAGAGAGAGAGAGAGAGAGAGAGAGAGAGAGAGAGAGAGAGAGAATGCAAGTGCATGGTAGAGGAGCTTCTTTTCAGTTGAATTTTGAGGGCAAATGACCATGGGGCCAATTGTTAAGAAGTTGAATTTGGTGGGCTAGGAATCAGCCAATGGCTGGCAAGGACAGGCTGATGAATGGACCAATGGCTGGCTAGCTGCAGCACAGGGCTGGGGGAGCTGTCATCCCTCCTTGCCTTCCCACAGGCTGTCCTGCGCCCAGTCGCCCAGGAGGGAGCACCAAGAGTTTGGTGGGTGGGCTGGTAGGCAGCAGGAGGCCTGAGGCAAGAGCTGGACTGCAGGGTGAACCCAGCGCCTGCCTGCTGCCTGCAGTGGCCAGCCAACACAGGGCAGCTGGGTCCTCCCAGACAGAGTGCTGCTCTGAGAGCTGTGGACTTGCAGCATTGTCTGCCCAACTGCCAGGCCACTGCCCCTTTAAACTATGAGAATTATTGAATTTTATATTTAAAATTAATATACTTGTATATGATTAAAATGAATATGCTTTTCTACTTTTACATAATTGTATTCTTTTGGGGAGAAAAATGAATAAACTGTTAAATACAAATAAGCAGATGACAATTAAAAAAGAAAACTACTTGTGTTCATGTTTTCTTTAAGAAAAGACCTGAGGATGGGAACTTAATAAAGAAGAGATTTTTTTAACTCACAGTTCTAGAGGATCAAGGGCAAGGTACCTGCTCTGGTGAATATCTCCGGGTGGCTGTCTCCACAAATGGTAAGCGTCTGAGTGAAGGGAAGGATCGTACGGCAAGACAAGAAAGCAGAGGTGGTGGGTGCTGCAGGCTCGACTTGATCTTTTTGTGAGTTACCTCTATAGAACTAATTCAGGGTCCCACAAGATGTGAATCCCTTGTTGATCCATTTGAGGCCAGCGCCTCCACAGACCCAACAATCTCCAGGAGGCCCACCTCTTGAAGGCCCTGAACCTCTTAACATCACCACCCTGGGGACCAAGCTTCAACACAGGAATCCTTTGGAAACTAAATCACATTCAAACCAAAGCACAAGGGTGTTTGCAATAACTTTGTAGTAATCTATCTTTTTAAATAGTTTCTCTCTATTTGGATGGTTTCACACATTATGAGCCCAGTTTCCCAAGATCAAATCTAGAATTATTCCTCCCAATATTCCTTTAATATGCTGGCATGTAATTTGGGGTCTGCCATTAGATAGACAACAGGAGACTTTCATTTGGAGGAAGGCTGTGTGAGGAAATACTGATTCAGGGAATTACATTTTGCTGTTGCTGGCAGTGACATGCAGCTCTCTTTCTTTCTAGGTAGCACAAACAGTTTCAAGTTGTGTTTCATTTATTACTTAGGTAGCACTGTCTTTATCAAACTAGTTGTAAAGCCTTGTTTTAGGTCTGTTTATGGAAGTTTATTTGCAGGTGTGTTTCTCTTAGCTGTCCCCAAAATTCTTTAAACTAACTCAAATCATTTAATAAAATATTTTTCTGGGTAAATCTTACAAATCAATATCAACTTAAATAAAGTAACAACTCTAACTGATGTAGTATATTTTATTTTACGAAGGGGACTGAGGGAGGGAGAGACAACATGAGTTAATGAAAGTAATAAAGTCTTTTATTCCATTGATACCGTGTAGTGGCATCACCCTTCAGAAACTATGTGACAGCGCTTCTTCTAAAACAAACCATGTAACATGAAAAACTGGATATTAGGCGGCGGGGGAGTGGCGTGACCATAGGGGCGGAGGGGGCGTGGCGTCCGCGGCCGGCGGGGGCGTGGCGGGGCTGCAGGGGCGGAGGGGGCGTGGCCGGGCCCCGCGGGGGGGGGGAGGGGGCCACGAGCTCCAGTCCTTGGCAACCGCGGCGGCGTCGGGGGTTGTTGGGCGGTCGTCGGTGTTCGGGACGCGGGAGGCAGGCGCGGATTTCGGTATTGCTGACTATCAACGAGAGCATGACTGCTCACAAACAGAGACAGGCGAAGAAAAAACGCGTCTGGGCACCAGGCCCACTCTCTACTCCGTAAGTTCCAACTCCATTTTTGATCCGGACTACCTCCGGGAGTTGGTGAATGACATCAGGAAGTTCTCCCATGTGTTACAGTATTTGAGAGAAGCTATTCTTTCAGACTGTTTTATAAAAGTCATTCATATAGTCTCGATGAACTGCTCTGTATTTTAAAGTCTATTACGAATAAACATCAGAGCCTCAATTCTGTTGATCTTCAAAATGCTGCAGAAATACTTACTGCAAAAGTGAAAGCTGTGGATTTTACAGAAGTTAATGAAGAAAACAAAAACCATCTATTTCAAGAAGTGTTTTCTTCCATTGAAACTTTAGCTCTTACTTTTTGGGATATCCTTACAAACATCCTTATGGGAGATGTAGGCAATGACACATTGTTAGGACTGCCTGTTTCTTGGGAAAATAAGTCTTTCGAAAACATTTCTGAGGACTCAGTGGAGTCATTCAATGAAAAAGGAAATTTTTCTCCTGTAGAATTAGATCGTGTGCTGTTAAGAAACACTGACTCTATTGAATTGGCCTTGTCATATGCTAAAACGTAGTCAAAATATACAAAGAACATAGTGTCATGGGTTGAAAAAAAGCTTAACCTGAAGCTGAAGTCCACCAGAAATGTTGTAAAGTTGGCAGAGGCAACTAGAGCTAACATTGAACTACAGGAGTTTATGCCACTACAGTCTCTGTTTACCAGTGCTCTCCTCAATGACATAAAAACTAGTCACCTTTTACAACAAACAATTTCAGCTCTCCAAGCCAACCAATTTGTACAGCCTCTACTGGGGAGGAAAAATGAAATGGAAAAACAAAGGAAAGAAATAAAGGAACTTTGGAAACGGGAACAAAATAAAATGCTCGAAACTGAAACTGCTCTCAAAAAGGCAAATTGTAAAGCATGCAACATCAAGATGAATATGAAAAGCAAAATCATCCATGTTTCGTGCAGAGAAGCATCAGTGCTCAAGTGGTGGATTAGCAAAAAATCTCAAGCAACAAGGAAAAAAGTGAAGGTTGGAAGCCAAAGCTCTTCAAAAAGTAGAAGCAGCAAATGAGGTCTACAAAGTTTGTGTAACAAATGTTGAAGAAAGACGAAATGATCTAAAAAATACCAAAAGAGAAATTTTAACACAACTCAGAACACTTGTTTTCCAGTGTGATCTCACCCTTAAAGCTGTAACAGTTAACCTCTTCCAGATGCAGTGCCTGCAGGCTGCCTCCCTTGCATTGAGTTCACAGTCTCTCTCTGAAAATGCCAAACTTGATGATCCAGGCCAGGAATACAGTGAATTTGTGAAGGCTACAAATTCAACTGAAGAAGAAAAAGTTGATGGGAATGTAAGTAAAGCATTAACAAATATATCCCAGACATCTAGATATGGCCCTGCTGACTCTATAGAGGATGTTGTGCGCCTTCCTGACGGTTGTAATAAAATTGAAGAGAACAGATGCTCCAACAGTGCAGACCTAACAGGTTCTTCTTTCATAAGATCAGAGACATGTGGGATGGTTAGTGGCTCTGAGAGTACTGGAAGGAGCAGGAATCTAGATCTTTGGATTCAGAATCTGTAAGTCCAGGAGACTTTCATTGAAAATTTCATGAACTCCATCCAGTGGCACCATGTCTTCTGCAGATGATTTAGATGACAGAGAGCCACCTTCCCCTTCAGAAGCTGGACCCAATTCCCATGGAGAATTTAAGAAAACGTTGAAGACAAAAGCAGCCGTCACTCACAAGTTTCGAAAATTGAGATTCCCCACAAAATGCAGAGATTCTGAAGGCACTGTAGTATTCCAAGGTGGTGAATGTGAGGAGTGTCTCCTTGTTTGTCATCAAAAATGTTTGGAAAACTTAGTCATTATCTGTGGTCATCAGAAACTTCTGGGGAAAACACACTTATTTGGAGCAGAATTCACACAAGTTGCAAAAAAGGAGCCAGATGGCATTCCTTTTATACTCAAAATATGTGCTTCAGAGATTGAAAATAGAGCCTTGTGTTTACAGGGAATTTATCGTGTTAGTGGAAACAAAACAAAATCTGAAAAACTGTGTCAAGCTTTGGAGAATGGAATGCACTTGGTAGACATTTCAGAATTTAGTTCACATGACATCTGTGAGGTCTTAAAATTATACCTTCGACAGCTCCCAGAACCATTTATTTTATTCTGATTATACAAGGAATTTATAGACCTTGCAAAAGAGATCCAACATGTTAATGAAGAACAAGAAACCAAAAAGGATAACCCCGAGGACAAAAGATATCCAAATATGTGTACGGAAATAAACCGAATTCTTCTAAAAACCAAGGACCTTCTAAGACAATTGCTAACATCAAATTTTAACAGTCTTCATTACCTCATTGTACATCTTAAGAGGGTAGCAGATAATGCAGAGAAAAACAAGATGAACTCCAAAAACTTGGGAGTGATATTTGGACCCAGTCTTATTAGGCCAAGGCCCACAACTGCTCCTGTCACCATCTCCTCCCTTGCTGAATATTCAAATCAAGCACAGTTGGTAGAGTTCCTCATTACTTATTCACAGAAGATCTTCGATGGGTCCCTACAGCCTCAAGATGTTATATGTAGTGCAGGTGTTGATATACCTCAGGTTGATCAAAGCTGTCCTTCAAAACCTCTGTTATCATTAGAAGAAAGAGAACATTCCAGGAAATCACTATATTTTTCTTCAAAGGAAGATATCCACACTGCAAAGAGTGAAAGCAAAAATTTTGAATCAACTACCTCATTTGAGGAATCAGAATGCAAGCAAAATGCATTGGAAAAATGTGATACATGTTTCATTGATAAGGAAGAACTTGAATCATTATCCCAAAAGATGGACAGTATTTGTAAAACCAGTAAGCCACTTATTTTGAAATCTGATAGAGCAACCAACAATATGCAGAGGCAGACACCAAGGACCAAGGTTAGACCTGCGAGTTTGCCTGTAGATAGGTTACTTCTTGCAAGCCCCCCTAGTGAGAGAAACAGCAGAAATGTGGGGAATGTTCATGCAGACAAGTTTTGCAAGAATCCTACCTTTGAAGGACTTAACAGAAAAGATACCAATACTACTGTTTGTTCCAAATTTAATGACTTTGATCAGCAGATTCTACCAAAAACTCAGGAAAAACAATGTGAACAAAACAACTTAACTGCCAAGACTACAGTGATTGTGCCTAGCACACTCCAGGAAAAAGGGACAATGAATGTTAGCGTTGTTGGTGACCATTCCAGCAGTGCCACACAACCCAGTAAGACATACATAGAGCCTGTCAGGTCCCCAAGAAAGGCATCAGAGAGACAGTCCTCCGATTCCTGCCCTCTCGCTCCTGCCAGAGCACCCAACACTGCAGCCCCAGCGCTGGATAGCATTTTATAAACCACCACCCCCACCAGCAGCCTCAGGGGGACTCAGGAGAGACCAGCTTCGCCCTCAGCAGCAGTGCCTCTGGCGCAGCTCATACTCCCCTGAGTCAGGGGGAGAAACCAGTTCCAGACTTGGACAGCACATCAGCCTGCCCTCTGCAGCCAGGTGGTAAGCCTAAGGCGAACTCCAAGGAACATGGCCAGCCTGAGCGGAATCTAAGGCACTTAAAATGAATGCAACAGTTTGACAACCTTGACGACGACATCCCACAATTTGTGTAGGGTTGTCAAAATTCAGTTCTTCTTTTTGCTGTTCTGTTTTGTGGTATTGTGTTTATTTTCTGAGAGAATGTTTTAACAGGAACCCTCTTGTACAGGATTGCCAAAATGTATTTTGCTGTTTGTCCGTGTATCATATTTGCTAGCCATATTGCATGGTAGTGTTTTGATGGGGCCACACTTGCACCTCACTGGCATTATCTTTAAATTCTGTGTTTTTGAAGTTGTGCATAAAATAGGTATCATAATTTTAAAATTTCAAATGATGTTCCCCATAAAATGGTCCATTTAAATGCAACCCTAAAATATGATATAGTTTTCAACAAATCTGCAGTGTGGATATCCTATTGATGCAAGAGAATTTTTAAACTAGAAATGCAAAACACAACTCAAAATAAGCAGTGTCAAGACTATTAACCTATTAACATAAACATCACAAAGTTCTAATGCAATTCTATAATGGTCAAGATTGTATGGGAAAAAAACATATTCATACCCAATAAAGATTTTTCAGGCACTTGAATTTGGAAACATTTTATAAACAGGCACTTAGTTTTGCAGTTAAGGAAAATTATCTTTATTTTTTGGAGCGAAACTAAGTGCTTATTTATAAAATTTTTCTGAATGCGCTTGCATTCGTTCAAAAGCTTACGTACATACTATGAACACACAAATGGTCAAAGATGCACTATAAAATTGTATGCGAAAAAATATATTCATACCCAATAAAGATTTTTCAGGGATTTGCATTGAGAAACATTTTATCAATAAGCACTTAGTTTTGCTCCAAAAAATAAAGCTGATTTTTCCCAATTGCAAAACTAAGTGCTTATTGATAAAATGTTTCTGAATGCAAGGGCCTGAAAAATCTTTATTGGGTATGAATCTGTTTATTCCCCATACAATTTTATAGTGCAACTTTGACCATTTGTGTGTTCATAGTATGTACGTAAGCTTTTATTTTTCAATTGGCAATTCACTTAACTTTTTAATATTTACATAATGGCCATAAAAGCTTGCAAATCTGTATTTAATTGCATTCTAATTGTCAGTTTGTACATGTGGTCGTCTATTAAATTGTACAAAGAAAATGCACTTAAACCTATTTTTAAATTATATAGTTTAGTTGTATCTTATTTGGCTTTAGATAGTTTTAATACATCTGTTAGGTTTTTACCCCTTAACTTCATCTGTATAAATTTTTACTTTATGACAGTTCCAAACTTTTTGGTATTTTCTTAATGGTCTTAAGAAATGCCTGCTTCAGAAGTTTTTAAATTCAATGCATTTTCTCTTGATATTGTGTGGGTTTTGTTAAAACCATTCCTTTTGTATGAAATGTTTTGACTTATAAATCATTTTATGTTCTTTTTCTACCTGGACTATCAACCATTGAAAATGTATATTTCCTTAGAATAAAGCCAAAATTTATTTAAGTTCATTCTGAGAGTAGAGTTCAGCAGGCCTCATTGTTTGGAATTTGAGAGAAGTGATAGATGGTTGGATCTGTTTCATTTATAAAATATCAAGTTTTTATAACTAGTGCATTCCTGTTATTTTCTGGGTTTCATCATTTTATCTAAAATAAGATATAAAAGGGACAAAAATAAAATAGCGTCTTTTTGTAGGTGTAGGAAAAAAACTTGTTTTAATAAAATATTCTTCTTAAATTCAAAATCCTGTGTCCACATGCCACTTTTGATCTTTAATTCTAGCAGCTGAATCAAGTCATCTTGAGGAGACCAACCCTGAAACCATCCACACAGGAGCGATTTTAAAGCGACTTCATTTTAAAGTGCTTGGCTCTACTGTGCTGAACAACCTACTGATTTGTAATCATCCTCTGAAGAGGATAAGAGGTGGCCTGAATTCTCCCCCTTCATTTAGCCATCTGGCATTTATTTAATACCTGTGTGGCAGGTACAAGTTAGGGACCAGGGACACAAAAAGATCAGACACAATACTTCACCCAAGAAGCTTTTTAGATCATGGGGGAGACCGAATTAGGTGTGAACAACTTCATGTGACCAGTGCTCCATTAGGACTGGTGGGGGGTTGGGGAAGGTTTCCTGAGGAGGGGACATTAGAGCTGAGTGCATGCAGAAGGTCAAGGAGACAGCCACGTTGGGATGGGATTGTATCTTAGGCAGCTTGAGCTGCAATAACAAAATGCCACAGACTTGGTGACTTGAACAACAGAAATGTGTTTCTCATAGCGCTGGAGGTGGGAAGTTGGAGATCAGGTGTCATGGTTGGGTTCTATGAGGGCTCACTTCCTGGATGGCAAGTGGACACCTTTTTGCCGTACCCTCACATGGTGGGTGGAGGCGGGGAGCAAGCTCCTTGGTGTCTCTTGTTAATGAAGCCACTAATTCCATCATGGGAGCCCATCTTCATGACCCACTTTACTTGCAAGAACCCCATCTCCTAACACCATCACATTGGGGTTTAGGCCTCAATCTATGAATTGTGGGAGCATAATTAAGTCATAGCAGGATGCTTGCGTATGTGGAATGAAGCAGGGTCTTTCAGGCTGAAGGAAAGTCTGGACAAAGGAGAGGATACAAGAACCAGCAAGGTCAGTCAGGGGAACCAGAAGCAATTCAATATGGTGGAATACAAGAGCAATGTTGGGGAGAGTGACAGATGAGCTGGAGGAATCCATGTGCCCTACAAAGAGAGTGGAGTTTGAACCTGAGGACCTGTGCCTCCCCAAACTGCCTCAAAATCACCTGGCACACTTATTAGAATGAAAACAGACTCCTGGGCCTTCCTCCACCCTAAGGAATTGGAATCTCCATGGGCAAGCCTTGGAATCAGCCTTGAGCAGCACCCCAGAGTTCACACAGGCTCTGGGCAGTCTCCATCCTCCAGCCACGGAGGAGTCCAGGGAGGGTTTCAAGCAAAGCAGGGACAAGGTAGACTAGCCCAGGCTTCTCTTGTCCCTCTGCTGGAAAGAATTTGTGGGGGTTGAGCAAAGGCCCCGAGGCTGTGAATAATATCCTGCACAGCCTACATGGCCTTGGGGCAACACATGCCCATGGCCAAGGCGAGTGATAGGGGAATTCAGGTTTTCATTTGGAAAAACTCCTTTACACTGTACTGCAGAGGCATGGCCACCCATTCCTGCCCCATCTGGCCCTTACTGCATGACCTCAAAGGCCATCTCTCTCAGCTCTCCCTGCATCCCATGTGAGGCCTGAGTCCCACTCCACCTGGCTCCTCCTAGTTCAGGCTGTGTTCAGAGCATGTTGGGGGAGGTGGAAGGAGGCTGAGGGATGTTTTATCTGAGGTCAAAGAGCTTCTCGGGATGGTTGTTCAGATAAGGGAAGAGGGCTACAGGGTCACTATTTTCCTCCTAGATTTCTCTCCAAAAGATAGTAACAAAACAGTCAGATCTGTAAGAAAATAAGGTAGTCCCCCAGCCCAGAGTGCACCAGGCTCAAGGCAAGGGTGTGGGCTAGACCACCCTCCAGGTCTCCCACTTCACAGACACTGGGCTCCAAGCTTCTCCGCTGGTCCCTGAGGCCTTAGCCAGGCCCACACCAGCCCTGCCCTGCAGTCTCAACCCATGTTTCTGAGTTTCATTTTTATCAGGCCTTGTCACACCACCATGTTAGTGTACATGCGAACATCTCTGCTTGAAATGCCTTCTCCCACCCTTTCCCTCCCCCTCTATCTGCTCATTGAGACCCACTTCTCCCTGATCCCCCATCCCACTCAACATACCCTTCCCACCTCAGTCTAGCTGACCCTGAGAGTCCCTGTGCCACCCGTGGCTAACCTAGACGGGAGAATGTACAAAAAAGTTTCTGCCCCTGCCCTGCTCGGTTTGACCAGAATTCGTCCAGGGCAGGGCTACATGTTGTTCCCCAGTCCCTGGCACACAAAAGGAGTTCAAAAAATGTCTGCTGAACCAAACAG
>JAJEJO010000142.1:666-123939 GCA_020662805.1 Glaucomys volans | reverse complement strand
GGGGGGGGAGGTTTCCTTTAAACATTAAACCTTTGCTAGAATTTTCAGAAATTCCTTACAGATCATTAATTTCTAGGGGAGGATGGGAGAAGAGGTCATGGAGAAATTACCTTTTGAGTCTGAGTTCAGAGAAATCTCTCTGAAAATCTTGGAAGCAGGCAAAACTGGGCCCATATTCTAGCTCTCCTATCTGTGTGGATTTGGGCAAGACCCTCAACCTCTCTGTGTCCAGGTTTCCTTTACCCATAAAGTGGAAATCCACTATTCTTATTTTGCAGGGCTGTTGTAAAGATTTAGAAGATCCTATATGAAGTGCCTTGGCTTATAGGAGGTTCCCAGTAATAGTAACAGCAGTGTCGTTAGGTTTGACATTACCTGTAGGAGACAGGAAAGGCTCTTGTGCTTGCAGGATTTGACCGTGGACTACAAGGATAAGGAAAACAAAAGAATCCAGAAAGGCAGGGCAGAATGTGGCAGCATGTTCTTAGTATCACAATCCTTCATGACTTTTTTTTTTTTTCACAAATTCTTTGATATTTTTTTTTTCAAAACTCCATCTTTTTGAGTTGAACTTGCAGATACTGGTGACAGTGCTGAGCAGTGTGTTGTCTGAGGGTTTTGGACTCTAACTTGAAGATTGCCATTTATTAGCCCTATGTTCTTGGACACTCACCTAGACTCAGTTTCCTTACCTGAAGAAAGCAGATAACAATGCCCATATCTCAAGATTGCAATGAGATTAGTGCTTAGCCATATATTTGGTGCAAGGCACGCCATGCATGGATGGTACCATTACTATGTCATGATGCTCTCAGTAATAATAAACAGAGCAGTAAATGCCTGTGGGAGGAACTGCTAGCTCCAGAAATCTGGAGGAAGTGGTCACAGATCCTGGAAACACCCATAACCAGAGCCATGCCACCTGGGCCTGTTCCCTTACACGGAGGGTTTGCCCTGGATAATCTCTCAGGTTCCTAAATTGGCCCCAGGGCAGTTAATTAGAAGCTATGGCAGTTCCCCCAAAGGTGGCTGTCAGCCCTGGGTGCCTCTGCCTGCCCAGGTGTCCCCCCCCACCTTGTGCAGGGAAATTCTCCTCACTAGAGGCAGGCCCCTCTGGAAACCTCCCCTTCCACGCCCGGATCATTCACCTGACATTGCGTGACCCTTCCTGTTGCTATGCCTGCCATTGAGAGGTGACCTAGTTCACAGGTTCAAGCACTCCATGCCTGAGAGAGAAGCTTGTCACGGAAGGAAAGATGAATGAAGGAAGATTTCCTTTTTGTAGAGATTTCTGGAATTTACTGGGTCCTCTCTTACTGTTTCTGTTTTCTGTGGAAAAAAAAAAAAAAGTTTGGTAATAGGTGAGACTCGGTCACCTTCCGGGAAGGAGAAAGAAGACCATCGCAAGTTTGGATCACAGCTGCGGGCAAAGTCCTTTGCTGCTCCTTCCTCCCAGGGATGGAGAAATGGCAAGTCTGTTCACCAGTCCCCTGTTCACCAGATCCCAGGACCCTGAGAACTGGTCCCCACCCAAGGCAGCCGGCAACGCAGATTCCAGTTCTCGCCCTGGCAGCCGGGATCGGCGACCGCTGCGGGTTACTTTAGAGCCCCTACAAAGCGGGAGACAGTGACCTTGACCTCAGAGGAAAGGGCGCCCAGGACACGGAGATGGCCCCGCGGAGAGGTCAGCGAACAGCTGTCTACACAAAAGGCACTTCTCGGTGTCCACCCGGCGGGCGCCGAGCCGCGAAGCGCAGGAACGTGTTGCTCCTCCGCTCCGGCCCGCGTCCAGGGCGTTCCCAACCCCCGCGGGGGTCCCGGCGCCCCGAGCGCGCCTCCCGCCTGGAGCGCGCGGTCCCCGCCGGGCAGGGGTCCGGTCAGGCGCCCGGCCCTGCGGCCCTCGGGGCGCCGTCCTGGGGCTCCTCCGCCCCTTGACGTGCCGGAGGCCCTCGCCGTGGCCGCGGGCGGAGGGAGCTCGGGGGCCTGGCCGGAGCCGGGCGCCACGGCGGGGGTGGGGAGGCCGAGGTCCCGGCTCCTCCAGCCCCTTCCGCTGCCCCTCCTCTCTGCCCTCCTGCTCCCTCTTCCCTTCCCGGCCGGCCTCCTTCCCCGCCAAGGCAAAGCCACGAGCCAGCGGCCGGTGCGCTCCCTTCCCGGCCCGCGCCCGCCGCCGCCCGATCCCTCCCGGACGGGGGCCGAGGCCCGCGGGGCGGCTGCTCCGGCCCGACCCGCCGGCCCGGGGCCCCCGCAGAGCCGGGGGAGGCCGGGCCTTGTCCTCCGGGGCCCCGGGTCGTGCGCACCCCGAGGGGCGAGGCCTGCGGGCCGCGCTCCCGCCCGCCGCCGGGATTCGGGGCTGGAAGTCCCTCCGAGCCCTGCAGCGGGCCTGGGAGGGAGAGAGGCTGCAGGCGGGCCTCGCCTCTCCGAGGGATGGAGGGCACGGCGGCGGCGGCCCACCCTGCCAGCGGCAGCCCTCAGTGAGTACGAGGAGGCGAGCGCCGGGAGGGGCGGCGGGGCCGCGCAGTGGGGACCCCGGCCGCCTGGGGCCCGGCCGCCCGCCCGCGCCACCGAGCGCGAAGGGTGGCCCTTCACGTCCATCGTCGCTTCAGCTTTTCTGGGTTAGAGAAATACAATGGCAGGGCCGTCCGCCGGGAGGCTGCCCAGGTGCCTCAAGGCGAGGGGCTGTGGTTGAGGAGCCTCTGGAATGCTGTTCCCGAGATCCGCCACAGAAGTTCTCACTTAACCCAAACTGCCCCTAGTAGACTCCAACCCCGTTCTCTGGCTTGACCGGTGTTAGAGAGGAAGTGGCTGGGCTGGAGGGAGCGTCCTGGTCCATCTAGGTTAACTGGTCCCGCAAAGGGTTTCTGTCCTGATTGTCCTTCAACTCCACTGGCTTAAAGCTGATGTGACATTTTGCCTTATATGTGCCTTTTGCTGCACAGAATGTGCATTCCTGAGACATAAACTGAATTGTAATAAATAACTTTAGAGGGACTTGCCACTTTAGAGTATTTTATGGTGAAGTTTTAGTCAATGTGTGAAAGGAATAATTTACTCCTAATTGGTAGTTTATGCACGTAGGGATTTTTATAAATGAAGTTTACTACACATCTAGATGTGTGTCGAGTAGCATTTTCCCAGAGAGCAGAGTAAATATTAAGTCTTCATGGCGTGTATGTACACAGGTAACATACACTTTGAGTAAAATCCCAGTGTGTTTTCTTTCCCTATGAAGCCGTTAACATCGGCCATGCCACTGAGGAACTGTGTAACGTTGACAACTCACTTAACCTCTGTGGACTGAAGGGCTCATCTGCAGAATAACTGAGGGAGATCGTGTGATCACTAAGTGTTTTTGAAGGGTGCTGGGCTTGGAATGAGAAACTTTTGATTCCAAACTGGGTCCTCCCCCTTAGCACATGTGTGATGTAATCGTGCCTTGGTTTCCCTCTCTGTAGGAGTGAGGGTCATGATAACATCCTGGCAGCATTCTGGTCAGATTATTGAGAGAGTGCTTTTGAAAGCACTTGAAAGGGTTCTGCCTGGATAGGGCAGGTGCCCCCTAGGAGTTCAAGACTGATCAAGGTCTCCCTCTGAGCACAACCCTATCAATCTCATGCCGTGGTCTGAGGCTTGGAATGAGTGGTTTGGAAGGCAGCTCTTTTTGCTGGAGGGTCAACTTCTGCCTGAGCTCCTTCATCCACAAGGAAGAGCATGTTGGCCATTGGCAGACATTGACATTCTTCACTAAGGCTACCTTTCTTTCAGTGAAGCAGGAAGGTCAGGGATTGGGGACTCACCCTGGGTTGCCCTCTGGTCCACATTTGGCAGAGGGATAATTGCTGTTTGAAGCTTCATTTTGTACATTTGTAAAATGGGGGACAAATACTAGAACATTGCTCAGACTTGAAAGTGAAAGTTCACTAACCCTCCCATGGTTTATTTTTTCAAAGTGCTCTCAGGGTATCCAGAGGACACCCACTCTGATTCCAGTTACTTTCATACTTGTGTGGATAGGACTCTAGACCAAGACGTTATGGGGGGTTTTGGAGCCATCCTGGTGCTGGATCTCAGGAGCTCTGTCTTTTTTCTCCTCCAGAGAGTCCAAGACAGGGAGCAGAACAGCCAGCCCCTTGCACATGACCTCTGCTGTGGAGAGAAATGGTCCTGAGCCACAACCAGACAATGGACCTCTCCTGAGACCCTGGCCCCACCCTTGGGAAGACAGAACTCCCAGCCTGAGAGCTCCCCAGTCTCCCAGCTCATGGGGGGTGCGGGTCCAAGGCTCCTCTGTGCTGGAGTCCAAGGTGAGGGCTTTGAAGGAGAAGATGACAGCAGGTAAACAAGGGGTCAGCTCCTGCTCCACCTCCCAAGAGCGGTCATCCCCCAAGAAACCCAAATACCGACGAATCAAATCCGGAGGAATCCAGGCCCCATCAGAGGGCTCTTCCCTGCCAGAGGCCATGGTGGGCCCCCATGTTCAGAACCCATCCAATGGGCCACTGGATGGCAGTGTCAGTGAGGAGAAAGTTTCCAGGAACGGTGACTCTAGGCCTCCCTGGTCACCTGCCCTTGGGTGTGAGTGCTGGAATGGACAGAGCCCATGGTCTCCAGAAGCAGTATGGATGTTGCCTGATCGTGACAGGGGTCTGCCACCAGAGCCTGGCTCTTTGCAAGAGAGCCCCACCCATGGAATTCCTGACTGCTTTGGGGGGCCTCGTCCTTGTAAAGTCAACCACATGCCCAGCCTGAAGAAAGGAAGGCCATGTGCCCTTCCAGATGGTCTGGCCACAGAGGGAGACCTGGACAGCACTTCTCTGACCTCCGAAGAGAACTTTGTCCCCAGGGGAGCCCTGCTGCGGGGGCTCTGGAGCCCTGGAGACCTGGAGGCTCTGAGCACCTCAGGCAGTGTCTTGTCCCTGTCTGACCGAGTGGAAAGGAACCGCCTGCTGCTGCAGGAGATGCTAAAGGTCTCAGGACAGAGTCCGCCCAAGGTGGAGAGTCCAGCCTGGACTCCGTCCTGGGACAGGGCTGTACCAGGTGAGGCTCACTCTATAGGTCTGGGTGGGGCAGCAGGAGGGTGTCCAGTGGAAGGGAAAAGGAAGAGGGTGCTTGCTGGGGAGCAGAGAAGAAAGAAGAGCACAGTTGTCTGTCACCAAAATCATCAATGTCCTCTTATCTTGGCTTTGGCATAGGCTCACAGGCAGCCCTGTCCGCTAAAGACCCCAGGACCCTCCAGATCAATGGGGAGCCACCCTCTGGGCTTAGGGGTAGAAGCTATTATGATTCTTCCCTGTACCTTTACCCCTTTCCATGTGGCCTTTTGAACTTCCTTCAGTGACATGCCTCACCCCCTAGCGGACCGCATCACCCTCTGGGGCAAGCAGATACAATGGAAATGTATACCTCATAGCTCTGGAGCTAGAAGTCCAAGATCTAAGGACCAAGAGATTGAGTGTCTGGTGAGGGCAGGTTTCCTGCTCACAGGTGTCCGTTTCTCACTGTTCTCACGTGGTAGAAAGCCCTTCCCGAGCATCCTGCCCGCTGGGCCCAGCTCCTCCGCAGCCCTGCAGGGAGGTGCTAGAGTTGTGATCCAGCAGACACCCTTCTTCATAACCTCCTGTGTCATCCCCACCTGAGGGCTCATGTGGTCCTCTCAGCCCGCCATGCCCACCCGCAGCCATTGTGACGGACTATGCCTGCACTTCTCAGGCTGAGACTCAGGCAAGGTGTTGGGTTTGTCTGGGGGTATATTACTGGAGAAATCTCTCTCTTCAGTGCGAGTTAGGCAGCTGAGAGCCCCCATTTCTGCTTCTGTTCGCTGATCTTTACTTCTGTCTGGGCCTAGAGCGACCATCTGGGGATGCAGACTGGGACTCAGGCATCTCTCTGCAGGACTCAGACCAGAACAGGTAAGAGATCAGAGCCTGCATTTCCCCTCCCTCCTTCTTCACTGTTGTTCCCCCATTTCCTCTGCACCGGGACACTAGGAGACTGCAAAAGCCAGAGGGCAGGCAGACCCCCATGCTGATGGACAGGGGGCTGCTGGATCATCAGCCCTGAGACCCCATAGAAAGTGTCAGTTGCCCCCAGTGCCCCAGGCTGCTGCCCACCCAGCTGTTGCTCAGGCAAAACCACCAGGCACAGTGTGCAAAGAGCCTTGCCTGCTGCATGTCCTGGGGGCACTTCCCCTGCCCAGGCCTGGCTCTTTATCAGTAAAATGGGGGAATTGTAGTTGGTGGGTCACTTCACAGGGTTATGGTTAGGCTAACGAGGCAGACAACGGATGTGACTGTCTTAGGGAAAGTACATGAATGTGCAGCCTTCACTCCACCTGCTCACTTCCTAATCAAGGGCAAGGTCTTCACCTCCAACTCACCCTGATGCCTACAGACTGTGTTCTAGCCCCTCCACAGTGTGGTGGGGAGCTGGACCTGCTGGAGTGTGCTGGGGGAAGTGGGGACACCTGTCCTTCACAGGCAGTGTCCTGAGACTGGCAGGGTGAGAAGAGTGTGCTCAAGGTGTGGCAGGTGTGTCAGCACCTCAGGCCTGAACCGCTGCTCTGCCTGCGCAGAGGTTAGCCTCAGCCTCCATCTTGGCCGGACTCTTGGTACATGAGGCTGAGAGAGGCCCTGGGGCTGGGAGCGGATCCCCTTTCCCCAGCTGCACAGTGATGTCAGCCTCTGCAGGGTCTTGTGGTTTCTGCTGAGGGCAGAGGTCAGCATTGTTGCTGCCTCACGAGCAGGCCGCTCCCTGCATGAATTCTCAGTCATTTGACCAACCCTTTAGAACATGTGGCGGGGCCTCTGTCTCGGTCCATTTGGGCCACTGTAACAAAATACCATAGGTTGGGTGCCTTATAGCAACAGAAATGTATATATCACAGTTCTGGAGCCTGGAAGTCCAGGATCAAAGAACCAACAGGTTCAGCACCTGGTGAGGGCAGGTCTCCTGCTCATAGGTGTCGCTTTCTCACTGTGTTCCCACAGGGTAGAGAGAGGCTAGCATGCTCAAATCACCTCCCAAAGGCCTCACTTCCTAATCACATTGGGGTTAGGTTTCAACATATGAATCTGGGGGGACCCTAGCAGTCCCTGGTCCTGCACGCTGTTGTAAAAAGCAGGGGCTGCCCAGTCAGGTGATCTGGCTTCTGCTTGGCTAAGGGTCTGGTGGAGAGAGGGATGTCCGGCCCCTAAGTCTCTCCTCCCACCTCCGTGGCCTCTTGTCTCCTCCTTACCTGGCCCTGCCAGAGATAAGGAGTGTGACTGCAAAAAGGCTTGTCCCCAGTGATACTCTGCTCCCCCACCCTCCTTCTGTCCTCGCCCCATTGTCCCTGTGGAACCCTCAGAGGAAGTGACCTGGGCAGGTGCCCCTGTGTCCTGCGGAGATGGCGCCCTTTCCCCTGCAACCCTGTCCTTGATGGAGAAAGTCCCCAGGGGAGGTGCAACTGTGCAGCCACTGGGGATTTGCTCAGAGGTGACTGTTGGAAAGAGAAGCCAATGCTCCTGACTTGCACATGGGATCGGAGCTGATAAATCCTCTCATTTTAAAGGAGGACCTCAACCATGTAGGGGGGACTTTCCCTTAGGCCTGTGAGCAGGTGCTGCTGGTTTAGAACTCTCAGGGCTGGGGCTTCTGACTGGCTCAACCTGCCAGGCCACCTGCTGCCCTGGGCTACATTCTAGAGTTTGAGTGGGGCTTGTGCACATGTGTATTGTGTGATGTGTGTGTGTGTGTGTGTGTGTGTGTGTGTATATGATGTGTGATTTAAGTATGTCGGGTGGTCGGAGGTGGGGGAGAGGTGTCTTAGTGAACTTTAGGACCCACTCAAACACTAACAAAATGTCCCCTTAAAATGCCCAGCAGAGAGGGACATGGAGTTGGCATGAGGGTTAGGTCCCCCCTAGGCAGATACCCAGGCTGAAGGGCCAGAGAACATGACCAGATTCAGGGAGGGAGAAATGCCGGCCATATCCTGGCTTCTCAGGATATGGAGAGGAGGCTCCTCATCTGGTTGTATTCCTGAGCCTTCTGGGTGAACATAAAAGTGTCCCAAAGAAAGCTGGGCGCGGTGGTGCACGCCTGTAATCCAAGCAACTCGGGAGGCTGAGTCAGGAGGATCACAAGTTCAAAGCCAGCCTCAGCAACTTAGTGAGGCCCTAAGCAACTCAGTGAGACCCTGTCTCTAAATAAAATACAAAATAGGGCTGGGGATGTGGTTCAGTGGCCAAGTGCCCCTGAGTTCAATCCCCAGTTCAAAAAAAAAAGTGTCCCAAGGACATTGCAGGGCTCCGTCTCTCCCTTAAGTGGTTCGCTGATGTCACTTTTATGGAGCCAGACTTTACGGGAGGTCTTTGAAGCAAGGCATACTTCCCTCAGCTCTGTTCCCCCCGGAGGACCACACGGTCAGAGTCCAGGACTTATTGTCCATTCTAAGTGGTTTAGGATCCCCGGCAGAGCAGTGCTCGGAGACTGTGTGGATTGTCATGGACGTCCGTCAGGACATGCCAAAGGCAGGGCCTTCTCATGGAGGAGTGAGCCCCTCAGATCTTCTCAGGGTTGAGGACTAAGTGGCCCTGCCTCGCGTTCTGGCATGCTCAGTACTCCTGTAGCTCAGTGCTTCACTCAGAGAGCCACTACGACCAGCTTAACCCAACGTGGACTTCATGGTGTCCATGATTGTTACTGCTCTATAAGGTAATGAGACAGGAAGTTCATGAAATGAGGGTGATTGCAGTACTTGGGGTTGGGGGCTGGCCCTGTTTGCTGGGGGTGGTCCCAAGGAATCAGCCATTGAGGTAAGCCATCTGAAGATCCAGGATCTTAAATGCAAAGGGTCAGGTGCGGAGGAGACCTCCCTCCCCGAACTCGGGGTCATCCCATTCTACAAAGATGCAAGAGAAGGCTGAGCGTCAGAGGCCTGGTCATCCCAGTGGCCATTCCGAAGATCAGGCTGGCTGCTGCTCGTCTCCGGCCTGATGCGCAGGCGTGCTGAGTTCCTGCACTCCTGTTTATCCCAGTGTCAGACCTTATGTGCTGCTCCTGGGTCACTGACAGAGACCACTGTGCTTCACAGCCACAGCTGTCCTTCCCATCCCCCACAAGCCACCCCTTGGGCTAGGGATCTGGACGTCTTCTGTGTCCCCCGCCTGGAATCTTCTCAGGTATGGGCAGAGAGGTGTAGGCGGCTCCATGGAATAAGCTCGTTGTCTCTGGAGTGTGGCTGAGATGTTCAGGCAGTGGGGTCTTGATGGTGGGGGGAGGATGAGATGAGGTGGGTCTCAGGGAGGGTAGAGGAGTTGCTGCTTGGGTTTGGACTCACTGGAGAGAGGCGGGTGGATGAGGACGAGGGTGCTGTGCTTGGGAGCCTCTGCCCTCATCCACACTGGGCAGCTGATGGCCGTGCTGTCACTCCTGTCCAGGGGCTTGGATCCAAAATGTTTTTCTCTATAAAATGGCCACGACCTTCTCCTTCTCTTCCCTCCCTGGAGGCTCTTGGAGACATCCTGGGGTTACAGAGTGCCCGAGGATCCCGCATAAACTCAGCACGAGTGAAATTGGCGAGACCAGAGGAGCAGCAGTCCATGCAGGGCTGGCTCCAGACCCCACGCCACAGGGCGTCTGGCTACTGCAAGTGCCTGGGTGGCCCTGAGGCCCGAGGGCCCTCCTGGGCAGGCAGTCTCTACTGAGAGGCATGCTGCGTGCCCAGGCTGCCCTGATTTACGCCCAGGCGCGCGCGTGCATGTGTGCGTGTGTGTGTGTGTGTGTGTGTGTGTGTGAGAGAGAGAGAGAGAGAGAGAGAGAGAGGGAGAGGGAGAGGGACTGCAGGGTCTCTAATGATTCCAATGATTGATCTGCTGTGGGGGCGACGGGAAGGAGGCAGCTCTGGGTCACGCTGTATTCCTGCTGGAGTGCTGGAGCAGATTTCCTAGGTGCGCATCTCCCCTCCCCGTCCAAAGAGATGCCCATCCTTGGAAGAGACGCGCGGGCCAGGTGGGTATGTGGGAGGAAGCGCCTTACTTTCGCGCCCTGGATACACCCCCCTGCCAAAAAACTCGGTGTTCAGCTGTCCGGAAGTTTTCCAAACCCTTCCTTTGGGTTTTGATGGAGGCTTCAGTACGTGGGCAGGCTTGATGACATCACTGGCTGGTTGTGATGGCTCAGCCTTCCCTCCCTCTCCCTCTCCCCTCCTGGTGGGGTGGGGGTGGGGCTGCAAGCCCCAACCTTCTAATCCTGGCTTGGTCTCTGTGTGGAGGTCCTCTGCCTTGCAAAAGTCAAGTTTATTGCTCTGGAGATTCCAAGGGTTATAGGAGCTGTGTTCTGGGAACCAGAGGCAACAATCAAATGTTTATTTATTATATTACAATATCACAAATTCTTGTTTGAGCCAAGTACTGTGTGTGCATATCAGTGTGATCTCAGGTAGAACTGCCCATTTTTTGCTCTCTTTGCCCTCTGCCTGCACCAGCTGCAGCCATAGCTCTTACTCTCCTCCTAGAGCTCCTGGGGGCAGGAACCGTGCTGTTCACAGAACATGGGCTCAGGAAGCTGGCAGAGGCAGGCAGGAAGGAGTGAGTGAGGGCTCACCGAGGGCTGGACCTGTGTGGGCTTGCGAGGGTCTGGATGGAAACAGGAGAGGACATTCCAGACGGGTGAGGCCTGCGATGCCTGGGAGCGTCGGAGGTGGAATGTGTGTGTGATCTTATCAGGACTAGGGTGAAGGCAGTGGAGGCCACTTGCGGAGAACCCTGAGATTTTGATTTTAGTTGGAATGTGGAGACTTTTAAGGATCTTCCCCGAGTCACACCTGCCCCAGGAGCAGGATGATCTTACCTCCTGGAGTGTGGCCGGCGCAGCGTCTTGGGGTCTGGTGCCTGGGTCAAGGAGCCTGGTGAGGGGGTTTGGAGATCACTCTGAGGCACTGGTCAGGTTCCAGACCTTCTGGGCTCTAGTATCAGGGAGTCATAATGAGTCCTGGGGTGAGCATGGGAGAAGAGACACTCCTGCCCCACCCCAGGATTCCTGGCACCATAACTGAGGACCCCCCAGGGCTAGGGTATCAGTAAGAGTGGCTGAACCCTGCCTGTCCTGCTTTTGTACCCCCCAGTCACCCCTGTGCTGCCCCACAGTCTCAGACATGTAGGCACAAAGGAAAATCCATTACCATCCAGTCCCACCAAGACTAAAATGAAAAAGAAAAATAATTAAGTGTAACAGTTCAATGTTTTTTTTTTTTTTTTTGGTACTGGGGATTGAACCCAGGGGCAGTCTACCACTGAGCCACATCCCCAGCCCTATTTTGTATTTTATTTAGAGACAGGGTCTCACTGAGTTGCTTAGGGCCTCACTAAGTTGCTGAGGCTGGCTTTGAACTCGTGATCCTTCTGCCTCAGCCTCCCAAGTGCTGGGATTACAGGCGTGCGCCACGGCGCCTGGCTGCTCAATGGTTTTTGACTACTAAACCTGCTCCCTCCGTGTCTAGTGTTCTGGACCCTCATGGAGAAGGAAGCTAACCCCAAAGCCCTGCCCAAGTCCCGTGCCACCTGGAATGTTCAGACGCATGTCCTGCCATGGGCTCGTCACATGCACACACCAAAGCTCATTGTGCTCTCATCTCTACCAGTGAAGGAGCTCGAGAAAGTTCATTCACTCAAAGCCACTCACCTCGGGGGGAGCTAGGCAGAAATCCAAGAAAAAGAAGCCCCCCCACTGCTTTCCAGAGCCAAGCAGTGGGGTGTCTCAGACACCTACTGCCACTTTTGGCCACGTATGTCCCATACACTGAGTCCAGGCAGTGCTGACCACAGGGGCACCCTGGCTGCCCTGGTTGCTCAGCACGGAATTCGTTGGCCACTTTCAGGACAGTGAGCAGGGCCGCTCTATTCTCCTGAGAAGCCAAAGTCTCAGGGAAGTTTCTCAGGCTTCCACCAAAGGTCCCCCAAAATGCTAAATGAAGTGGATCCTCCCATCAGTCTTTTCCTTGAGGACCCACTCTCGCTTCTCTGTTGAGAGAAGACCCTCTTTACCACCTGGGCATTGGGTCCCTTCTGCTGCTTCTGACCCCCCTGTTCCATAGGCAGCACCTTTTCCAAGCCGCCCTGTCAAGGCTTTTGAAAATCCAGAGCAAAACTACAAAGCCCTCTCCAGTTGCAAGATTTCTGTTGCTTCCAAACATGCCTTCCCTCTGCAGAAAACAGCATGATCTCGGTGGCAGGTGACTTTAGTTCGTGATCAGGGATTCCACCCACTGCTCGGGGAGGGGTGGGAGCAATCTAATGAAGCAATGGTGCTGGTGATGGACATGTGGCTCTTAACAGCTGAGCCCTTATTTAGCAGGTAAGCAAAGTGGAGCTTCACCCTTAAGTCGCCTGCCAGGGTGGCACAGGTAGGAGGTGATTGTCCAGAGGTTAGAATCAGGCAGCTGCCCCTGGGCCATACTCTTAATCACCACTCTAGGCTCTGTCCTGTCAGGGTTCTGCATACCTGGGAGGAAGTCACCTGTGCCACTAAGCATGACTTTGTGAGTCCCAGCCAAGGTCCCTGCCTTCATGGAGCACACTGTCCAGAATCCATTCCCCGCCCACCTGATCCTCTTGCTCAGTAAGACAGTAGGAGAACTCTGTCCTTGGTCATTGGAAGCTTTAAAATATACAAAAATGGACACACATCGAGAAAAATGTTCAGCTGTGTTCTGTGCATAGATGAACTGGCTGCATCCTGGCATCTGGAAGGTTAGATCACTCTATTCCCTCTTATTTCCAGATGCATGCACCTGAGATGGAAGGGTTAAACCCACACTCACCAGAGCTGATCATTTTAATCCAGGATTATGGTGGCTGCAGGAAAAGGCTGCTCTGTCCCCTTGACCTCTTTGGCTGGGGGAGGAGGTGAAGGCAGGGCTAAGCCTGTCCTCCAGGAACCTGGCCTAGACCAGAGACCAGAGCAGTGGGAGACATGCTGCCCTCATCCTGGAGACACAGGAGGTCAGGGGGAGGGCTCTGGACACGAGCGGAACTCCACTTTTCCCCAGCAATTAGCTCTGTGGGCTTTGCTGTTCCATGAGGGCCAAAACTCTGTGGCACCCCAGAAGACGATGCCCCTACCACACAAAGTAGGTGACAAGGTCAAAGACCCAGACTCACAGGGCTGCAGCGAGGGTCCTCTCCCCTCTCTAAACCCTTTGGTTACAGATGGGGAAACTGAGGGCAAGGGAGGAATACCTCTCAGCCACCTTGTTCCTATGTCCCACACAGAGCTAGTGAGCCCAGAAGTCCCAGCTTTCGTGAGAGCAACAACAGCTGCCTATTCTTGGGTGGGAATCGCCTTTGCCTGCCCACGCTATGGCTGCCCTGACACTTCCAGGGAACCCCCCAGGGAACTGAGAGCTGGGATTGTGACTTATAGTCCATGGTAGAAGGATTTGGCTTGGGAGCCACGTGCCCTGGGCAGAGGCCAGGGTCAGAAAATCTCCTGCAGATGGAGGTCTGAACCTGGCTTCCAGCAGGGTTGGTACTCCTTTGATGTGACGGTGGGAGTGGGCAGTTAGGGACCCACCCAGCACCCCACAACACCACACCCCACTTGCTCCCTGCCTCTCAAAGGAAGACCACTTTCTCTCTCCAGGGTGCCCAGAGCTGGGAGCTGCCAGCTCTGCTGACCTTGGATGCAGTCTGAAGGTGGCTGCCACTCTTCCCTGCTCAGTGTGTTACTGCATGGATGCCTCCGGGCGCCTAAAAAGTCTGCTTTTCTAATCAGTGGAGAAACTGGCTTTGTCTGCCAGAAGCTGAGCAGCTGATGGGGTGGGGGTGGGGAAAGCCAGCCCAAGCTGAGCAGCAGAGGAAACAGCAAAGCTGGAAAATGGCTCGAAAACCTGGGGGCAAGGCTGATCCTGGCAGCATCTGGCCAGCTGCCGAGGGGCCCTCCTGCCTGCCCACCAGGCCTTGTGACAAATGCCCTCCGACAGCCGGGGAACCACAGCTGTCACCGGAAGGTTCCAAGTGTGCGGGCGGGCAGCCAGAGGCCCGCGGCTGTAGGGGCACCTCACCGGGCTGGTAGCCTCATTATCTCTGCTGCCGGAGCAGGAGCCCCAGGGAGCACAGCTGCTCGCAGCCCAGCCGCGTTGGAGGAGCTGCTGCCGGTTCTGGAAGCCGTGCAGGGGAGGCCTCTGCTGCCAAAGGAAGCCTCCTGGGGCAGCGGGCCTGGAGATTCACTTTCACATCACTTCTGTGAAGCCCTCCTCTTTCCAAAGCTGTGCCTGCACCCTGCGGGGTTCTCAGGCACTGACACTGCCTTTGCGCCACCACTCTCTCCCCCTGTGGCCCCAAAGCAGGGTTAGATGCAAAAAGGAGAAGAAGAAAACTGCAGTCTGTCTGGGCTTGCCAAGGATGGCCTGAGGAGCCCTTCTTCCTGGGGGCCAGAGTTGTGCCTTTGTTCCCACGTGCCTGTCATCAGGGAACTGCCTGGTTCCACCCCCAGGCAGGAGGAGGACCCTGTACCCACATGGCAGATGGGGTGGGGTGTGGGCTGCAGGCCTGTCTGAGTCTCCAGCTGCCCGAGTTCTTGCTCTGTGAACCCCTCCCTGTGAGGACAGCCTGGCATATGTGACAGGACACTAAAATTACATCAAAGCGTGTGTCTGACTTCAGCCACAAACATCCCGACCTCTCCCGGGATCCAGTGGGGGAGAGGACAGGATGCAGGATGACACTGAAAGCAGCGGGCTGCTGTCACCTGCTCTGCTCTGCTTGCTCTCAATTGATGCCCGACCTTGAGCGACGTGCCAGCGTCCTCTCTACACTGGACACCCTCATCTGTCAAGCGGGGAGAATACCTGCCCTCAGCCAGCCCGGCTGGGGGAGTGGGTTCTGCAGAGAAAACTGTCTTGTCAGGGGAGGTTGTGGGCTGTGGTTACTGCTGTCACCCAGCACAGGTGGTGTGTCACTGCCTGAGAGGCAGCTTTGGGAAAGGGCAGCTGTCATTTCTGCAGCTCTGGACGGGCCCAGGCAGCAGCACATCTGGCAGGTGGTGCAGACTGCCTGAGGACCCTTATCATTACGGGAACTGAGCCGTTTGCCGACTTGGTCTGAGTCCAGCCAAACCTCTCCTAGCTTGGAGCCTGGGAGCCCTGGGCTGATGCAGTGCAGGTTAGGATTAAGACAAAGACATGGAAACAACCAGATTTGTAAACATGTCCTTCCCCCAAAGGACTGGAACTGTGATGGGCGACACCTTGAGTCCCGTGTCTGCGGTGGGAGCTGGCGGAGCTGTGTGTGCTTGAGTGGGTGTGTGTATGCCGAGGCCAGAAGGAGGCAGGAGGTGATGCATGTCAAGACCATCTGTCTGGGCACAGGCCCAGCCCCACAACCCCAGGCCCTTTCCTCCCTCCTCCCCCAGACTATCCTGCTGTCTGCCCGGGGAAGGAACAATAGAGTAATCTGGAGACTTCCCTACCCTTTTCTAGATCCTCCTGGGTCTCTGCCTTCAGTCCCTGAGCAGATGTGCAGGGCTGGGCCAACTCCCCACCCCTCACCTGGAGCCGCTCAGGGTCATTCCCCAGGCCCCAGGCCCCAGGCCCCAGTCTGGGTCCCTCTGTCCAGGAGCTGGGGGGAGAGGTGTACATACTGGCCTTTTTCTGTCTGAGCTGGTGCTTGACACTGTTAAACCCCTCCTAATCTGTGTTATTTTCTTCTAATCCCTCCTCCGCCCGCCCTGGCCTGTGTGCCACCCTGCAGGACCTTTGGTCCCGAGCCGGAGCCCAGGCTGAGTGCCAGGCATGAGGAAGCCAAACATCTGCTGCAGCGTGCCCGCATGAAGGCCAGGACCCAGCCCCTCCGTGCCAACCATGATATCGTGCCCACCATTGCTCAGGGCCGCCGGTGAGTGGGGCTGGAGCCAGGCTGGCCTGGGGGACCGTGGCAGGGAAGGCTCCTCCCTTCTGTGTGTGTGTTTTCCACAGAAGGCACTTGCGGTGATCGTTTGGTCAGTCAACACCCCTTTACTGAGGGCTTAGACTGTCATGAATTGAGATGAATAAACCGTGGCCTCAACTCCTTGGGGGCATGGAGGTTACAGTCCCTAGGGAGAAGCCCTCTATACAGCCAAACAGACACTCAGCTCCGTGGACTGTGGTATAGGAGAGGAAAAATGTGCATACCAAGCTGGGAATCTGTAACTCCACCTAGAGGAGACAAGTGAGGCTCTGAGAAGAGGTGGCCTCTCAGGACCTGAGAGAGGTCTAGATGGGCAGGTGAGGGAGGGAGGCAGGGGTGAGCACCCAAGGGACAGAAGCCATGGGCGGAAGCACCATGCTCAGGCTGGAGCACGGACATTCTCCATGCCTGGTGGGGAGGCTAGAGGGCTTGGTGGCGGGTCGTGAGTCCACCAGGCCTGATGAACAGCGTGGATTCTTGTGTAATAGCCAGGAGCCACTAAAAGACTTTAAGCAAGTGGATGGCATGGTCACATTTGGATTTCAGTAATGCATTCTGGCTGTGGGGCTGTGTTGGATCTGGCAGACTAGGGCAGACAGGAGGCTGTTGCCATGATCCTGGAAGGAGGTACAGGGGAGGAGAGTGTGGAGACCTCACACACTCTCCCAAGAAAATCCCCAAGAACCAGAGTGAGCCAGCTTAATAAGGCAGCAGAGAGGTGGACACATCAGAACCAGACTAGCTGGGTTTGAATTCTGGCTCCGCCTTATTAGCTGTGCACCTTGGGGGGACGTCTCTGGTCTCTGTTTCCTTATCCACAAAGAAGGGATTATAACAGTGCCTGTCTTACAGGGTCATCGTGAGGGGTATGTGAGCTAAAATACCAAAGGTGTTTACAACAGCACCTGGCATTCTGAGTGCCAGAGGATTGTTAGCTCTAGCTGTCAATCATTTGATCACCTGGGGGTGGGAGTCATTCAGGACGCCGCCCAGGGTGTGACTTGCATTCAGGCATTTGGTGAGGTCCAGCCAGGGTGCTATGGGGCAGGCTTGGGAAGACAGGTCTTAGAGCAGCCGCTGGCAAGGTCTGCCAGGCAGTTGCATACAGGATCCTTGGAGGATCCCTCATTTCATGATGCTGAGGCTATGAACAGGACCTCACAGGGAGGAGAAGATGGAAGAAGAGCAGGTTCCAGAATTTTCAGACACAAGTGGCTGCCCCCTGAGCAACACACCCACCACCATCACTGTGCCTGTTCTGCTATGGAGCATCTTATAGAACTGCTCACACCTCAAAGAGTTCTCCAGCACCCAGAACCAGCCCTCACAGGCTCCTGAGCCTCCTATGGGCCACGCCAGATCTTGCCAGGCTGAGCAGGACCACTGTGCCACAAGGCCTGTGACCTTTGGTACCATGGGCACGCTGGGTCTGTCTCCATCACCATGTGACACTGGAGGAAGTGAGGACTCTAGTGAAACTGGGCCATGTATTCTTTGATGGAGGGTGCTGAGTCTGCTTAGTAGCGACTAAGGTCCAGCTGGGTGCCATGGCACATGCCTGTAATTCCAGTGACTTGGGAGGCTGAGACAGGAGGATCACAAGTTCAAGGCCAGCCTCAGCAGCTTAGCAAGATACTGTCTGAAAAATAAAATAAAAAGGCTGGAGATGTAGCTGTGGTAGAAAGCTCCTGGGTTCAATCCCTAGTACCACCACCACCAAAAAAATGAAGGAAGGAAGGGAGGAAGGGAGGGAGGGAGGGGGGAAGGGAGGAAGGATAAGGACTGTCAAGGACCATTGATCACTAGGACCAGAGCCTCTGTGTTCAGTGTCACTATGTCACTATGGCCCTTAGGAGAAGGTCTTAGAAGGCCCTAAATCCTGGTAAGATGTGCCCAGTGGGCTGCCCTTTTATTTCCATGTTTTGTGCCTTTGCGTTTCCTCAGCCAGAGGGCACTCAGCATGGCTTCCTCGAGGCGTCCTGTTCATCACATATTCGTAGGGAGAAGCCTGTGGTTTCCAAGGACCTCTCTGTCCTGCTTTCGGCAGGCATTAGACTGGATGGGAAAGCCGGAATAGGCCATCTGCAAAGCAGACTTCCTGTGCACATATCCTCCTGGGCCCTCCCTCTTCTCCACTCACTCCCGCCACTCACTACGAACCCAGTCACTAACCTAAAGAAGATTCCCCTTTTCCTGGCCATGGAAATGCTGTAGAAATACAAGGTGACCCACTTTAGCAGCTGCTGTGTCCAGAAAAGAAGGATTGTGACTTGGCAGCGCTGGGGAATCCTCCCAGGGTATAGCTGCAAGCTCTAAGCCAGATGGCTTGCCGCAGCTGCTGCTAAAGGTCACGCTCTGTCAGATGGCCCTAGAGGGCTGGCAGAGTCAACACTGGATGCCACACAGGCCCCAGGCCTCAGCTAGAGGAAGGGGGGCCCTGACCCCAGCATTGCTCCTTCCCTGAGCAGCTTGGCAAAAGCTGCTGGAAGAGGAGGGGTGCCCAGAGCAGTCTCCAGCAGGCCTTCATCCTGAGTCTGGCTGGAGGTGGCCGGGGCCAGCCTGAACACACAGGGCTTTTCTGGGAGGTGAAGATGGGGAAGCAGCTGCATTTTCTAGAAGCAAATTGACATAGAAATTAAGCAGCCCCTAGAAGCAAAAGCTCCTGCCATTTTGGGGATAGACACACCCAGATTGGTGACCTCAAGCCCAAGAGGGCAGCACATGTCGGCACGCTGAGAGGGTGGCACTGTGCTGTCCTGTGCAGATGGTGGCTGCGTCAGACTCTGTAGAGCTTGACACCACACATTGCATCATTATAGAAATTACCCCAGAGAGGGGCTCCTTGTGAAGGCCACAAACTCCAGGGTTGCAACAGAGGTGTTGAGCTCAGACCACAATTCTCTCCTGGAGGGATGGCTGCTGGGGTCTCTGCTGGCCTCATCTTGGGGTGACTGGCTGCTCTGGGATTTGCTTGCTGTGTGCCTCATTCAATCTGCACTTAAAGGGCTCTCCCTGCGTTTTCGCACTGTTGCTACCCCTGCTGGTGGGGTGGGGGCCTCTGGGTTTGAAAAACTAAGTTGAAAGACACCCTATGTGACTAAACTCTCCTTCACTCCTCCTTTTAGAACAGAAATGTTTCTCCCCGTAGAGTGAGTCCTGGGTAGCTCAATTCACCAGCTCATATGTAGAAGTCAAGGACACTGATGTGGGGCTCCCTTCTTGGGTTAGGAGTGAACAGCTTTGAAAGCTGGGGCTTTATTTTATTTATTTTTGCCAGAATTTACAGCCCCCATCCCTTCCGTGGAGCAGGGCCTTGGCCCTGGGGTTGGTATAGGGGTGGTTTTCTAAGCCGTGTGCAGGATCCCCGTGGGCCTTGTCTGTGTTGGGTGGACTGGCTGGGGAAGTGCCTCCTGTGCCCTGGGGTAGAGTTTCTGCTTGGTGAGGAGACTCCTCTCTCTCGGGGTTGAGGCTGCTGTTTCCCAGAGGTCGCTCCCAGCCCCACATCTTCTGAGTCTGCCGTAGCACATGAGTGGCGCAGGTGTTCAGGGGAGGGAGGCACCACCATGGGGTCCTAATCAGGGTTCTCCAGAGAAACATAACCCACAGAGGTTTATTTTAAGGAACTGGCTCACACATGTGGAAGCTTGCAAAACCCTCAGGGGATGCCGGCAGGCTGGAGACCAAGGGCATTGCTGTGTCCGTGTCCAAAGGCAGCTGGCTGGCAGAATTCCTCCTTGCTCAGGGGATGTTGGTCTTTGTTCTCTTAAGGCCTTTTACTGGTTGGGTGAGGCCCACCCACACTCTGGAGGGTCCCTGCTTTATTCAGAGTTCTTTGATCTAAATGTTAGTCTTCTCAGAAACATGGAGAATAGTGTTTGGACACGTCTCTGAGCACTGTGGCCCAGTCAGACTGACACATCGAATTAACCATCACACATGGTTTCTATGCAGCAGAGAAGTGTAGACAGTAGGAGCCAAATGCAAGCTAAGAAGGAAGATTCCAGGGGCAATGGCAGGAGGACCATATGCGGTGAAGAGGGCAGGAGCCTGGAGGCCCTGCCAGTGGGTGGGTGACACAGAGCTGGAGAGGAGGGTGGGGAGGAAGTGGAGGGCCTGTATTTTCACCCCAAAGACCATCAGCTGGATGCTGTGTCCTGTGGGGTGTGTGAGGAAAGCTGTGCTCCCGAGGCCACAGACAGGAGGCGGTGGGTAGGCCGGAAGGGGCCACTGTGGTGTGAGAAGTGGCAAGTGAGGGATGTAGGGTGGCTCCCCGACACCTAGCAGTGGACTGGGGGAGTCTGGGAAGGGGAGGGAGAGCGCAGCCCTCACAGGTGCCGTGATCGGACACAGGCCACGGGCCTGGGCCCGTTTCCCAGTGGCCTGGAACACCAGCTACCTCTCCTGGGCCTGGTGTGGGACTAGGAGGGGCTGCTTCTGTTGCTGAGCACGGCCCCCCACCCCCAGCCACAGGGTCTCCAGAGCAAAGCTAATGGCCATGAAGACACTCCCTAGCACTTAAAATGCCCTTCCCTCCTAAGGGCTTCACCACAGGTGCTGTGAATGCACTCTTGGGGTATCCATGGGGGACTGGTTCCTTGATCCCCCTCAGATACCCAAACCTGGACGCTCAAGGCATAAAAAATGGCATAGCATTTGGATATAACCTAGGGCTGGGAGTTTGCTCAATGGTGAGGCAGTTAGCTGGTGTGCAGGAGGTTCTGGATTTGATCCCCGGCACCACACACACACACACACACACACACACACACACACACTCCCCATATAACCTATGTGCATCCTTCCCCTGTACACTTCAAATCATCTGTGGGTTGCTTGTAACACTTAACGCAATGTGATGGTTGTTATGTTACGGTGTCTAGGAGGTAGTGACAAGAAAAAAGATCACGTGTGTGGTACAGACGCAATTGTTCTTTCCAAATGCCTTTGCTATGCAGCTGGTTGGACCCGCAATGCGGAGCCTGTGAATAGAGGGCTGACTGCATTTCTGCAGTTCACCACTACCAGAAACGCACGGTGACACTTCCTCCCGCTTCCCACATCTCACACAGAAGGACGTGGGTGTCTCCCTTCGGAACAGTCCTCAGTTTAATAACATTTCCTCTCAGCTCAGGCCCAGCCAGGCCACAGAGGGAACAGAAGTGATGACATGTCATGTGGCTTCTGTTTGGTGCCGTTTGTGAGAATCAGAATGGGCCTGTAATACAGCACTTGACCAGGACGCCCCAGGAGGCTGATGTGGGGTAACCTTGTGGGGTATAGCAACCCCAGAGCACCATGGAGACTGTACCCCAGTGGTGTGGCGAGGGTCGGGCCAGGGTGTACCCAGGAGGGGCCACTTCTGCACCCCCACCCTTCTACCTGTGACCTCTCTCCTGTCTCTTCTTTAGAGATGGCCAGAGAGGCCCAGCCCCAGACCCCAGGATGACCTCGGCCTGCAGAGACAGCCTGCAGAATGGGAACGTGAGCGACTCCTCCAGCGGGGAGTCCAGCAGCGGGCAGTGGCCCAAGCAGGGCACGTCCCCTTCCCATGTCCGCTTTGAGGATGAGACTGCCCGCGAGGCCGAGTTCCGCTACCTGGAGCGGCTGCAGCAGCGCCAGCGCCAGGTGCTGAGCACAGCGCTGCAGGCTGCAGGCCAGGGGCCGCTGCGCTCCAAGCCCCGTGTCACCCACTACATCAACCAGGACATGGGCGAGTACGCATTCCCCAGGTCAGTGGGTGGCTTGGACCGCAGGGCCCTCCTGGCACTGCCAGCCCCATGGGGCAGCAAGGGGGAGTGCCGAGCCTGTGGCCACTGTCTTCAGGACGGACACCCTGCCCAGGGGAAGAGGCCCCCCAGCCCTGGGGCCCCCCAGAGACTCCAGGCTGCCTGTGGAGTGGAGGAGGTGGTGCTGGAACCCCAGAGCTCCCGTGGCCTTAGCTCTGCCCTCCAGCTGCTCCACTCAGAATGGATCCGGGAAACCCACATTGGAGACACCACCCCGTGCCCTGAGGAGGGGGACTCTGCCCTGGACAGCACGGACACCTCAGACAGCTGCCGGACGGACAGTGAGGAAGCCGGGACCTCTCAGCCCAGCAGGGCAGGTGGGCGGCCCCGAGGCAGCAGCCTCCGACAGCGGGGCTCCAGGCCTCAAGGAGTCCAGAGGCAGTCCAAGAAGGCTGAGATGGAGTCGCCCTGGAGCCCTAAGGCCCTGCGTGGGGTTGATGATGTGGAGGAGGGAGATGAGGTGAAAGAAGGCAGAAGATGTAGCCCTGAGGGGACTCTGTTTCTGAGAGAAGATGCTGTCCCTAAGCCTCCTGTCCTGGAACCTGAGAGGGCTTCCCTCGGGTCCCAGAAACAACCTGGACCAGAACTGAGAAGTCACTGGGCTCACCCTGTGGACTCCCGGGCTCCTTGCACAACAGCATCTTCCATGAAGCCTGGGCCCTCGGGACCAGGCAGACCAGACCAAGTTATGGAAAGCCGCAAGTCTCCTGAAATTGTCTGCACTTCCTCCTTGCAGCAGAGCCATGCAGAACCCTCTGCCCAGCGCCCAGCCCAGCAGCCAGCCGCTTCTATCTCCCCTGAAGGCTGGGTGCCAACACCTCCCTCTTCAAGGAAAACCACCTCCCCTGTGCCTCGCAGGAAGGCAGCGCTATCTGGACCCTGCAGGAAGGGGATCCAGGGAGAGCCACTCTCTTCTCCAAGAACTACGGTTCTCAGGACCTGTGGGCTCAGCATCCCCCAGGCCCAGTCCTGCAGCCCCCAAGTCAGACACCCACTATTGGCTCTCTCCACCAACAACTGCAACAACCATATCTCTCTGGGGCTGCAGGAGCCCTGGGGAGCAGCCACCCACAGCAGCAGGGCAGAGAGGGCTCCCGGTGGCCAGGAGCCAGATCTGCCCCCAGAGAGCAGTGGAGACGGTAAGAGCTGCCCTTGCTCAGGCCCAGCCTCAGGTCAGGTCTGTGACACTCTGGGTCTTCCCTTGCCTTTCTTCTTAGATGTCAGATGACACATAGCCACACACTCCCAGCAGCCCCTCAGAGCTGACAGGTGTCAGGGGAGCTAGTGGAGCCTGTGGGTTGGAGACAGGATTCAGCATTAGTCAAGAGCAGTTTAGCCAGTTCCTGGCGGTAGGCAGGACCACAGGGAAGGCGGTGGTTCCCAGCAGCAAGCTCCATGACTGCAGGCAGCCTGGGCTTTAGGGGAATTGGGCTTCTATAAAGTAGGAAGAGACAGCAGCTCCAGGATCTGCGATTGGCTTAGGGCGGTCGATGCACAAGAATCACAGGGCTGAAGCCTTCCCCCTCCAACGTTGATCCAGGTCCCGCACTCACTCCTGTCATTCAGCGGGGTTGAGCACTGTGCTAGGGGCTGTGCAGAATGCATAAGTGAATCACTTCCACACAGACCTGCCTTGGGACTTTCTGTGGCCAGGCAGACATGCTGCCAGAGGGCCCGGTGACCAGGAGGCAGAGCTCCTACAGGGTGTGGTGGGGCTGCTCTCTGGTCTGAACCCTCCAGGATCCTGGCCCTACTGTGCCAGTTGCTGGTTTCAGCAGGCAGGCTGCTGAAAGAGGTAGGTATCGCCTCTTTGCCCATGGGAGGGGTTGTCCTGTCATGGTCAGATCCTGGGTGTTGGCAGACCCAGGCTCTGATCCCCAGCGTTGTGATCCCTGGTGACACTCAGTTGGTCCCTTTTGAGCAGAGATAACAGGTCCACCCCCCCACATTCCTGCTTTTGTGCAGGAATGTGACTCATCACCTTGAGACTGGGATCCAGAGCTGTCCCTCCAACCGTAGCTCCCAAACCCTGAGGGGACAGGCCTCACCTGAGGTCCCTTCTATCCCATGCTCAATTGTGGTTCCCTTCCCTTAGGGTGCTCTAGGCTAGCTCTTGACCATGCCCCGTGTGGGTGAGGGAGTGGGTAGCTGTTGGAGGGGTGGGCTGGCTGTGAAATAAAAGCTATGAAAGTAGCATATTAAAAGAATAAAGACAAAGGCGAGAAATATATATATTTTCAAGCAGGGGCGTGATGGATCGAGCCGACCAGAGGGGTCTGACTCTAACAAAGAGCGAGCCTGTGTTGCTTTATTCATGTCAGTACAGACCAAAGCGGATAGGTATGGAGCTTCTTCATGAAACAGGATGGGTGGGGTGCACAGGTCGTTTGGTGGTTGGCAGGTTATGCCCATCTCCAGAGGCTGTGTTGAACTTGGAGCTGTGAGCTAGGTCAGGGCACTAGCATGATCTGGGCTTTCTCGAACCAGGGAATTTCACCCAGGAGTTCCCAGAGAAGCAGCTTCTCTGCCTTAATGGCTCAAACAAATGTCCATAGTTCACAAAAGGCTCCCAACAGCTAGCGGCTGTTTTGCTCCTACCCACTTCCCCTGGGGCTTCTGCCTTGAGCCCTTTCTGGGTAGCCCAGGCTATATCTCCTCGAGGCCTGGAGCAGAGAGCCAGTTGAGGCTCCTGTCATTAGCTGCAAGACCCTGGGCAAGTCACTCCCTCCCTGGGTGCTCTAGTCTCCTCTGTAAAGCAAGGACAATAATAGAACCTCCCAGGAGCTCCCAAGATCATCTCAGTGGGGGAGTTAACTCACTGCCTGTTGCTCCCCAAGTGGTGGCAGTTGTCAAAGTCATGAGAAATAATAGATGACAAAATTGTTTTCTGTCCCAATATAAAATGTCCCCGTTTCCAACTATGTGCCATGATATAGAAGGGGTATGACTTATCATAAGCAACACCATCACTTAAACACTTATTAATCATCTACTGTGTACCAGGTGCTGGGCTGGGTGATGGGGTTATAGCAGACCCCAAGACCCAATCCCCAAATTCCTTGGGCCCCATCCTCTGAGAGCCGCCCCTCCTCCACCTGCTGCTCCCTGGGTCTCTCTGCTGCCTCTACTGCTCTGCTGAGGCTCCCACTTCCCTCCACCTCACTCTCCTGCCTCCAAGGCTGGGCCTGTCCCTCTCCCCCACCTTGACCTTGGGGGATGGTCAGCCTAACCCAGGAGGGATGCTGTGGCTGTTGCAGGAGGACCCCAGGGCTCTCTCAACTTGGCCGACGCTGTTGTCAACTCCATGGGCATTACCCTCTCCCTGGCCTCAGAGGAGCTGGAGTCCAGCCAGGAACTGGAAGGAGGCCTGCAGAGGACAGAGTCCAGTTCTGGAGGGCATGTGCCACCCGGGTGAGTGGCAGAAATAGGAGCCCTGACTGCAGGAGAGTGTGCTGGGTGGGGAAGGAGACCCCCAGGAGTGGTAGCACGACTGGCCTTATTGCTTCCAGATCCTTGGAGTGTTCCTAGACCACGTCCTGGCCTGTTGGCCCTGACACTCCTACTTAGTTCTTTTGAGTCTGATGTACCTGGTTATTCATTTGTGAACATCCCCTGAATGGCCTCAAGCCTCGCTCACTATGCTGGTTACAGACCAACTGACAGAGTCCTGCCCCTCTGGTGCTGTTTGCAAGGACTTACTCCTGACTGGGGTTTGGAGACCAGATGCCAAGGGAAACAGTTTCCCTCCTCTTCTTCAGCTGTGGGTCTGAGTCCTTGCCTGGGGGACCTCTGTGGACTGACCTCAAAGCTGTCAGGGTGCTCTGGGCAGGGCCCTCTGTCCCCTGCCACACACACCATGCCTGGTGACTGCATGCTGCTCCCGGCCTCCCACACACCCAGAGCCAACTCCCCCTCTCCAGCCCTCTGTGTGCTCCAGAAATCGTCGTCTGTTCAGCCCGCCCCTCCTGAGTGTCTGCACCGGGGTGTCTGGTAGGCCCCTCCACCAGAACTCAACAGCTGCTTGTCCCACGTCCACCTCCTGCTACCACCCTGCCTTCTACGCAGTGTGCAAGCCCCAAATCTGCTCTACCTCCCTGGCAAGCCCTCCGCAGCTCCCACAGCCCCCCTGGCCATTCTCCTGGTCTCAGCTCTGTCACTTCTTTCTGTGCAGCTGCCGTGGCCCGGCCTGCTCTCCGCCTTCACCTTGTTCCTTACAGTTCCTTCTCACATGAGAGTCAGGAGCATCTTTTTAAGACCTTAATTAAACAGCATCATTTCCCTGTTTAAAAACCTGAAATGGCTTTTCCTCCCATCAGAACAGAATTCAGACCCTTGCCATGGTTGACCACCCTCCGGGGAGTCCTCCTCAGCCTGCCTGCCTGACCGCATCTGGTGCTTCTCTGCTCTCTTCTCACTACCTGCACCCAAGCCCGTGTCCTGGCCTCTAGTTCCTGAGCCCAAGCCTCTTCCCATCCTGGCCCAGGCACCTCCAGTGTGGCAGCCGGGCTCCTGCTGGGCATTCAGCTTGTAGTTTAAAGACCATCTTCTCAAAGAGACCTTCCCGGTCACTCTGCCCCACCCCACTCATCCGTCACTCGTGGTTTTCCCCTTGGCTTAGTGGTCTGTTGTTGATAAGCTCTGAGAGCAAGGACCTTGTTTGTCTTGCACGCCACCCAGCCAGGGCTTGGAAGAAGCTGGCACACAGGAAGTCCCAACCAGCGGGGAGCCCACAGGGGTCTTTGACGGCAGGGACTTGCCCAAGCTCCTCCCCAGAGGTGGAGCAGCTGACAGGTGCTGGCCCCGGGACCCTAGGGTGTGGCTTGCCTTGCCTCCCTCCCAGCTCTCCACAGCTCACTCACGTCCACCCTTCCATTTCAGAGCATCACCAGGGGCCAGTGCAGGGCCCAGGGCGCCCCCAGCTGCCACTTCTGAAGGGAACAAGAAAAGGAGCAGCAGCTTGGCCTCCACCCTGGGGCTGAAGAAGCTCTTCTCTGTCCTGGGCCAGACTTCCCGGCCCAAGCTGGGCAAGTCCCGGAGCTACAGTGTGGAGCAGCTGCAGCCTGCTGCACCCAGCCCGACCTCACACCCCAGCACCTCCAGAGTGAAGAGGGCCCCGTCCCTACAGTCCCTGCGTCTGGTGAGTTCGCAGGACCCCAGCCACAGGGTTGTGAGGCTGATGGTAGAATGAAGGGTGCAGGGAGAAAGAGGTGCCCAGGGCGTCCCCAGGGTGCCCGTGGTGAGGAAAGGGACACTACTGGCTCCCCACAGCTGGTCTGTGAGACTTGGGCTCCCCCGGGGTGCAGGGCAGGTAGGCAGCACCCCACAGCTCCGTTTTTCTGCCCAGGCCTGGGCTTATCCTCAACTCCTCCTCCCTCAACTTTGCTACCTCTGCCAAGTCTTTGGAAGCACATGGTTGTTCTGGAACCTTCTCTATGGCCACAATGACTCTCTTCGTCCAGGCACAGATCGATCACTTCACTACTGGATTCCCTCACACCTCTTGACTGGCCTCCTTGCTGTGGTCCTTCTCCATGTGGCTTCCATAAAGGTCTTTCAGATATGCAAATCTGGCCCACCACCCCCTCACTCAATGTCTGCCCTTCATCACTTATGCCCAAGGTGAAGCTGAGACAGCTCGGTGTCGCCAGAGGGTTTCTGATCTGTCTGCTTTCATCTCTTATCACACTCAATCCCAGTTACCCGGGTGTGCTGCGCGAGGCCTCCTTGCACCTCCATGATCAGATCACACACCTAGGGACTGACTCTGCACCTGAATGTGGCTCCCCCTTCTCCACCTGCTGATGCAGCTCATCCATCAATGCTTCCGCCATCCAACCCCAACCCCCAGCCCCCACCGGAAGCCTTCCAGTTCTTCCTTAGGTGGAGCAGGGCCTCATCTCATCCAGAGTATCCTCAAGGCCTCAAGGGAAACACCACTGGTTAGCAGGTGTGCCAGCAGCAGCGCGTTGGGTGGGAGAGCAGCCGCTGCTTCTCCTGTGTGGTGCTGAATGGAACCCCAGCCGCACTTGTAGGCAAGGGCTCCCACTGAGCTGCCTCCGAGGCTTTTGTGTTTGGAGACAGGGTCTGCCCAAGCTGTGAGGCTGACCTTGAACTTGTGGTTCTCCGCCTTGCAGTGGGCAGCTGCCTGCCCTCACACCTGACCACACCAGCTGCTTCCACCCCTCTGGTGGGCTATGGCTCCTCCAGGGCCCTTGGAGCTGCTGTCTGGAAGCCTCCCCTTTCTTCTTCCCTTCTTCCCATTCCCTAGGGAATTCCTGCTTATTCTCCCAGGAGGCCTTGAGCTCGGCTGCAAGGTCAGCCCCCCACCTTAGGCTTCTTGATAATAGGTCTGCCATCTTTAGAGCACTTAGTCCATTCAGGCTGCTGTAAGGAATACCATAGACCAGGCTGTCTACGCACAACAGAAATGTATTTCTCGCAGTTCTGGAGGCTGGGAGTCTGAGGTCAAGGCTGAGGCCCAGTGGGTGACTGATAAGAGCTGCTTTCTCAAGAGGACGGTAACCTCCCCTTTGGGAACCCAGAGGCTGTCTGGGGCCTGTTCATAAGGCTCCACAAGGTTCAGCCTTCACGACCCAGGCACCTCCCAAAGGCCCACTTCCTTGGTGACTAGGTTTTGACAAGGGCATTGAGGGGGCACAAACATTCAGAGCACAGCAACATAGATTCCAAATGTAATAAGTAACATGTGTTTGCTTAAAAGTCTGCTTCTCTCTGCCGCTGTCCCCGCCAGCCCAGCCCCACCTCATTGGGTCGCTTTCTTTGTGTTATTGTTGTTTTTGTTTTTTGGGCACTGATAATGTAACCCAGAGGTGCTTTACCACTGAGCCACATCCCCAGCCATTTTGATTTTGAGACAAGGTCTTGCTAAGTTGCTTAGGGCCTCACTAAATTGCCGAGGCTGGTCTCAAACTTGCCATCCTCCCACCTCAGCCTCCTGAGTCGCTGGGATTACAGGCATGAGGCACTGTCTGGGCCTCATTGGGTCATTTTCTAGAGTGCAGATCTGATCTCCCTCTCATTAGCATCATACAGTTCCCCCTTAGCAGGGCATTTGAGGTCTTTCAGGGCTGGCCCCTGCTCTGGCCCACCTCCCACAAACTCTGTGGCCTCCCCTCCCAGACCACACATATGTTCCAGAACATGCCAGACTTTCTCACATCTGTCCATGCCTCCACTCGAGCTAGTTTTCTTTTTTCTGGAGCTTTCCTACCTCTTTATTTGCCTGGATAGCTCTTGCTTCCAGTCTCACTCAATACCCAGCTCCTCCAGCATCCCCAGAGCCCAAAGCTGAGGGGTGTTGTATTTTGTCAGTCAAAGCCTTCTTGACTCCCCACATGTCACTCTTGCTTTGCACCCAGCACTTAACTACACACCCAGAACTCCCAGTCTGTGCTCATCCCCACTCCCATCATTTTGTGAGCTCTTGAGAGATTATTGACTTGTTCAACTTTTTATACATCACATTTTAATGCATATAAATAGAAAATTTTTGAACAAAAGTGATCATAAAAGAGATACTAAAGAATCACAAAATATTTAAAACTTTAGCTCTTAAAATTTAATTGTATTGTTATTCTATGATTACTCTACTTTCATTTTCTTCTTAATCAGTGAGAAAATTAGATTGTCTTAATGAGATAATTAATGGTATAAAATTGAGTTATTTCAGCTAAAATTCAAACCAACCAACCTTGATGCTTCAGATGACCTGTGCAGGCCCATCTGCAGAAGTGAGTTCTGGTGGGTCCTGCTGAGCACTTGGAAGTACAGATCAAAGCTTGCAGGTCACTTTCTTAAGAGGACTTCAGTCCTCTGTCAACCCCTGTCCAGGTGGTTTTCTCACCTGCAATATTGGGCCTTCTCCACTAGGTGTCACCCTCCCACCAACATCGGAAAGCTTCCTCCTTTCAGAACCTCCATTCTCTGCTGAGTGGCAAAGGGGACCGGTCCAGCCTGTACCTGGTAGATGGGCCAGAAGACTCCAGAGCACGAGGCAGGTAAGCATGGACACAAAGGGTCTAGAGGGTGAACTCAGAGAACAGCCAGTGGAGCTTTCAGCTCAACTCCTTCCTGCCTTAGCATCATGTTTTAAAAGCTGCCTGGGCCTCCCCCTCCACAAACCCTGTGTGAAGGGACCAGATGAAGCAGCACTCCTGTGCCTTTGCCCTGTGCAGGGGAGTGCTGAGAAGGTGTGGGATTCCGGAAGGCGGGAGCTGGCAGGTTGGATTCCTCTCTCCCTCTGCTGTTTGATGGCATCTTGAAATCAGAATGTTCTAGACTTTCCTTAGCCTAGCTAAAGATCTGACTAAACACCCAGAGACAGGGGCCTCCAAAGAAGCCCTTGACCCACCTGTGACCTCTTCACTGAGGCCCTCTAGGCTAGCTGCTCTCACCCAGTGCTCCATCTTTTAACTCCTAGAAATGCATGAAATTACAGCTTCCATTGGCTTCTCGAAGTCTCTACGTAAAGTTTAGACATCACTGCTGGGGTCGGGGGGCTTTCTGGTTCTGCAGCAGGCACTGAGGAACCTTCCAGATGTGGAACCAGCCCATCTCCACCAGAGTGTTCTTTTTGCAGTCATGGTTGGTGGAGCCCCAGCCTCCAGTGCCAGACTCCTAAGTCTGAAATGCCTTGGTCATCTTAAAGCCAGGGAAGGGCTGGGTCCCCATGCTGGACCCTCTGTCTTCAGTGTGTCTCTGGTTCCCTCGCAGGCTGGCCAAGACCCCTCCCCGGCGGACCCTCAGCGTGGAAGATGTGGGTGCCCCCAGCCTACCTCGAACCGTGGGCCGCGTGGTGGAGGTGTTTCCGGATGGCACGAGTCAGCTGCAGCTGCAGCGCTCCCCAGAGGGCACTTTCGGCTTCTGTGTGGCCTCTGGGAATGGGCGCCGGGACTCAGGTATGCCCTCCCTTCCCTGCAAACCCAGCCTTGCCTCTCAGTTCCTGTTGGGTTGCTTCCGGCCCCTCGGGTGGTGGAGCTTTGCAGATTCAGAATCTGCAGGACTGGAGTTCCCAGGAGTCGCACCTGCAGACCCTGCCTGGCAGCTGCGAAGCTCTGTGGGGTGGAATGCCCCGGGGTGGGGCTGCAGGTTTGCCCCGCTGTCCCCCCACTACCTAATGACATCTTGAAATCTGAATCTTGAAGGCCATCTTTTCAAAGAGAGTGGAGGGAGATCGCCCATGCTTGCTGGGTCCCAGCTGCCCCTTTGATGTGGTTGCTGTGTTTCCATGGCTCCCCCCTCCCTCCCTGGTCTGTCTGGGCCTGTGGAGCGTGCCTGCCTGCCTGCCTGCCTGCCTGCCTGCCAGCGCCACCTGCTCAGGTTCCTCCCTTGGGGCTGGCTTCCGTGGGTTATGTTCAGGTGGATCCTGGCTCCAGGCTCCTGGCTGGAGGCCTGCTGGGTCCTGATTCTTCACTGGCAGAGGCAGCCAGGAGCCTGGACCTCATCTGCCCTCCAGCCATTCTCAGCACCAACCCCCATGAGTCTCAGAGCAACTCAACTTGTCTGAGCCTTTGTCCAAGGTCTGTGGTCCAGAATGCTTCAAAAGGCAAGGGAAAGCTCCAAGCTCTTCCCCAGGGAGGGTGAGGAGGGAAGGAGGGAAGGAGGGAAGGAAGACAGGTCCCCGGAGGGAGGGGAAGGAGGGGAGAGAGAGGGAGCAGTGACTCAGAAAGACATGCTCAGGAGCCTGTCACTGGGCCCTGCCATGGAGGGGGAGTGCTTGCTTTATCTATGAGGTCAAAGTTGTTTAGCTGGGGACAAAATCTGCCTGCTCCAGAGTTTGCAGACTGCACAAGTCCCCGCATCTGCCCTGTTGTTATTTCAGCAAATGTGTATGGAGCACCTACCAAGTGGGGCTGCAGCAGCAGGAGGAGCAGACAGAGTCCCGGACTCTTGATCACACATTCCCGTGGGGGAGTTAGACCATGTTTGCAGAAGTTTACCTTGTAGATCATGTATGTGTTAAGTACTTTATGTATGTTATGTATATTACCTTACAGGTATTACGTACCTTACAGAGTGAAAAATACTAAGGAACAAATACAAACAAAGTTAGTGTAGACAGGCTTCTTTTTGGGGGGTACCAGGGATTGAACTTGGGGGCACTCAACCACTCAGCCACATCCCAGCCCTGTTTTGTATTTTGTTTAGAGACAGGGTCTCACTGAGTTGCTTAGGGCCTCACTTTTGCTTCGGCTATCTTTGAACTCGCCATCCTCCTGCCTCAGCCTCCCCAGCTGGGATTACAGGCACACACCACCACACCTGGCTCCAGTGTCATCTTTAAGAAGCCTGTCATGCAAGTGCATGCACACTCGCACGTGCCCCTCCCCAAGTCTCTTTGGCTCCTCTGTAGGCAGTGGGAGCCCTTCCCCCACTTCCTGTCCCTGAGCAGGGATGGGCAGGATCTCTAAGGACCAAGGGCTCCGTGGGCTCCTCCTGGCCCTGCTGCCCTGGGCGCCCTTACCACGCCGGTCCTTCCCAGGCGCACGCTGCTCCTACTGCTGCAGTTGGCCCCTGGATGTCACGCAAGGATGCCTGAGCACAGGGAGTGTGGCAGGTGCCAGTGCTCCTGGCTATGGGCCCTCCTCCAGCAGCAGTCACTTCCCCTGGGGCCTCAGGGGGGCTGTGCGCTGGGCTGCTGGGCTGCTTGGGGTCCTTGCTAAGAATGTGAGGGTGCAGCGTTAACACACTGGCTGTCACATCCTATCCTCACCAGCCTGAGAGGACAGCCTGCCTTCCCCTGCTTTGAACTGCTGCACACAGACACCCACGTCCTTAACAAAGGCCACCTCCGGCAGACAGCAAATGCCTAGGAGCAGCGGCCCCTGTCCTGTTTGTTAGGACCTTGAGTAAGGTCAGCATCTGGCCGAGCCCGCTGCATCCTTTTGGGGTTTATCCTTACTCCCCACCCCCTCCCGCTGTGCATAAGACGCTTCTTGGGATCACCTTGGGTTCCCCACATATCCCTCCATGTGCCACTGGCGTGGAGAAGGGCAGCAAGCTGTTCAGATGCCCTAGAGAGGAAGTAAAGAGCGGGCAAGGGTCGTCGGAAGGCCCTGTGCAGCCAGGATGGCAGGCATGCTTTTGCGGGGGGGGGGGCGGCGTCTAGCCTTGCTGAGAAGGAAGACCAGGGCAAAAAAGCCACCAAATGGAGCGCCGCACCCCAGCCCGGGGGTCGTTCGGAGCCCCGTGTGCTGAGCACGGCTGCGACGTCAGCGCTGTGCGGGAGGAGAAGCCCGGCCCCGAGGCTGGCTCTAAACAGCCGGCTCCTCCGGCTCCTCCGGGCCGCTAATCCGAGATGCCATGGCTGGTTTCAAACCAGACACTGAAGAACCAGATCAGATGCCCCTGGCGTTCTTGCTTCGCACCGGGTTCTAGGAAGAGGAGGTGGACGTGGCCGTGCGAGGGCAGCTGTTCACGTTTCTCACAGGCAGCCGCTGGGCCAGGCTGGCAGCAGGGAGCGGCGGAGGCTGTGTGAGGCTGCCCAGTGAATTCCGCCAGTGTCCTCGGCTCCACAGATGCCCCTGGAGGTCATCCCCTAGTCCTCCAGCAGGCTGGGCTAGGCCCTCAGATCCCTGTGGTCACTCCACACAGAAAATGGGCAGTGGGCTCCCGCCTTCCCTGGAAAAGCCTGCGCCTCATTCAACCTTAGGTGGGAGCAGCTGATGGGGACTCTGGGGGGTGTCCAGCCCTCAGCTGGGTGCTTTCCCTCTGCTTGGCCAGCAAGGCCAGGGGAAGCCAGCCCCAAGCCCTACAGGGCCTGCCTGACAACGTGGGCTGAGCGCCAGCTGCAGAAAAGATGCAGGGAAGCACGTCCCCTGGGCTTGTGGGGCGCCTTCTAGACAGGGAACCATCAGGCTGGCCAGGCAGGGCCTCGTCAGATGGAGGGGGACGGAGAGAGTGTGTGAAAAAGAAGGGCTCCCACCATGGCTTTTGAAGTATTTTCCTTGGGCTTTTGCCCAGATGCCTCCGAGTCCCAGTGAGGAGCCGTATGTAAGGCTGAGGCCGGGTCAGTCCCGGAGGGACTGTGGCAAACAGCGGGGCCTCAGCCATTTCCACTACCCGTGGACACTGTCCCACCACCCCGGCCTTCGTGCTGGCCTGGGCCCCTCAGAGCAGGAACTGGATCTAATCATGAGTCCCACCGAGTGCCAGGAACCCAGCGGGCATTTTTCTGCATTTTTTTTCTGCATTTTAAAAAAACTATTTTCCTCTTTATTTTACGTCTTGGAGAAAGATAAGATCAACTCGTTGACACTGGGGTGGGATGAATAGCACCACCCTCAGGCGCTGCCACTCTTAAATGAAGTGGGCAGCGCCGTGGAGGAGACTCCCTCTCTGCTTAAACCCAGTTGCTGCAAGATGGAACCGGGTGCGCGTGTGTGGCCGCGCCCTGCGCGAGCCTCTCCCCTGGCTTGGCCAGCTCCGCCTCGGGCCTCACTCGCTCCATTGTCTTCCTCTGCAGGGCTCTACGTGCAGGAGATGGACGACCTGGACACCGCCAAGCTGTACTCGGGGCTGCTTGGGGTGGGGGACGAGGTCCTAGAGGTGAATGGGGCCAAGGTGGCTGGGCTGGGCCTGGCTCATGTCCAGGAGCTCCTGACCCACTCGGAGAGCTTGTCACTCCGTGTCCTGAGGCAGAGGCCTGTCCCACGGTGACCCAGAAGTGCTGCTGGAAGCTCTGAGCTGCCCAGGACACTGGTGGCTGGGAACGCGCTACGCAGAGATACTCTGTGGACGAGAACCTCAGATGGTGGCGACAGGGAACCCCTCCGGCTGTGGCAGGGCTTCTGTGATCGACTCCCCCAGGGCCAGAAGTCTGTATGGTCATTAATTTATGCAGAACTGGGGAAAGAAAATACTGATGTCCTTTTATGCTTGAGGTGGCAGCACCGTCGACTGGCTCCATGCTGGGGCAGAGAGAGATTCCACGGGTGCTTTATTGACCCCAAGAGCTGGTCCCATTCCCCTTCAAAGGGGTCCCCCGCCCCCAACACTGCAGAACCAAAGATGGAGGCCACTTCAGCCTGTCCTCTCCTTGCTCCCACTTGTCACCTTTGCTCCTCTTCCAGAAAGGGCCACGGCATCCTGGAATAACAGACAAGCAAATAGCCCAAACCAAACCTCCAAGTGGCCTGCAGAGGGTTCTCCCTGCCCTTCTCCGTGTGAGAGCACCAGGGAGACGTTATCTGGTACCCAGTATATTAAGAATTTCTAGGATTTTTTTTATGATATGTAAGGTTGAAGGGGAAAAAATAAAATCAAAGCCAAGTTCAGAGAAGTGCAGCTGAGGAGGTAGAATCTGGCCTGCAGATTCTGACGGCAGCAGCCCCGCCCTCCACCTCTGCCCCAGTTGCTGCAGCCAGGCCTGGGAGGCCCTCGCTTTGTTCTGCTGTCCAGCTTGGAGACCCGGCTGCAGCTGGTGTCTGACTGCCCCCAGCTGCAAGCTTCCTGTCCAGACCTCCCTGGTGGCAGCCGTGGGTGGGCAGGCACGAGGCAGGGAGGCTACAGAGAATGGAATGGCCATTCCACCTGGGTGCTTCCTACTCTGGGCTTGGATACAGCAAAGGGTTGGGGCTCTGCCAGTGTGTGGCCATGTGTCAGTTTTAAATTATTAAAATGCAAGCTGAAGCTTCTCCGACTTGGAGTGCTCAATTCTGGCTCACTGGATCTTTGATCTTCGCTAGCCCTTGGAGGCCTGGGGTGGGACAGAGGCAGGAGGGCACAGGTGTGGGCAGTGAGCATGCCAGAGGCAAAGGCAGGGAGGCCCCCGGGGTTAAAGTCACAGCCAGTGGAGATGCAGAAGCCTCCAGGGACAGGCCTGGGGCCAGAAGAGTTGCCCTGGGTAAGGCTGAAGACGGGGAGAGACTGGAGCCCAGGGGCCATGGCTAGGTGCAGCTGGGAGTGGGCAGGCAGCCGAGGCGTTTTGGAACTTGCCTGGTGTTGGCTGTGGTAAAACAATACAGAACCACGCCACCATCAGCGGTGGACGTGAGTGTTAGGCAGCTCTCAGGGGCACAGGGAGGCTGTGGCTGGGGAAGGGTCTTGGTGTGGGGGAAGCAAGCCTGAGGGTGGCCCAGGGCCTCAGCTGCAGAGCCAGTTAAAGCCCCTCTCCTTCTGGCCTGGAGGCTGGGGCCGCCCTAGGCTCAGGGCCGGGTGAGGGAGGAAGAGCAACAAGCCTTGGGGGCTGGGACACCTCAGAGACAAATCTAGGCCCCTCTTCCCAAAACTGTAGAAAGAGCCCCACAGTGGGAAACTCCAGTGCAAGGAAATCCTGGCAGCGGCTGCGCCCCTCAAGGTCGTGAAGCTGGAGCGATTTCACCTTGGAAAGGATTTCCGGGCTGGGGGTGGAGCTAAGCGGTGGGGTGCTAGCCTAGCATAGGCAGGCCTTGGGTTCCATCCCCTGCATTGCAAAAGTGGGGGAGGGTCTCAGGGGCCAAAGGCACCCCCGTGCTTTCTGGATGGAGAGGACTACCTGCCTTCCTGTGGGAGGAGATGGGAATGGGGCGGCATTGGGAGAAGCCAGGAAAAGGACTTGGGTAGGAGTTTCTGCAGCTGCCACCACCAGTGCTGGGCCAGGCCGTTGACATGGTTTATTTAGTCTTTATTACTATTATTATTTTTACAGTATTAGAGATTGAATCCAGGGGTGCTTTGCCACTGGGATAAAACTCCAGCCCTTCTTTTTTTCTTTTTTTAATTTTGACACAAGGTCCTGAGTTGTTGAGGCTGGCCTTCAACCTGCAATCCTCCTGCCTCAGTCTCTGGGTAGCTGGGATTACAGGTGTGCACCACTATGCCTGGTTTAGTCTCTGAAATAATTCTGCTGGGTAGGTCCTACTTGCTGTCTTCACAGGTACAGAGAACCAAGTTCAGGGACAAAGATCAGGCTCTCCACCCCTCCCCTGTGATTTAAGACCCACTCTTCCCACTGCTGTGCCCCCACCCCACGCCAGAGGAGCCCAGGTGGAGGGGAAAGGCACCAGGACAGTGGGTCAGAGGCACCGACTTCGGCTTCAGTGACCCCTCCAGTGAAGTAACGCTGGGGCCTGACCTGTGCGCCTCTGCCATGTGCTCTGCTTGGGGAGCTGCTGACGCCAAGACCCAAGGCCTGCTCAACGCGGGGCCCATCAGCCTTCCCCCAATGGGGCGCATTACCAGGAGCCAGGCCTGGTGCCGGGCGAGAGTAGGGGGCCGGGAAAGGCCTGCGGGCACGCAGCCGGCTGAGCGGCAGAGGTCCTGGGAAGGGCGGGTGCTGGTGGGGGCGGCGGGCGGGTCTTGGGAGGGGCGTGGGAACTTTACAGCAAGGACAGAGCCTGTGTGAAGGTGGCAGTTTCCCATATCGGGTGACCCATGTCCTCCAGCCGCGCACACAATGCACCTGATATGGGGCCACACAGAACAAAGAGAGGCACCAACTTTGGTCTCAGACACGTCGATCTCACGGGCTGGGTGAGGGGAAGGAAGCAGTTCGAAAGACACCAGGCAACGCCGGTGGCGACGCCGGTTGCGCCGCCGCCGCCGCCCGCAGGCATCTGCGACCTCGCCTCTTCGGGCTCCTGCGCGCAGGTGCCTGGACGGCGGGAGGGAGGACGGAGTCTGTCGCGGCCTTGCGACCAGGAGGCAACTGTGTTGCGACGCGGGTGCATCCTGTGAGTCGCAACGGCAGGGCGGGGTGTCCCCGAGGGCCTGGGCAGGACGCAGGCTCCCGCCGCCTCGTCTTTGTCCACATGCTCCGCAACTTCTCCGGCTCCGCCGGCGGGCGGCACCCGGCGGCCTCAGTGGCAAGGAAGGTCCCTTCCCTGGGGCGGCGTCTGGGCAAAGGCTGCTGGAGCGCCGGGGCCGCAGGCGCACGGAGGGCGGGTTCTCGCGGGTTCTGCTGCTCCTGATGGCCAGCAGGCCCGAGAGGAGAGGACCCTCTCTGCCCCGCAGCAAGGCACAGCTTGGTCCGGGCACTGCCGAAAGGCACCAGAGGCGCCGAGCCAGGCTGGGAGGACGCAGCTGGTCCAAGGGATGGGAAGGTAATGGGGCGACCTGCGCTCTGTGCTTGGGTGGCAGGGGCCAGAGGATCCAAGGATGAGCGTTTGGTGCATGCAGTGTCCCCAGGCCTCAGCAAGATGGGGAGCCACAGGCATGGCTTGAATTTTGGAAACTAAGTAAACCTGGGAATCCAGGGATGTGCCACCCGCCACGCCCTCTGCCCTGCCAGCCTGCTTCAGGCATATTTCAGAACTCTGCTGGTGGAGTCACTCCAGTACTTACCTTGGAGTCACATACACAGAAGGAATCCGAGACACAAAGGTTACTATCCAAGATCCAAGATCCACAGCAACTAATCGGAGGCAAGATTCAAACGCTGCAGATTGTGACCTCCAACCTGCTTCCTCACACCCTCCAGGGCCCCTCTGCACCTCACTCCTTAGAGGCTCCCCCAACATGGCCCCCCCAGCCCGCACAACCTGCGCCTCTGCTGACCTTCACCCTGGCGATTTCCCTTCAGTTTCCCTCCAGGGGAGTTGGGTCCAAGCTCCCACTGCCCCCGGGGGGTAGATCACTCTCAAGAGCAGGCCCTCCATGCCCGGCAAACCCCTTGCAGATGGGTCATAAAAACAAGGCTGTACATTAGTATTTAACCAAAAAGGGGGGGGGGGCTGTAGAAAAGAGCACCTGGCATTAGCAAGGACAGGTTTCCCCACCCCCTCTGCCTGAGCTGGCTGGGGGACTGATGAAACCTTCCAGGCCTGTCCCTGGGGAAAGAGCCTTGATCCCTGCCACCAAAAAGAGGTGACCTGGGAGTAGGGGCAAGACATGACTGTGAACTTCCTGTCCCTCTGAAGTGGCTCCGGGTTGGGGATTACCAAGGGAGCATTTGAGGGAGGGGCTGCATCCTGCCACACCTTCACTCACCTCCCCTTATCTTGTTGGGGAGTCTTTGCTGGGGTGCCCTTCCCCTGGCCCACCCACCACGGCCTCACAGCCTTCGCAGAGATTCCGCTTCCTGTCCTGGAGAATATCCTCACCCAGCATGCAGCCTCTGGCCACCTCCTGTTACTTCCATAGGATCATGTACTACCAAGGGCTCTGTATGGTGACTCTCTAGGTGGAATTGCTGGTTTATCCTCCATCAAATATACCTGCCAACAACTGGACTTCCCTAGTCCATCTGCCCAACCCATTTTCACCCCCCAATCCCCAGGCTAATTCTGGAGTTATTCAAAAGGCCCTGCTGTCATTGAATCCCTTCCCTCCCTTTCTCCCCACCATCCTCCGAGAAGCTTCTTTCCCATAGAGCCAGAGCACCTGCTTAGAAATGGCAGCAGTCATTCTTGGCAAGCAGCTCTGCTCGGCTCTCAGGCTGTGGGCTTGGCCAGGTCGGAGTGCGGGGCCAGAGGAAGGGGGCTGCTGGGACTGGCTCAGATACACTGCCTGGAAAGCCAGGGCTTAGCAGCTGCCTGCCAGTCCTGGAGGGTACTGCGGGCTGTCCTGTGGACGCCTGGCCACCCGCCGAGCCTGCCTTTGTCTCAGCCTTCTCCAATCTGGGCTCAGGCCCCTACTCACATTGTGGAACTGCCCTGCGGGCTCTGGCCAGGTGCCAGGCACTGGGGAGAGGACTGCTTTGCCCTGGGGTGCCTGCATCCCCAGCTATAGCTGTGAGAAAAAAACAAGCCAGCATGCCACGGCCACAGTGCCAGCACCAAGGCAGGAGGCCCCGCTCCACTGGGGACTGCATGGCTTCCCTGGAGAGTCAGGTCCATGCCCCATGGCCCCTAAGCTCACCAGCCTCCATCCAGCTCGAGTTGAACTAGGAACAAGGCACGCTGGTGGTGTGGAGCTCCTGGCGCCTGCAGGTGCCAGGTTTGGTTCTCATCCTGGGCACCCAGGACTGTCTCCAGGCTTTTCTGGGTTTATACAATAAAGAGTTTGGCTCATTTATTTTGCTTAATTCTAGCCAAATAAATACAAGCTTCAAAACAGGTTATCAGTTAAGATCCTGGGCCAGGCCGATTTCTTGACTCTACAGTGGACTTACAAGGTTTGGACTTGGTCAAGTCCAAGGCCACTGGTATCCAAGCTGTACCCAGGCATGTCTGAGTTCGATGCCTTAATTCACCACACCTGCTTTGAGGCTTCCTCCCCTCTGCTCTGTGCAACTGTTGTTCAAGTCAGAAGGATGGCTGAGGGGAAACATCTGCTGAGTGAAACGCCCCCCACCACTGAAACCAGTCCTGAGAGGACAAGGTCAGCCCTGCGTTCCCGTCTCTCTCCCACTTCCTAGTTATTCCCCGGGCAGACTTCTCAGTTACTTCACTCCTTCCTTTTCAGATGCAGAACAGGTCTCAACAGCGTGCACCTCATGGGTTGTGAGAAGTAAGGGGAAACTACAGCCTTGTACAAGGACCTGCCAGCACATCAGTCTCGCCGAATGGCACCCAGGACTACTACTTAGAAGATTTGAGAAACTAGCTCCTAAAAAGGAACTGATAAGCTCTTCCCAAAGGCCAGCACTCCAGTAAGGGGGCAAGGGACTCGAGTCCCTTTTGTTCTAGTCTCTCTGTTCCCCAAGCTTCTTGTCCCTATAGAGACCTGGTCCTTGCACAACTTGAATGTGTGGTGTGCTTGGTTGGGTTTAAAGCTTTGGCCCGAGGAAGCCAGTTCCTAATTACCACCTTCCTGCCCTGGCAGCATGAGCGGGGGTTCATCCATGGGGGCAAGAGGAGGGGAACCTGTGTTACACATTGAAAAACACTAGGAACAAAGGTGAGAAACGATGACAGGACACAGGACGAAGCTTCGGTCTCTCCATTTGTCTTTAATACTGAACAGTATTTTTCACACAGTTGTAACATGATTTCAAGAGAAGGAAGAAACGTTACTGACAGACTTCAGGGTGTGAAAATATCACTCTTAAGGATGGCTAGCTGAGTTTGTTTTGTTTTACCCAAGTATTTTGTCTAAAGTTTTCAAGTTTGTGGTGTCATAAATTTTCTGATTACAATCAAAGCTGTAGAAGATGTTTTAATTTGCAGGGCTGATGATGTTTTATTTTCTTGTAGCCTGAAGTCCAAGATGCTGTGGCAGTGGTTCTCAAACTCAAGCATGCATTGGAACCCTCTGGAGAGCTTGCTAACACAGTACTGAGCTCCAGACTTGCTGATTTGGCAGGTCGGAGAGGGCCTGGGAGTGTGCATTTCTAACAAGTTCCCAGGGATGTTGTAGCCACCGCTGGTCCCATACCATCCCTGGAGAGCCATGAATAAAGGAAACAAAAATCTAGCTATGGCTAGGGAAGGGTAAACTTCCAGCCCCAGGGCTCTGGCCCCTTCTCACCATCTCGAGGGAAGCCACCCAGGTGTCTGCAGTTCCAACTCTGACCCCATCCCTTCAGTGTGCACCTTCCAGTTATTTAAATTAATATGCTGTAAGGTTATTTATGCTTAGAAAATATATAATGCTTTATTTCTGCTGAGCTTTGCCAATTTCTGAATCATACTAATTTCTAATAATAAATGAGCCAGGGAAAAGCACATTTCCACTTACAAACTCGGAACCATCATCGTTCACAGTTGGGTTCCCTTGGTCCCTCCCTAGGTGGCTTCTAGGCCCATTCACCCTGGGCCCACACATGGTCAGTTAGGAAGTCATTGCAAGAGCTTAAAAGAAGTTCCAAAAGCTTCTCTGGCTGTCCTTTCCTTGCCCAGACAACAGGGCACACACTGTTTCCTGGGGATGAGACATCAGCCTCTCCCAAGATGGACCTCAGCTGCAAGGTCCCACCTCTCACTTGAAACAGGATCTCAGGGGAATCTGCTTTCTGTGGAGCTGGAGAAACAGACCTGAGCTTGGTGCCACCCCAGGGCTGCAGCAGGGTGCTAGGCTGCCACCAAGGCCAAGGAACAGGCCCAAGAGCTGTCAGCAAATGAGGAAGCTGGGTGGTCTTATTGCCAACATCCCCGGAATAACCAAGTGGGCTTGGGTTTGATAGCTATAACCTTAAAAGAAAACCTGGTAACATACACTCTTCTCACTTGAGTCTGGCTGCAGTTGGCAAACCAGGGCCGCAAAATGTTCACACGAAGCCCAAGCAACAGCGTGGCATTCAGGACGACTGCTTTCTCAGCACAGTGAACGTCCCCACAGCCGTGGGGAGGGCATCTCTGGACAAAGGTCACATTCGAAGGAAAATAGCACCAACATGTTAGTTTACAACAGAGGGAAACCAGGTTTTTTTCTTTCTCTCCAACCACTTTCCCCAACAGCTGAACATCTCGATCACCGCAACCTGACCGAGGTGTCACTGGAACTTTCTGAGCTTCAGTGTTTGTTCAAAAGGGGGGGAAAAAAAAACAATGAAAAAAGCAATGATTTGAAGCACTGTGCACAAGTCAGCATCTGACAACCCTAAGCTCTGTCACTTATCAGCTTTAAGTGCCTTAACTTGTTCCACAAAGCCTGCAGGCGCCTGATGACCAGTCCAGAAGGCAGCGCACCCAGTGACTCCAACCCACGCACACTGGGGTGGGCTGACTGTTTCATCTGCAACAAGATCACACTCAATTGACCCCAGGCCCCTCTGAGTTTACCCTCTAGATGGTAAAGAAAGATCCACTGTTGGCATTTCACTGCCTGGGTCACCAAGCACCAGATATGGGCTCACTCAGTGCTGCCTGGGGCTGAGGGGCTGCTCTACTCCACTCCTGACACTCTTGCTTTTGGATCTAACACCAAGGACTAAAGTTTCCCAGTGAGCATTACCAAGTAAACAGGCGACAGTGGCACCCATGTTTACATACAACAGACCAATGTGGTTTCCGAGAATCAGACCATTTCATCATAAGCATATTTTCTGAAGGTTGGGAGTAAGGGCAGCTGGACTTTAAAGCAAGACCACTTCCTCTTACCAGAGCCATGCAGGTGACTGAACTCGCTCTCCTGGGACGAAGGCCCAGGAGGAGCCAGCTGCTGGTCTCCGGAGGCCTAGCAAGGCTCTCCTGGGGTCGTGTCTTCAGTGACTGTGGTCAAAAGGGTACACAGCAACAGAGTTGGTAATAAATCTGGGAATCCTTTGGTTTCACCTTCTCTCCACACTTGATGGGCAAAGAACATTCTTTGGGGAAAAAAATTCTTAAAAACTTGGGAGGGAAAGAAATGCCAGTGAGAGGAAGAGACAGGGAAACTAGAAGCTGCGCATTTCATTTCATATCTTAGAGCGTGTTTTCGAGATACCCGTTTTCTGTTTTGGTAATGAGTTCACCTTGTGGTACGAGGTGGAGATAAGCGGTACGTACACCGGCCACAGAGCTGAAATGCAACTCACCGTCATCACCTCATTTCTTGATCTTCATATGCTCCGAATTCTTCCAAAAAGTAGCAGGCAATAGATGTCCCTCTGGTCTCACTTGATAGCCAGGGAAATTACCAAAAGAAAAATCTTGGCTCCACCACCTTTCCTTACAGAAGGTAAAATACTTAGCAGAGACAGATTTCTGTTGGAGTTAGACTAGATTTCTTTTCACAGCCCTTAATCTCACGAGGTGAGAAGGAGAGGAAGTTGCCAAGTTGTTGGCTACCAGACCCATCAGTCTGTTTAACTCTGGCTAAGAGCAGAGAATAATGGGCAAGTCACCAAGTTTCCCCCTTCAGCTCTGGTGTGAATTCTGAAGTTGTGCAAGATCCTCATGTAACACACACACATACACACACACCACTGCAATTCCATTTGCCACACAGTCCAAAGCATATGTAGCATTGTGATTTTTCAGTCCTCACAAAGACAGGAACAAAAATTAGAGGACTAAAACTGAAGGTATTTGGTTTTTCCAGTTGGAGTCACACTCTGGCACTCTTAGTGGTTCATTCCCATCCTGCCCTCCAGATTGGTTATGTAGAATGTTCTTCCCATAAACATAGATGTTTATGAGCTCTTTGAGCTCTTTCTGTGATCCATCACATTCTGCCAGTTCTTTAAAAATGGAGACTGAGTCTCGGTGTGGAGGCTGAAGGATAAGAGCCCCAGCTGCCAGCAGGAGGCACTCACAAGCAGCGTGGGTGTCCCTGTCGCTCCCGTTCTCCCCAGCGCTGGGCACAGGGTGTTATCTCCATCCCTGGGGAAGGAATATTTGCCCTTGAAAATAAATGTAGGCCCCTGGCTTGTTCTTTTCACTGCCAGTTTGGAGTCTGAGTGGCAGCCCTTCCAAGGAAGGCTCTTCTGCAGGGACTCCTGGGTGGACACAGCAGGCTCAGGCTGGGGCGTGGGGAGTAGGAGCCCCTGCAGGGAGAGCCTGTGTTAAGTTGATTCTCCCTCTCAATACTATCTACTCAGCTTCATCCCGGATGGGTCTCAGCCACTGTTCAGAGGACACCTTCCAACAGAGAGGTGAAAATGCCCATTCAAAAGAATGGAACAACATGCAGCCAGGGTCACCCAACCTGGCCCTGAACTAACGGACTGTCTCACTCATTAAATGATCAGGTGTGTTCTAAACAGGCTGTACTTAAAGTCTGGTGACAGCAGGAGAACAGTAAGGCTTTTGAACAGGGGACCTGGTCATTCTGAGGTGCTAGCTGCTGCTTCTTGTAATGAGGAGTGTGCAAACGGCGCTTAGGCAAGGTCCAATTTATTTTTAACAAAAGACTCCTATATTTTAATGCAAACCTAAGGACCATCCCTGATCTAAGTTTGGAGAAGACTATCTGAATAAGTCTTAAAACTTTGAAAGCCTAAATAACCTGGTATCCTACATTTGAAGCCCTTTGTAATAGTCACTTTTTTCCTAATTTAAAAAGACATAACTTATTTATATATCAAAATTTGAGTTGAGTGTAAACATGGATGCCAACCACCCTTTCAGTTTTATAAATCTGCTTTCAGCTTTCATTAACAGGCAGATTTCCTTACCTACCATGCTCCTAAACAAGATAGAGTATCCTTCTTTAAAAAATTGTTACAAATATTTATTAAAAAGTGCAAGTCAAAAGTTAGCTGGGCAAGCGCATTTGTTGCAAATCACAAAAAAGGGGAACTCCCCCAAACCCCAAAACAAAACCACAAGAAATATAAACAAAACAGAAAAATGTAAGAAAAAAAGTTAGAGCGCAAGGGAAGCCGAAAAGATGAGGAAGGAGGCGTCGGGGCTCACGCTACCCAGGTGCTGCTGCTCTTTCCAAGTGCAAAAGACGGCGGTGGAGAGGCCAGAAGCCCCCACTGCCGAGCATGGCGCTGGGTCCAGCTGCTAGGTTAACATCGGGTTATGCATCGGGGAAGTTATAAAAAATATCCTATATACATGTGCGCATTTGGGGCCTTTAAAGTCATCAGAAGCTTGACGTTTAGTGTCTCAGCAGTTTCAGCTACTTAAGCTCATCCTATCATTAAATTTGGATTGGCTCAGTTATTAGAATAGATGATCCAGTCAGGATGACATCTTCAGGAAGGGAAGAATCAAGTTCACTTACCCATCTTGCCATTACTCACAGGGTAAGAAAATCTGATCCAGAAATAGCCTTTTTATGCCAAGATGGTTTCTGCTAAATGTAATAAATGCACTAACCACTCCAACCCCGCCCCCAGTGTAGAGTGCCAACGGAAGAGCGAGCATCACTGAGGACAAGCCAGCGCCCTAATCCATGAGTGGGCTGCCACACTGTTTAGCAACAAGATATTGAAGGGTTACCCTAAAGATGTAAGCTGCACCTCTGGGAAGGACGACCTGGGAAGCCTGCCTCTGGAGACCTCGTCAGCCCTTCCCTAGACGGCACCAGCGCAGGTCCGCTGCTCTTTTTAATTGCTCTTGTCCATTAGAGCCAAACATGGTTAGCACCCCCAAGCCCCACGGTGCTTTGCTATTTTCTATTGGGTTTTCCCACCACAAAAAAAAAAAAAAAAAAAAAAAAAAAAAAAAAGCACCTGGAAAAGCAATTTTATCTCAGCACTGATCCCTGAAAAATGAAACACTGCATTTGCTGTCACAACTGCTCCCAAGCCTTCCGTCCTCATCCATGACCAGCTCTCAGGAGTAAGAAGGCCTAAGCAATGGGAAAGGAAGTACACCCAGCCGCTGCGCCTTGACAGGTTCCTTCTGATGGGACAGCAGAAGAGCAGAGCGGCCAGGAATGGATGAAATGAGCGACAGCACAGCTCCGGGGCGCTGCCGGTCCTCCAGGTGGCTCAGGACCTCCTCAGGGAGCAGGGTCCAGCAAGGCAAAGCAGCGGCTAGTGTCCGCCTGCCAGGACGGGCAGCAGGGGGTTGTGGTCTGACCAGGAGTACAGTCCCTCCTCCTCTTCTCGCCAGTCCTGCCAGCGTGGGAGGGAGAAGCCGTCTGAGTGGTGGAGTCAGAAGATCCAGTGCAGCCACATGCTCCAGGAGAGGAGTCAGAGGAGTGTGTGGTGCTGAGTGCTCTGCTCCTCCCCGGCTCACGTGCAGGAGGAACCCTCGGCCACAGGCACCACCATCACAGCACCAAGAAGAGGACCAGTACGACCAGCAGGATGGCGAAGAGGACGGCGATGGCACACCACTGGCGCCGATCTGAAAGGCAGGGCAGGATGATCAGCCCTCTCGGGAATTCAAGGCAACAGGGCAGAGGACCTTGGCCCTGCCTGGGTGCCTGGATGCCTGTGCTGCCTGGTCCTGGCCCGCACCTGAGGCTCATCCACAGCTTTGCCAGTCCCCTGAAACGGGCCTCATAATAAGCATGTGCTCTGCTCCCAAGTCTTTAATTAAAACTCATGGCTCTTGTATTTTTTCCGGGGGTTAGTGCATCCTTGGAAAAGGAGCTGGAGTTGGTACTACAGATCAAAGCCTGTCTGCTTTAATCTCCCACCAAAGTCAAGTCATTTAATTCAACAATGATCACGTTCTCTTCTCAATGAGAGGGTGGAAAGGAGATGAAAGCTGCTGCTGGTCACTTCAGGAAATGAACAGCTGAAAAAGCTGCTCTCCAGCAAGAGCAGGATTCACTCCATACCATACCAGTCAGATAAGAAGTAAGATTGCCTGCCAGGAACTGTGTTAAAGTAATTTATATGGCTCATCTGTAAATGAAAGTGGAATGTCTTTTCTGAAACTTTCTTCACCACCAACAAGTTAAAACCACACGCACAACACAGGCCTGAGTCCCTCTCATGGCTGAGGGCAGGGAGGGCAGCAGGTCAGAAGAGCCCAGGAGGGGCGGGATGCCTGAGCCGGCTCAGGGCTGCCTGTGGTCCACGGCTGTACAACAGCTGCCACACAGGGATGCAGTGGCAATCCGACCAGACCAGTGCCGTCATCATCAGGAGGCTTCCTTACCAAGGGAGAACCAGCTGGCTCTCCATAGTGATCCCAGCTATCCTTCCCCAAAGGGTCTGACTGATAGAGAAGAATTTCACAGCCTATGAAGAGGCAGGAATGAGAGTTCTATTTAAATAGAAGCAGGTGTACTGATTCAGGACGTTGACTGGAAAGCCTACAGGTCTCAGCACACCAGAACTCTGGGACCCATGCTGTGATGAGCACTGGATCTAGGAAAACAGATGGCAAACATCTCCACAAAGCCAAACATGCACTGACGATTACTTTTTTTATAATTTTTTAATGGGTCTTCATTTTATTTTGTTTATATGCAGTGCTAGGAATCGAACTCAGTGGTTCACACATGCCATGCAAGCGTTCTACCACTGAGCTATGACCCCAGCCCACGATTATTTCAAATGTCATAGATGTGAAAGTCATAGAACTGGCTAAAAGAACCGCCATCAAAGAGGGAGTAAAGTTAGTGCGGTCTTAATGGTGCACACCCTGTCCACCTCAGCACGCCAGGACCCACTAAGTAACCCTGTGAGCAGGACCAAGGTCCCAGTCGACCCACACCTGCTCTGAAGTAGTGCTGCTCCACAGGACATGGGAGCCAGCTCAGCCTTCCACAGATAATGCTTTCAACTTACTCAACTAACTCTTCCACCGTCAGGAAGGCTTGCTTATCTAGTTTCTTTTTTCTCTCTAAAGATAAGAACTTCCAGTTTCCAGTCCAGCATGGAGGGAGCTTAGAAGTTACTACTCTGTCCCAACAAATAAAAAGCTGAACTGAAAATGGAGTAACTCTCTTAAATCCATCAGACAAGTAAGGTCACAGGGTAGACAGCTGCCCCTAACACTGGGGAAATCTGGTGAACGCAGAAAATCACAACAGAACGGAGACCCACCAGGAGCAACCCCCATGGGAGCCAGTGTCCAAGGGAAAGCTGGACTCCAGTGACAAATGCTGGAGGTTCAGTGTGGCTAAGTCCCAGACAGAAGAGCTCTAGCCAGTCTCCTAAAGGGCCTCCCACACTTCGTGAGCTCTACCTCCTGAAACTCAAGCAGATTCTGACAGAAAATGTGGAGAAAAATATCTTCTTGCTTCTGAAAGATGAAGGGGTAAAAAACCATTCTGCAGTAAGTCAGAGAATTCTGTTCTTAACAGGACCAGCCCTCTACAGAAACTATTTCACAGAGCCTAACCTACTGGGGTTTATCAGAGCCTAACTAACTACCTGGGAGATAGGAAATGACCAACTCCAATTCTAACCTTGGCTTTCACAGAGCCTACCCATAACCTTCCTGTGTCACCTGGATAAGCCTGAGTGTGGTGATGACTTAAGATACAACAGCAAAGATGCTACCCATGGAAGCAAGAATTGATATTGGGACTTCACTAAAATTAAAAACTTCAGCTCTGTGAAAGACTGTCAAGAGAACAAGACAAGCCACAGACTTGGGATAAAATATTTGCAGAAGACACATCTGGTAAAGGACTGTTATCCAAAATGCATGGAGAACTTCTAAAATTCAACAATATGGAAACGGTCTGGTTAAAAAATAAACAAAAGACCTGAACAGACACCTCACCAAAGAAGATTACTGGATGGCAAGAAGGCCAAAACGCAAAACACAGACAATGCCAACGCTGGTGAGGTGGCGGAGCAACAGGAACTCCTGGTGGAAATGCAAACTGGTGCTGCCACTTTGGAAGACAGCTCACTGACTCCTTACAAAACTAAACACACTCCTGCTGGGTGTGGTGGCTCACGCCTGTAACCCCAGCAGCTCAGGAGGTTGAGGCAGGAGGATCGAGTGTTCAAAGCCAGCCTCAGCAAAAGCAAGGTGCTATGCAATTCAGTGAGACCCTGTCTCTAAATAAAATACAAAATAGGGCTGGGGATGTGGCTCAGTGGTCAAGTGCCCCTGGGTTCAATCCCCAGTACCAAAAAACACAAAACAAAACAAAACAAAACAAAACTAAACTAAACATGCTCCTGTCGTAACCAGAAAGCAATGATGCCCCCTGTTACTCAAATGAACTCCAAACATACAAAAATCTGCACGTGGATGTTCACAGCAGTTTTACTCATAACTGCCAAACTTGGAAGTAAGCAAGATGACCTACAGCAGGTGATGGCTAAATAAAATCAGTGTCCCATTATCCATAGTTTTCTTTTCACAATTTCAGTTACTTAAAGTCAACTGTGACCTGAAACCCTTAAATGGAAAGTTAAAGACATAAACAATTCGTAAGTTTTTAAATTGCTGCCAGGCACAGTGGCACACTCCTGTAATCTCAAGGAGTCAGGAGGCTGAGGCAGAAGGATTCCAAGTTTGAGGGTAGTGTGGCAATTTAGAGAGACCCCATCTCAAAATAAAAAAGAGAAAGGACTGAGAACGTAGCTCAGTGGTAGAGCACCCTGGGTAAAGCATCCCTAGTACCAAAACAAGTTTTTAAATCACACTGTTCTTATCATCGTGATGAACCCTCATCATCCTGCTGTACATCCTGCCTAGGGAAGTGCATCACCCCTTTGTCCTCAGACCCACAACTGCATGTGCGACCCTCCTTCAGTCTCTTAACAGCCGTTTTGGTTACCACAGCTCTCATGCTCAGGTGACCTCCTTGTAGCTGCCTCGTTGCTGCGTCCCACTGCCTATGCACCCCCCACCTTACTTCATGTATCATGCAGGCCGGTATCATCCCACGTCACTGGAAAAATGGTGAAAACCATAAAGAAAATTTTAAGAGACCACAGTCATACAACTTTTATTATAGTATACTTTGTAATTATTCTACTTTATTATTAGTTGTTGCTGCTAATCTCCAACAGAGCTTGATTTATACCCTGAACTTCATCACAGATGTATATATGCACAGGCAAACCGTGTATATGGGGTTTAGTGCTATCCATGGTTACAGGACCCCCTGGGGTCTTGAACCTATATAAGGCGGGAATGGCTGTAAACTGTGGTACAATCAGACAACAGACTACCATTCAGTGCTAAGAGAGAAATGAACTATCAAGCCACGGAGAGAAGCCGATCTGAAAAGGCTCTGCATATCTGACTCCAACTGTATTCATGCTGGAAAAGGCAAAACCATAGAGACAGTAAAAGGATCAGTGGTTGCCAAGGGTTAGGGAGGTGGGAAGGATGAATAGAAATCACAATCGAAACCACAATGAGGGGCTGGGGCTGTAGCTCAGTGGCAGAGCATTTGCTTAGCAAGTGTGAGGCGCTGGGTTCAATCCTTAGCACCACATTAAAAATGAACAAATAAAATAAAGGCATTCTATCCATCTACAACTGCAAAAAAAAGGTTTAAAAAAACCCATAGTAAGCTACCACCTCACCAATGACAATGGCTATTATAAAAAAGACAACAATGACAAATGCTGGCAAGAAGGAAAGGGAACTCTTATCCACTGAATGTAAATTAGCAGAGCAAGTGTGCAGAACAGAATGAGGTTCCTCAAAAAACTGAAAATGGAGCTACCTAGCAACCCAGCAGCCTCCCTTCTGGGTATACACCAAAGGAAATGAAATCACCACACTGAAAACACACCTGCACGCCCGTGTGCACTGCAGCACCACACACCAGAGCCAGATGTAGAATCAACCTAAACGTCCATCGATAAACAAAGAGATCCGTCTGCAAGATGCAATAGTATTCAGCCATAAAAAGCATGAGATCTGCCATTTGGGCCTGAAGGACATTATGTGGACTGATTAAGTTAGGTAAAGAAAAATAAACACTGCATCATCCCATTCATATATGAAATTTAAAAAAGATCTCATGAAACTTGAGAGTAGAATAGTGGTTACCAGAGAAAGAGCAGGAGATGGGAGAAGATGGTCAACAGGGACAAGGTTGTATTCTTTGGCAGGAGAACTAAGTTCTCGGGTTCTATGGCATAGCAGGTGAATAGAACAAACAAAAATGAATTACACGGCTTGAGAGTCAAAACAGAGGATTGTGAATGTACCCACCATAAAGAAATGACAGAACTTCAAGGTGATGGATATGCTAAGTACTGAGTGGGTCACTACCTAATGCATATGTGAATCAAAACACCACACTATACCTTGTAAATATGTACAAATATTATGTGTCAATGGAAGAGTTAAAAGAAAAAAAGAAATTTTAGGGCACTGAAATTTCTGTATATGATAGTGGATATAAACTGTCATATTTCTGTCAAAATCTGCAGAATGAACATCAAGAGTCACCCTAATGTAAACTATGAATTCTGGAGGTGAAAATGATATGTCAATGAAGGTTCATAGATTTTAACCAGTGTACCACTGTGGTATTAGAAGTCAAGAGAAGCTTGCTGGAGGGAGAGGGGTTATGTGGGAAATCTTCATACTTTCCTTTTGATTTTGCTGTGAACATAAAACAGCTCTAAAATATAAAGTTTATTAATTTAAAAAAAAAGAAAGAAATGTTTTCAATAATTTAAACAGACTCTCACTAAATGATTAGTTCATATTCTTATAGGGTAAAAACAGAGAAGGTAACTGCTTTCCCTGTCCCAACCTCACATACCCTCCTGTGTTCAAGGGTGGGGTGGGACAGCACCAGGTCATCCTCAGGGTCTGATTCCCACTGACTCAGATTCCTAATTTCTGGCCTCTAGCCAGACCCGACCACCTCCAGTCACTTTCCCTTCTAGAACTGCATTAAAAAGGAGTTTTCCTCAAGCAAAAGCACAGGGCACCAGCGCTAACACAGCCAGGCCTGCTCTTTCAAAGGCATTTTCTTTGAAGTGGTTAAGCTGCTTCTCTGAGGCAGGAACAAGGGAGCTCCAGGGAGCTGTCGCCCTAGCAGACTCTTCCCAGCACTTCTTGCAAGGCTTCAAGAATAGAAGGAAGGGGCATAAACCACAGGGGCTTCTAGGACCTCAAGTGAAAAGTTTTAACCTGCTTTTTGTTTTCTTTCTTCTTCTTCTTCTTTTTGTTTCTCGCTCATGCTAAGCCCACACCACACACTATGTACCACTGAACTATAATCTACCCCATTCCTTCATCAGTCTTGCTAAGTTCAGGGCCTGGTAGACAAAGGTGAATGAAGGGAAGGAAGCCCCGTGTGGTATTTCTTTTAGTAGCAAGCAAAAGTTCAAATGAAAACACAAGCCACCTGTCCAAAGTGAAGAGCTTTCAGGACAACTGCTGTTTCCGGGCTCTTTTTCTTGTACAAATATAACGAAAGTTCTTACTCTGCTCCCCAAACTTCCCCTTTGGGAGAAGAGAAGGAAGCACAAGCAAGCCCTGCGCTGTTCGTACATGCAGAGGCGCTGGCCACAGTGCACTATTCACACCAAGAACGCTGGGGACAAAGACAGTGCATCTTTGTTCACTGGCTCTTCCCAACACGACTGGTGCTGAAGTAGCTACTTGACTTCACAACTCACACACACACTGGTGAGGGGCCCCTGTTTAAACTGCTTATATAATACTTCATTAAAACTTTTTTTTAAGTGGAGGGGTGGGGGTGGGAGGGAATAAAGAAGAAGACTCTGCAAGCCTTTCTCTAAGCTTGTAATCGATGCACCAAGCTGATGCCTAGTTCCCATTTATACACAGCTTCAGACAAGGAGAGCCGGCTATAAGCATAAAAATACTTGCCCCTGGAGAGAAAGAAGGAAATAACTAGATTCCCTTTGTTTTGGATTTGACAGGTCCTCTGCCCCCTAGGGCCATCTGTTGCCTTAAGGTATTTTTTAAACATCTCCTAAGTACTAATATGTGGTAGACAATGTTAAACACTTCTACATTATTATTTCATTTAAGCCTCACAATGTCCTTAAGAGGTAGAAATCAACCCTGTTTTGGCAGGGTGCTGAGGATCAAACCCAGGGCCTTGCACATGCTAGGCAAGTACTCTGCCACTGAGCTGCATCCCCCACCCTCAGACTATGTGCATAGATAAAAACTGAGCCCAGAGAGCCATTATGTAACTTGGCTATGCATTAATCTGCTGCAAAGTAAATGTGCATAGATATTTAAGTCTTCTATGTCACATGCACCTCGCAGCAAGAAATTAACAGAAGAATGAGGTATCAAGAAACAGGAGTTTCTAATAGGGTCTGTGGTCCACAAACATTTAAATTACCTCAGGGAGTCTCTCCACAAGCCACCTCTACCAGATAAAGATGATGCTGGAGGGTTTTTATTTGTTTGTTTGTTTTTTAAATATATTACTTCCCAGGTAATAGGAGAGGTGGGTTATAGTAGTCAAAACATATAAAACATCATTGGAACACATCTTCCTACACAGTAACTGATTTGAAAACTGCTACTCCTTCATCCCCATCCTCTGATACAAATTTGCTAGGACATTTCATTATGAATTTAAATACAATTTAAATTAAATCTACAAAGCCATCTTATTCTGACATAGTAAGCCTTTTTCTATCAATGAAAGAAAGTTCCTAGAAAAACAAAAACTGGCTTAATTACTGCTTTCAGTAAGTTCCCTATTTTGGCAAGGAAATAGGAAAAAAAGGGACTTTTAATTGCAAAGAAAGTTGCCCCACTAAGAGAAAACCACCAAACATTGGAGGGAGGGAGGAGAGCACAGGCCCCTCTCCCAAGTTAGGGGCACAAGCAGAAGCAAAGACCTCTATATGTCTGTCTTTCATTCTCTGATCCTAAAGTATCTCAACAAATGCTCCCGGGAAAGGGGTCTGCATGGACTTATCTGTGAGGGAACCTGACAGCACTTCAGAATTAAGTAGGAATTCTCAAGATTTAAACATACCACTGGTCATGTGAGACACTTTTGCAAGTTTCTTCATCACATTGTCTAGCCGAGACTGAGTACTCTCCAACTCGTGAGAGAAATCATCCAACATGCTACAAAGGAGAGACAGAAGGTAGGCGATAAGCATGCAGCTCAGCAAGGCACAGACCCCGGAATGACATCAGGATTTCGTTCCATTACAGCCAACATGAAACAGGCAACATGGGATTCAGTACATCAACCTATTATTCAAAAATCGTTGGGACAAGATATGCTTTTGATTTTGGAATTCTGGGAGTTTTAAAAAAGATCATTTATGTATGCTACTATAGTCAACATCCCCAGCATGGTCTGAGGCAGGCGCCCCCAGCATAATCAACACATTGATATTTCTGTGGAGAAAACTATGAAGATTCACAGTTGCACTCAGTTCAGATGAGGTTTTCTGTAACACAAGCTTGCTGCAAATTAAAAAATAGTAGCTTGGGTTTTTAGAACATTCTAGATTTCAGAATTGCAGATGAGGCAGGCAGTCAGTGTGGACCTGACTACACAGTAGTACAAACTCACTGTCAATGCAGCACAGTGAAATGAGAGGTCTGAGAGTCAGACAGGCCGGCTTTGTCCTTGCTACCTGGAACAAGGTAGCTTACAACTTGAGGGGGGGACTGTTTTCTCACCTGTAAAATGGGGCAATCCTACCAGTTCAGTTCCCCTCACAGGGTACTTGTGAAAACCAGGTAAAATACAAATGCACTTTGTGTCAGTAAGAGCTAAGGAATGTAATTTAAGGAGGCCTATTCTCCCTTAAAGCCCTCTGTGCTTTTCCATGATTGGAAAGCGACAGCACCAGTACCTCCTCTACTCAGAGAAGCCACAGTTTCTCCAGGAGAACCAGGAGGTGCCTTCCCTACGTGCTGGCCGACGTGTAGCTGGGAGAGAAAACACCAAAATCCTATACTTTTATTCCAGCAGTGTTTCCTTTATAAATTACTACACATTCCAGACCTTTCAGCTTTTGATTAGCACATGATTATTTTGAGACTAGAATTAGCACACCAATTAGTACCAGGGGTCTGTTACAAAGGCCTTCTTAACTCTGACAGTGTCACTGGCAGCTAGAAACTATTGGTTTAGATGTGTGCCCAGAAAAGACACATGACGGTCCTGCAGGATCGGGGACCACCAACTTCTCATTAAGTCAGTTACTAAATAAACTCCACATCAACAACTAAAGAAATTTTTGTTCCTTACCTGAATTTTCAAACTAAAACATTTTCAGCTCCTCTCAGAGCCTGGCAGCACTGTGGCCCCGCAGCTGGCAGGCCGCTGTAGGCAGGGCCAAAAGCTAAAAAACAAGAGCTACCTTTGTGTGCCGGGTATGACTTTTCTTACTGGAGACAAAGCAGGCATGTCAATTAACCTTTAGCCAAGGACGCCCACGAACCAAGCTTCCAATCCTCTTCTAACTCAGTGCCCGCCAACGCAAGGGCCCTGTGGCACACACGATATTTGATATTTTCCAGGAGCCATGTTTAAAACAATAAACTGCTGAAATTAACTAATAATCTACTTTATTGATTCCAATATATCTAAGGTATTATAATTTCAACATATAATTAACACAAAAAGTGCTAATAAGCTATTTTACACTTTTTCACCTTAAAAGCCACTGTGCTGTTTACTCCCAGAGCACACTGCTCACGTCTTACCTCCTCCTACCTCCTTACCCACAAGCATGTGTGGGTGTGGCTAGGCTATTTTACTGGCACTGTGGGCCAAAATTCATGTTTTTTCCTTTTAATTTATTTTTACCAGAGTTACATACAAACCTAGTTTAAAGAGAAAAATGGTCCTACAAGCCTTTTTTACAAAAAAAATGGCTGTTTTCTGTTCCCCAGGGCAGAAGCGTCTGTCCTCTCACAGTATTCTCTTGGTACATTCTCCATTTTTGAAAGAAAAAACCTTGTACCCGTCTTTAGACTTTACCTGCTGGCTCAGCACTATCACAGAATTTAGCTCTTCTCCTATGAGATTCCCACCTCTGCATCCTCATGACTTCTGAGTGTGCAGTCACTGTCTGATTAGATCAGTATTTCAGCATTTACACAGACTACTGAATACATGCTATCCATGGCTAGGGGCTGTGTGTGGGGCTTAGAGCTCAGCAGTGGTCTCCACTACTGGCTAAGGGTTCACCCTTCTCTGGCCTGCTGAGTCTATAACCAGCCATTCGCCTGCTTTTTGGGATCTAAACTGTTAAGACTGGCTTATTTCATGCTTTATGTCCCCAAAGTTTTATGCCTTAAAAAAATTCCTTTGCTATTTTTCCAGTGAGTTTAGAGGGAGTAGAGACAGGGGAGATTCACCATCTTTAACTGGGAGTCTCAGGTTTTCTCTATTGTCAGTTTGCTTAACCAACAGAATATCTCATCATTAATTCCTTCCCAAGGATGTCAGGGTCTAATCCATGTTAGATAGAAAGTAAAATCCAGGTTCCTTCAATTCCAACTTCCCAGATGGTCTCCTTGCCTGGATCCACTCTGGTACATCACCTAAATCACAGGGTAGCTAGGCCCCTCCAATACCTGATCAAGCCTCACTCCCAAAGCCACCTCTCTGGTCTCCCAGCAGGCCCAGATGCAAAAATCCTGCCTCCACACTGCTCAGACAAGGCCTTTTCTGCTCACTGTCTGCCTCCCACCTGGACTTCTGCCACTTCCTCTGGATGCCCATGCTAGAGACACGGAATGTCTCCCTCATTCACCTCTGTGCCTCCTGATCTTTACAAGTGCTCTTTCTTCCTTCTGGTACACAAGCCTCCAGGCACAAGCACTGACTCCCACCTCACCAGCCTATCTTCTACACAGTCACAGGTTTCAATTAAACCCCTTTCTCAGAGAACTTCCCTAAGTCAGAGCACTCTAGGCAGCAGCACTAAACCAGTCATGGGGAACTTCCTACTTCACTATCATCACATATTGACTGCATTTATTCAAAGTCCACTTCACTCAGAAAGTGGCCAACTCTGAATGGCAGAGACAGTGTCTCTTCTGTTTGCTGCTATGTCCCAGGGCCTCCCAGAGGGTCTGGAGTGGAACAGGTGTCCAGGAAGAATCAATAATGGATGAATGTGTAACCTAAGATTGAGATAGGAGAGGTTTTGAAATATCTCAATGGACTGTCTTATTTGTTTCCCACAAAAAAAATCTGTAAAATGGTAAAGGTATTGGGTGGCAGCATATAAGAAGGCTGTTTTTGCTGGTCATGGTAGCACGCACCTGGAATCCCAGTGACTTGAAAGGCTGAGGCAGGAGGATCCTAAGTTCCTAGACCAGCCTTAGCAACTCAGTAAGATGCTGTCTCAAAATAAAATTTAAAAGGGCTGTAGCTCAGTGGTAAAGTACCCTTGGAGTCAATCCCAGTCCAAAAAAAATGCAATTTTTGCTATCATACTTTATAGCATAAAAGAGATTGGTTTTTTAAAAAGTTATGTTTTCTTTACTTTTGTTTTAATACATTTTTAGTTGTAAATGGACACAATCATTATTTTTTTTTATGTGGTGTTGAAGAGTGAAGTCAGTGCCTCAAACATGCTTGGAAAGCACTCTACCACTGAGTCACAACCCCAGCCCTGGTTTTGTTTTTTGAGAGGAAACGTTTTCTTGTTAATTAGAGTTCAATTTGTAAGTTTTTCCATTAAATTATGATTTAGCAAAGTCCTGTCAATGCAGCAGGAACGATGGGAGAACAGAGGTGTAAAGCACCTGCTCAGGCCTCCCTCCACAATGTCCACCCTCTTTTGAGCAAAAGCCTCCAGAGGTTACATCCCTATTCATATTCCCATTCATAATTATGCTTCAAGCATTTGCTCAGAGATACTTGTATCTGCTTTTAGAGGTGTTTAAAAATAATAACTATGCCTGACTGCCCTGTTGTAGATTTTATCTGACAGATTTGCTTCTTTAGGGGAGGCTAGTCTGTACAACAGAACAAAAATGCAGCTAGAAATAAAACAGCTTTCGGGTTTACAGCCTCATAACTGCCAGGCCTTTTAGAGGTCTGTCCCATGAGATGGCTTTTCCTTCAGTGTCACTACAGTGAGAGGGGCGTCTCAATACTCACACTGCCTGCTCCTCCAGCTCCCCTCCAATGCGCTGGGACATGTTCTTCAGCACCCCGATGCTGCCAGAGACCAGCTCCAACTGCTCATCCTGCTGTTCCACGATCAACTGGTGCCAGAGAAACGGGAAATAAGCAATTAAAATCCATCTTACCTGGTTCCAAGCCCAGCACTCTAGCAGCTGCTAGTTTTTCTGCCAGCTTGGGACAATTCACATTCAGAAGCAAAGCCCAGAAATCAAAGGACCAGACCGTCGCCTCTGAGAACACGCTGCTCAAAAGGCTGGATTGTCAAGCTACTGATATCTCCTGCTGATCCAACTTGTGAACAGTCAGCAGGGCTTGAAACCACCAAGAGAGATTTACTCTGGTTGGCTGAGGTCCAATAAAGGAACAGACAATGGCCGAAAGCACACATGCAGATGACCACTGAGTTATGGGTATGTTTGGGAAGAGGAAGTCCACTGCCAGGATCAAGGTCTCCATCCACAACACACTGCCACAGCTTAAATGCAAGAGAGGCTGTCAAATCTCAGGATGCGGGAAAACTACACACAGTCTTTTTCTTACTCCTCAAAGACAATCTAGAGGAGGCGCTGTGGAAATGTTAGCCTGAGGACAACTACTGAAGGACAAATTAATATTTATTTTAATTGTGCTTTTCACCTTCTCTATTAAAAAAGGTTGCTTGGTTAAGGGCAACTAGAGTAAACTTCTAGGAGGAGACATATTAATGGAAATGGAACAAAATAGAACACATAACCTACACATATACAAAAAGACAGAATTTAAGCTCAATAGTTTCAATGGACCTGATCTTCCAACCCCCCAAAACGTTAGCATCCTTTTATTAATATAACTACATAATAGAAGCAACAACACATATAGAATCAACTTCATTTTCCTTCTACTTCTCAACATCCATCAAAGCAATTATCTTTCTATGTAATGGAACACACTAATAATTTTCAGTGAAAAAACAAAGACTCGACTTTTCTGGAAGTGTCTTCATTGGCATGAACAAAAAACTGAGTAATACAAGTAAGAGGTTGGGAAAAATGCCTTATTTTATTTTAAAATATCCCTGGCCTTGTCTATCAGGGTTTTGCTGGCTGGCTCGCAGTGCTGGAAACTGGACTCGGGGCCTTGCACGTGCTAGCAAGCACCCTGCGCTGGCCGCTCCCAGCCCTTGCCTTCAGTTCTGATCTCTGCTCTGCTTCCTGTGACACCCAATCAAGCGTGGTTCTCTGAGCAGCATGCTCTAAAGGCTTTAAAACCCTTCATGTACGTGATCATTACAGTGACACAGTCAACCATGGGGCAAGCTCTGCTCTAACCTGCCTGTCATTAAGCAATGCCTCCCATGGCTGGCAGAGGATCCAGCCACCTCCCCTCTCGGCCGGCTGTTCTCGGGGTACCTGCTGCTGCGCCTGCTGCTCCTCGATGAAATGGGAATTGGCTAAGTGCAGCTCTCGATCAAGGCGCCCATACTGATCTGTCGTTCCTGTGCTCCAGGTCTGGCTGCCACTGTCTCCAAGCAGTGCCTGTGTGAGCAGGGACAATCAGAGTCAGGAAAAACAAACAGGTACCTCTCCGAACAAGTGACACATCAGGGCAACATAAAGAGTTCTCACATCTCTCAAAACCTGGGTCAGGCTTCTCAGTGGTGCTGTGTAGTACAATTGAAGGACTGTCCTAAAGGGCTTCTGTCTTCAAGCCATTCCTGTGGGTCTGTCCCATTAAAATGCAAATAAATGTCCACACTAAACCAGCAAACAAATCTGTATGCTGCTTCACGATTTAACAGCACTCAGTCCCTCAGAACAGCTCTTCCTAGGACCTCTGAAGTTCCCCAAGGACCCGGAGCTTCTAGTCAAACTGGTTTACAGATCTGAAGTCTGTTATTGAGGGATGACCCAAGGAAGTTTGGGGTTTTTTGGGGAAAGGGGGTTTCCCCAGGATGACAAGAAAGTAAACAATAGCCCCTCATACACAGAAGGCACAGAACTATCCACACCTGCTAAATTCAGTCTCTGAATAAAACCTGACACCCTTCACTGGAACTGAAAGCTAGAGACTTCACAGAGGATAAGGGGTTGCCTCCCCAGGACTCCTGACCACCAGAGTCCTTGACATGGGTGTTCTCCTCCAGGGTTTCTGAAGGCCAGGGGTAGCTTTCCCCAGCATGAACTCAGAGGAGTTTATAGCCAGAAATGGCTAAGTTTGAGAATATCTCACTTGAGAGGCCAGGAAGGAATGTGAGTTCTTCAGTGATGGCAACCTTGGACTGGGCCCCTCTTTCTGACTGCTCATACCAGGACCACACTAAGACCCAGAAGATGCTGGTGAAGGCGAATTCTTCTTCCTTGTGGAGTGGTCAAAGCTTTGTACTAGGTACTTTTTACCTCTGGCATCATTAAAAATCTAACCAATTACTTGGTTCCCTGTCCCTGAAAGCCCCTCCCTTGCCTCTCTCCATATGGACACTGACCTCCTCATGACTTTCAGAGGTAAGTCTACCTACAGCCAGGATACAAGGGCCAGGAGTGGGGAAGCTCAGGATGTGGAACACCAAGTTCTGAAGCAGTTATCAGAGGAGCACCTGAGATACTCGTCATCAGAAGTTCTTGCTAGGAGAGCTTTGAGGGCCCAGGGTATCAGTACAGTCAAGAGGCTGGATATGACTGTCTGTGGAGTAAAGTGGACCTATATAGCCTTTAGTGGGTGCCTCTGCCCTGCTCTGTTCTTAGGATATCAAGATTAAAAACGTCCTGCTCATTCTAATCCCAAACTCTAAGGAGCTCTGTGGAGGACACTGGGGTCTCATGATAATTTTTTCAGTGTCAGAAAAAGGGTAGAGTGCACCATTAGGATTCAGGCAGAGAACTGGGGCTCCATCAGGGCTGTGTGCTATAGCCAAGGCTATTTTTTCCTACAGCATCCATGGTCTACACTTGGTGAGACATATGTTATGTTGTTAAGAGTCATCTAGATTTTATTGTGAAGTGGCTTAGAGTTCATCAGTCTGACCCCCAGGAGTCTGATTTAATGGGAAAGAAGATGGAAAGGGCCCCAACACTGGAAGATGAGCCTGTGGGAGGGGTGCCAGAGGCAGTGCTGGTGAAGCTGTGAGCAGCACAGCACCTGGTATCTGGCACAGAGGCTGATGCCCGCATGACTGCCTGGAGAACCCTGGCCCCGCTGTTCCTTGAAAATTTGAGGCTCTGTGACACTTCACTCACAGCCTAAAACAAGATTCCAAGTCGTGCTTGGAAAGGCAATGCATAAATTCTCACTTCACTCACATTACTTCACCTAAACTATTCAGAGACTAAAACACACTGAAAGTAACAGAGGACAGATATTACCTACCTCATTGTCACAACTACTTTAGGTATTGTTATTTATTTCCTATATGCTCAAGTGCAAAAACAAGGGAATTCCTAAACTAGCCAGCTGTGGTCATTTACTAGTTTCTAGAGTTAGAGCCAGATGGAATGAGCTGGCTACTGACTTTTTCCTAGCTGGGGAGGGGGAAGGAGGGGAGGAAGGAAAGGTAGATAAAAACAGAATCAAACCCCAAAAACAAACAAAAAAGACTTTAAACAGGAAGTCAAGTGATAATCTGTGATTCTTGTTTTCAAAATTAAGTGTCTCAGGAAATACCCACTAGGTAGAAAGTAAGGATTTATATTATGAACTACTGATTCCTAGTTAGTAATAACAATGAGGTAGTTCTCAAGTTATGAGGCTTCTAAATGGATTACTGGTAACTTTCTGGAATCTGCATAATCATTCAAAGCAAAAAACATCATTTTTTATAGTCTTGTGATTTTCCATGAAGTCTTTCTTACTCCTAAGCAAAACATAAATCCAACAGAATTTATAAAAACAATTTGTCAATAAAAATCGTCTAACAGTTTACCAACAGATAAGGAACATTCTATACCACCAAAAGAATCTAAATCAAATCTGAATTTAAATTCAAGTTTAAATTCTAGGTGAGGATTGTATATTTTTAAAAGGATCACATTTTAACAACTGGAAAGGAGTTTCTTTCATACACTGTGAGTAATTTCTTAAAAACACTTAAAGAGAGATGTACCTCAACACACATTTCAAGTTCCTCAAATGTCTTTACATTAAATTTCAAACAGTGAGTGAGTTCACTGAGTAGGCAAGGTAGTAGCTGCTAGAGAGTAAAAAACCCAAAACAGCAACTCTTCATCTCAAGGAGCTTGGGGTCCAGCAGAAAGAAACAGAACAAATGACTGAGGTCCTGGGCAGAGGGCTTGGCATGTAGGATAAGTTCAACACACACAGAAAAAACACCTGAATAAAGGGCTTTGCATTGAGTGGTGTCAGATGGGTCAGCAGAAAGTGCTATGGAGCCCAGAGGAGAGGAGTGGGGGTGGGGGTGGGGAGCCATGGCCATGGCTTAGATAAATGTCCCCAAAGCCCATGTGTTAAATGCATGCTCCCCAGGCCCCCAGTGCTGCTGGGAGGTGGAACCTTCAGGAGGTGGAACCTAGTGGCAGGTCTTCTGGTCATTGGGATGTTGGAGCCCTACCCCCCTTCCTCCTTCACACCCCAACCATGAGATGAACAGAAGTGGCATGCTGCCACCATGACTGCATCACCACAGGCCCAAAAGCAATGGGGCCAACTGATCATGGATTGAAACTCGACTGTGAGCCAGAATAGACCTTTTCTCTGTGTGAGGTGATCATCTCAGGCATTTGTTATATAACAGAATGTAGATTGACACACTAGATTTTAACGAAACCTCCCAGTGTCACTCCAGGGTCTTGCTCTTAGTCACATGATCTAGAGACTGCCCACATTTACAATTCCTAATATCTAATCTGTGTTTTCTATAGTACTTATATTTTGATGTTCTCTCACCTGTCTATTTTTCCTTTCAGCCAATGCCTGCACAGATGAAGTGGACATCTGATCCTTCATGTCCTAATGAGACAAAGAGAAGACCAAAAAGTGAATTAAAATATCTTTAAAGAGAATCAGAGTTAATACCTCACATATTAGCAAATGCATATAATTTATTATTTTCTTTTTTAAAAACAGAAAGTATTCTTTGGCTTTTATTTTCAGCTCCCCAAATAAAGGACATTCCCTTAACAAAGGTAACCTGGATAATAAACAGGAGGAAAGAGGAAGGGAACTAACTTTTACCAGGTTCTGACAACAGGCCAGAAAGAGTGCTTTCAGTGGATTTTCTCCACAGCCCTGTGAGGCAGGCATTATGGCCACTTTCGGGCTGAGAAGACCCAGATCTGGAAAGACCCATACTTCTCAAAGTGGCAGAGCCATAAATGGCATCCCTGAGGGACACAAACACCTGTGCTCAAGGGCTAGCATCCTTTAAAAAGACACATAAAAAATCATGAAGTATATTTGTCGTTTTTAAACAACACAGAATACTTCCACATTCACATTTCTTTTCTTTCTTTTTTCCGGTACTGGGGACTGAACCCAGGGGCACTTCCTTCACCACTGAGCTGTGTCCCCTCCCCCTTTTATGTCGAGGCATAGTCATGTGCAATTGCTGAGGCTGGCCTCCTTGCAATCCTCCTGCCTTGGTGCCTCTTGAGCAGCTGGGATTACAGGCATGCTCACTTACCCAGCTCACTTATTTATTTCAGAGTTGCATGGAAGTACAGACTATTTATAACCCGAATGAGTTTCCATAGTGGTATCAAAAATAATTTGTGTATGAAAAGACAAATGAATGGATGTATTATTAAATCTGAAGCAAAATACTTTATTAAATATGAGTCACTTTACTTTTTGCATTTAACCATTACGTGATATACAATAAAATGATTTAAAATAAATATAGGAAGACTATAATACAATTTTCTTTTTTCTTTAAAAATGGCTGTCAAGATACATTATACTTTCTGTTGGTAAGTAGACTATTTTTATAGATGCAGATGGTAAGGTATTTGATTCTGATAGAAACTTCCCAAGACCCATGGTTAAGGGAATGGGGGGAGATCAGATGGTGCCAGGGCCTTTATAATTCCTACTGTGCTAACTCTGAACAATAATCGCCTTCTTTCAACTTTCAAAGCTCGCACTCATTCATTCCCCATATTCTGATGTCTCTAATAAATGCCAGGCATACAGCAGTGAATGACACAAATTAGGCCCAGCCCTGTTTCCATGGAGCTCACCCGGTGATTTCCCTGAGTCAGACACCTCAGGTGGTGTTGGAATGCAGTTCTCTAAGGCCCCACCCAGACCTACTAAGTCAGACTCTTCAAAGGGATTTAACAAGTCCCTCTGGTGAGGCTCAAACTGAAACATGAGAACCTGTGGTCTATACAAAAGCTAGAAGCCTTTAAGTGAGATGGTTAAACCAGTATCTCCTGGATTCCCTTTCAATTTATCAATTAAATGAAACTTTAAGATAACATTCTGATATCCAAACAAACAATTCCATTTATTTACTATATGTTAATAGCTGTTAAAAAAAGTTACCTGAGAAGTTCACTAGGGGGATAATACAAGCTTTTAAAAAAAGGTACCCAATGCATTTTACCATAGCTTTAAAAAAAAAAATGATAATGTTTCTTGCATGTTAAAAATAGCAATATGTGTGTGGAAAAGATGTATCTCAGCCTTTGAACATAGCACGTGGGATTTTTGCTTTGAAGTGAGGACAGTGAGGAGAGGGTGAGGGGCTGGGGTGGGGAGGCAGCGACAGTCCTGGAGCACCAGGCGGCTCTGGGGTGTTGGCGGGACCCTACAATGCTTCCGAGCACTGCTCAGACAAGCAAGTCCGGTTAATAAACCTTCATCAAGCTGTACATCTAGGGTACCTGAACTTTTCTTTATTGTTATATTTCAATTAAAATGTCTTTAAAAATATAATGCTCCCAAAGAATTATGGTAAACTGGACCAACTCTTTAAAAACAAAATTTTTCATTTTGTTTGCAGAGTCCCAAAACATTCACTGCTTGACTCCTAAATTCTACTAACAGCAACTTACTTTAAGGAAATAACATCAAATATATACCAAAAAAGATGTGCAAAAACATTCACTACCAAATTATTTATAATATAGAAGTAGAAATAAGCAACCTATGAAATAAGGAAACAGCAACTTTCATTAAATCCATACAATGAAGTATTAAATACTAGATACTATGCTTACGAAGAGAGTCCTAGAAAGAGACAACACACAAATGACCAAACACGAAAAATAGGCTCTCACCACTACTAATCCAAGGGCAACAAGAGATATGCTCCCCAATTCCACTAGGAAAGAAGGAAAAGGCTAATAATACCTGGTGTTGGTGAAGCTATTAAGAAATACAGAGGGGCTGGGGTTGTGGCTCAGTGGTAATGCGCCTGCCTAGCACATGTGAGGCACTGGGTTCAATCCTCAGTACCACATAAAACTAAATAAATAAAATAAAGGCATTGTGCCATCTATAACTAAAAAATATTTCCAAAAAAAAAAAAAAAAAAAAAAAAAAGAAGCAGCAGCAGCAGAAGAAATATGGAGCCAGGCACAGTGGAGCATGCCTATAATCTCAGCAACTCGGGAGGCTGAGGCAGGAGGATCACAAGTGCAAAGCCAGCCTCAGCAAAAGTGAGGTGCTAAGCAACTCAGTGAGACCCTCTCTCTAAATAAAATCCAAAATAGGGCTTGGGGATGTGGCTCAGTGGTCGGGTGCCCCTGAGTTCAATCGCTGGTACCTGTCCCCCCCAAAAAATAGAAAAGAAAAAAAAAAAGAAATATGGAGCTGGGCGCAGTCACCTGTAACCCAAGCAGCTTAGGAAGCTGAGGCAGGAGGATCACAATTTTAAAGCCAGCCTCAGCAACTTAGTGAGACTCTGTCTCAAAATAAAAATAAAAAGGGCTGGGTATGTAGCTCAGTGGTAAAACACCCCGGAGTTCAATCCCAGTACCTCAAAAAATAAATAAATAAAGTCTTTTGGGTTGCGGGTGTAGCTCAGTGCTTGCTTAGCATGCACAAGGCCCTAGGTTCAATCCTGACCTCCCCCTGCCAAATAAAGTCTCCTTGAATTCTTACTACTATATCTAGGTCATGCTCACAAAGATAGTTAATGAAGTATGGTTTGCAACTGCTAAAAATTAACAATAATTAAAATATCTACTGGTAGGTCAATAATTAAATAAATCATAACAGATTAGAGAAGAGGTTAGGAACATGGTCTTTCATGCCAAAAACCTGGGTTCAAGATCTGGTAATGTTTTCTAATAGCTGTGATAAACTGGGCAAATTTCCCAATTTCTCTTTTTCTTCTCCATATATGGAACAATATCATCTTACAGAATCATTGTGGGGATTAATACAGATAACATATGAAGAATGATTAACAGTGGCTAATATAGTAACTATATTACTATAATAATATAGTAAACACTCAAGTAAATACTATCATGTAAAAGTCAACCATTAAAAAGGGTAGTCTAAATCTGTTCTATACAATATTAGTGCCACTAGCCAAGTACAGCCACTGAGTCTTGAAAAGGAGTCAGTAAAACTGAGAAATTAGAATGAATTTATTTTATTTTAATGAACTGGAACTTAAATTCAGTTACTGGAAAACTTCTAATCATGTTTGGAAAAAACTGGCCTTGTGACTCTAACTGTACATTTTATAGATGTTATACACAGATGAAGTTCTTCCAATGAAAACTTCACATCTGAACTGACATGTGCTTAAGTGTAAAATACATGCCAGATTTAGTAGGCTTGGTATAAAAAAGTTAAAAAATTTTTAATCTCTCATGAATGTTTCTTAGATTGATTACAGGTTCAAACAATAACCTTCATATAATAGGTTAATATATATTTAATTGACTTGTTTCTTTTTCATGTGGCTACTAGAAATAAAATGCTTATCACTGAATAATAATATGATCACAACTATGGAAAAACATTACCAGTATGCACTGAGAGGGAAGTGACTACAGTGCTGTTTTGGTGTATTATTTTAAGTTTCAGTTTCTTTTTCTACTTTATCCTCTTGCAAAATTGTTCTGATTTTCTTTAATGAACATGCATTACTTTAATGAAATATGTATTTTAAAGGTGCAGTTTAAAGCTTTCTGCTTAATAAAAACCTGCATGATTGTGTATGTGTTCATGTGTGGCCACAGCTGCTGGTAAAGAGCTATGGCCTCCACTTCTAGGATAGCATTTTATCTATGTAGGTTAAAGTCACCAGATACCATATTACAGATCACCTTCATACTGGGATGTAGAATTCTAAGCTATGTTACTAAACAGTTTTAAACATTTTGTAACAATCTATCATGCCAAAAACATAATTACTCATCTTCTTCCTAACACATGAAGTTTAGAACCAGCAGTCAAAAAGCAGTTAGTCCCAATAAAATATGGTTCATTTGCTAAAAGAACAACAAATGTCCTGGTTATGCTCCTGCTTCCATTTCACACTGTCTTCCAAGCTGAACGCCAGAGGCCGCAGAAATCCCCATGCTTCCCACTCACAGGGATCCCGTCCCAACATCATCTGCACACACACAGACGTCTTTGCTTTTTGATTAACCAAAGTCACTTCTTCTTAACTTATAATTGCAAACATTTCTTGGGTTGGAATAGATTTTTGGGGGGTAGAAAGGGGGCCAATTTGATTCCCTTTGAAAGTTAAAGTCAGAGAAAGTTAGTGAAGATCATTTGTTAAAACTGAGATCCAGAAAGGCTGGCTGACTTACTCTGATTAAAATTTATTAAAGTCACAGCTTAGCCTAGAACTAAGATTTCCTGACCACTTATGCATTATTATTCTACCATGTATTGCAAAACTCACTACTAAAAACAAAGTCACTTGTGGAATATATTTTCAAAACGCAAAAATTTCATATGTGAAATCTGATATATAGGTGACTCCACAAATAAACAAATGATTACCTTGAAGATATAAAGCCTATTTACATAAAAACTAGAATATTTTGCTTTCTTTTTTTATTTTTTATTTTATTTTTTGTGGTGCTTTGGATTGAATCCAAGGCCTTTGCACATGCCAGGCAAGTACTCTACCACTAAGCTACAGCCCCAGCCCAAATATTTTACTTTCTTCAGTAAAAACTACCACCAAAACTTAATAAAGACTTCACAATCGTAAAAGATGACTGGAAGAACATATGCAATGAGACTTTTTTACACACACTGTTTAGCTGAATGTATTTTTTGTTTTTACTCCAGTTAGTATTGTGGCTACTTCCTTCTCTCCTACAGGATTTTCAGCAGAATTCATTAAAATCAAATCAGGAAAAGCTCATTTAGGTACTGTTACCCCATCACTGGCAAATGCTGACAGCTTCCGCCAGGCACTGTGGTGCACACCTGTAATCTCAGCTACTCGGGAGGCTGAGGCAAGAGGAATGCAAACTTGAGGCCAACTTAGATAATTAAGTGAGATCCTTCCTCAATAAAATTTTTTTTTAAAGGGTTGGGGACATAGATCAGAGGCAAAATGGTACTGGATTCAATCCCCAGAAAAAACAACAACAAAAAATCCAAACAAACAGCTTCTCCAATATTAAAATTAAATTAAAAGTTAAATCTAATAAATTGAAACAAGAATGATTAAAAGCCGAAAGGAGTCAGTTGAATCACACAGTTGAGTATGGATTAGATCTCCACTGTAGGACAGCAACATTTTGAAGTACTGACATGATTTGTAAGACTTTTTAAGGTTATACTTAAACTTCAAATATTAGAAAATGAACTTTGGATTCTACTTCCAATTATACTAACTACCTTAATTTCCAATAAATTGACCAATGAACTCCAATTTCCAAAATTCACAGTAATATCTTACGGAAATAAAAATATGATACCAAAGTTAAGATCATATGCTTCACTGTGAGGCGCCATTTAATATTATAGCCATGTCCTTTGGAAAACAGAAAGGAACACAAGAAGAAAGCTGCATTTATTTTTTAAAATTGGGGAATTATATAAAAAGATATGTCACTTAACAACAGGGCTTCCTTATCAGAACATCATTTCTAACTGGCTAGAAATTAGGAGTGTCTAATCCAAGCCCTCATTCTCTAAAAAATGCACCTGAAGTCCAGAAATGCTCTGCCCCTTTAAAATATGGACTTATTTAAAAGCAATTTAGGTTTAAGTATATAGAAAGGCAACTACTGAATAAAACAAGAAACAATATACAAAGTTCAGTGATGATCTACCATTTGAAATAACATGAAGAGGAAATCACGTGGCAGAGTCTTTGGCAAATGTGTACCAGGTTCTTGCCATATGTTAGCACTGGTCTGATCCCAAGTCTTTTTATTCAAGGAAGCTGCTTTCTAGTACATATGTTAAAGACAGCTGGTTCTCTTACATCTAGTTATGCTAATCAACTGGCTTAGCCATATAGTTTCAAAATACAAAACATATCTTAATGATGTAAGACTTAAACCATATTCTCTCATACAGTGTTTAATAATGGGTAGTATTTTTAATAATTTGGGGGTAAGGCTTTGACCACTTGACTGGTTCTTTTTACATGTTGAGAGATGCTTGCTTGCCCTGGATAGCTCTGGAAAGACTGTCAAGCAGTTGTATAAGGTAATGTCAATAACATGGGTTCCAAGAGTTCCATAAGCAATTTGGATGGTGGGAGAGGCCACGACCCAAACCCAGGAAGAACCACTCTTCAGCAATGCAAGCCATGCAGTCAAGAAACCACATAGCTTCTGCAACAAATCTTCCTTTTGTCAGAGAGTGTACAAAGAAATAGGAAAAACTAGAGGTACAGGCATGTAGGGTCACACTATTAGGGTAATCTTTGCAAAGCAGGAGCTTATTGTCTCATTTTTGCTCTAATAAGCATGATGATATTAAAAACACTTTTTTCCCTTCAATCAGAGAAGCTATACATGGGAAATTGGCATTTAATTCATACTAAAAAGTGGTTCGGGGGCTGGAGTTGTGGCTCAGTGGTAAAGTGCTTTCCTGGCATGTGTGAGGCACTGGGTTCAATTCTCAGCCCTGCTATAAATAAATAAATAAATAAATAATAAAGGTCCATTGACAACTTAAAAAATAATTTTAAAAAAGGGGGTTCAGAGTCAACCTATTAGTTTACTATTAAGGAAAACATTTCTAAATTTTGGCTGTTCCTTAAAAAGATAACAACAGTAAGAACATACTCCTTACCCGGACAACTTGCCGAGTACTTGTAATGAAGGCTTTTCTTATACTCAACTCAGTTGCGTCAAGGTTGAATTTTCTAGGATTTGCTTCAACTATGCGTGGGTCAAAAAGTTAAGGTAAAGCAATTTCACCATCAAAACCCTAACAACGTTTGTTAAACAATAGCATCCCTCACATGCAAGCAATAAAAACCAGCCAAGCCTTCTGAAAACTAAGCATTGACACTAAGCATTTTCAAACTTTCTCTTTCCATGACTATACTAATGCCCTTTTTGCCCCACTAGATGACCTGCCAGATCAAACCCTGCTGATTGGGTTCACTGCAAATCCTGGACTAGGATCTTCTTGTTGCTTACCAATACTTTTACTCCTCCTTTTTTGACTTCTGATCTCTTTTCCCATGACAGCTTTTACAAACCTTTCTCAATTTGCCATTCCAAACCATTTCCCCTTATGTCAAGATCTAAACCTCCCTCTTAATCTAGCAGAATCAAGCCTTCAGGGAAGCTGCCCTTGATTCCTTGCTGTCCAGCCTGGTCCAGCCGCATAGACACTGGAACGGCTCTGTACTTCTTTCTCAGAGTCTGCTGTTATGTATTTGTGCTATTATTTGATTAGTATCTGTTTCCCACTGGCACTCTTAAGTTCCATGAGGGCTGTACACTGTTTTACTTATTAATCTAATTTCAGTAACCAATAAAATGCCTGGTCCATAGTACATTCAAGAAATGTTTCCTGAGCTGGGGATGGAGCTCAGTGGTAGAGCACTTGCCTAGCATGCCCAAGGTCCTGGGTTCAATCCCCAGCACCCGCCAAAATAGAAGTTTGCTAAACAATGATGAAAATCTTTCAAAACCTGTCCTCTTTATCTCACAATTTATCTCCCTCAATCTTTTTCCTTTCCTCCTGCCTCAAGGAAAAAAGTATCTCCCTGTACCTGTGATTTTGATTCTGTCAGCTCACATTTTATTTTAGGGAACATCCTTGCCTTTCAAGAATTTAAAAGTTATCCAGGGTCATTATTACAGAAATCATGCACTGAACATATTAACTACATATGAACCTGTGCTAACTAGTGAGTGGTTTTTACAAAAGTTGGTTTCCTTGATGTTTTTAATCTCACTTAGGGGAGAGAAAAACTCAGAAATGCAACTGATAGATCTTCCATCTAAAGTTTTCGTTAAATAGGATTTCCAAATCAAAAAAGTCACATAATTCAGCTTCAGTGGTTCTAGTCTGTCAGCCAGATCAGTGGACTTAAAAACATCAATAGCATTAACATAGCACAACTAGATCTGCTTTTACAAAATGCAATTTCATGGTACAAGGTAACTCTCCAAGAGATAGTGGCATTTTAATATCACTTCTTAAACAGGATGAAGTCTACAAAAAGATTTTCTTTTGACCTCTAATTAATAACACTAGTCTATATATACCTCTCCGTAACAATGACTACTAATACTTTTTTTTTTTACAGCATTTGGGGATTGAACGCAGGTTCTCATGTGCTAAGCAACTATCACTTACCACTGACCTACACCTCCAGTCCAAACACCAACACTTCTTAGACTATGTGCCAGGGCACCATTCTAAGCTCTTTACACGGGAAACCTTGACAGTCCTATGAGCTAGGTACTCCTGTTATCCTTTCTAATGAAGAAAAAACTAAAGCACTGAAAAGTTTTGCAATATGCCCAAAGCCACAGTTAGTGACTGCTTGTGATACTGTAATACAATAAATGTCTACTTGGTCTCTGTTCCTGGTTACTGGTACATAGCTCCTGAAACCCTTGGAATCTATGGAGTAATAAAGGTCATTGTATATGTTAATGAGGTGACTACAGCTGGCTGCTCCTAGGCAGCCTCAGGAAGGGGGCTGGTCACAAGGGAACAAACTCATTAGAGGGCAGAAACTTTCAGCCCCATCCCCCACCACCTCTGGGGAGGGGAAAAGGGCTGAAGACTGAGTGATCACCAATGGCCATGATGCAATCAATCATTATGTAATGAAGCTTCCATAAAACTCCAAATGGACAGGGTTGGGAGCTTCCAAGTAGCTGAACGTGTAGAAATTCCTGGAGGGCAATACCTCTGTGCCCACACTTCACCCTACAGAGTTCTTCTACCTGGCTGTTCACCTGTATATTTTTTAATATCCTTTGTAATAAATGGTGAGCATAAAGTGTTTTCTTGAGTTCTAGGAGCCCCTCTAGGAAATTAACTGAACTTGAGTGGAAGTGGGGGTCAGAAGCACAGGGGGGACCTGGAGCTTATGAGTCGCATCTGAGGTGGGGGCAGTCTTGTGGGGCAGAACTCTTACCCTGGGGATTTGGTGCTCTCTGCAGGTGAACACAGTCAGAGTTGAAGTGAAGTATCTTCTGGGTTGGTGTGCTGGGAAAAACTCCTACCTGTGGGGTGCAGAAATATTCTACCGTGTGACAGTAGTACACTGTGGCTCTACCAGCGTACTGAACACTAGCAGGTTCACTCCAGGGTCCAAAAGTCACAACCACTGCACTATGCTGCCTTTATGTTGTGGAATTTGTCATGTGCTGTAGAAGAATTGGTCTGCTCATCTTGGCGGACAGGCAATTATTTTAAAATGTGTCATGGTACAAATAAGAGCCACGTCAATAGATTATAATAGGAAATGACTCATTGACGTAGTTGAGACATCTGGATAAAAAACCTGCCTGTTTGTCTCTTCAGTGCAAACGGCACAGACACCACAGAAAAGGATATTGATGGTCTCATCAAGGTCCTCCAGATCCCACTCTATGCTTCGGAGGTTGTTTCTCAGCTCGTTGGTGGTCCAGTCGATTTCTTCCCTTGTTGCTGCAGAGGGGTCCTGGAGAAGCTCTGTCCATCTCTGAAACAACCCCTGGGCAGTGTTGACTGCTTTCTGTACCTCTCTGTAATCAAAATGAAGGGAAAGGAAAAATTGCAAACAACATCTCACATGAACAAGTTCCTGGGTAACCAAAGTTAGCATGAAGCACCACACACCATCCTCGGCAACCACCATTCCCACAGAAGGAGGCTCTTCAGGCGCAAATACCAAAGTTGAAATACACAAACTCAGTATTATGTTCTCAGCTGATGCCCAGAATAAAATAGCCATTATTTAAGCAGCTACAATTCCAAGTTGTTGGAAAAGGACACATTTAATTTTTCTCTGAAAAGATTATACTTACAAGTAACACAAAGATGCAATCCTGCAAATTAAAGGGTCATTAATATCCCTACATGCTTCCATGAGGGTGACAGTAATTTATATTCAGATTAAAAAGTCCTCGTACAACCTTTCTTTTGTTGGGGTGGGCGGGGGGAGAATGTTTCTCTTATACAGCTTGTATTTTATAGGTTAAGTATTTCAGTCTGACACATTTTTAAATCCAAAATTTCATTAGAAGATTTCCAAAAATTATTAACTTTAAACACATCTATTTTCCTGGATTAAGAAATGTTATATAGGGCCTGGGGTTATAGCTTAGTTGGTAGAGTGCTTGCCTTGCATGCACAAGGCCCTGGGTTCAACGCCCAGCATACAACAAAAAAGAAATGTTACATAACAGATTAGCATTTTTACTGTTTAGGCTGTGAGACTAGGCTAGTAAGTGCTATGACCTTAATGCTTTTAGGTTAGATACAGTTGCAAGATTTTAAGAAGTACCCTTCCCGTGGGCCAATATCCAACATTTAAATGTTATATTCTAACACTACTGCATTCAAAAACCAAACAGAATCGTTTTAGAATCATACGGTTTCTCATGCACAAACATTATAACCCCACTGCTTCCAAACTAAGAGAACTGCTTTGATCCTCTTACAATTTCTCTACCAATTCTTCTGGAACAAACAGCACAAAAATGTGTTCCAGCTGATCAGGGTATCTGCTGTCTGTGTCTTTATGACAGAATTTGCATGCATCCTCTTCCCTCTGACATTTCAAAAACCAGAAAAGACAAAGCACTAATAAAAATAAAAGCATCTTACAATATTTAGGTCTTATGGTATCCTTATGAGCGCTACATGGTCAACAGTGCGTCTACCAAGGATGTATCTCATATGCAAAGTACTTGGCTTATTTTTAAGTATTTAGTATCATCTATGATAATGAAAGACAAAGAGTTAAAGAAGTACCTATAAAGACATCTCATTTCAAAGAATATAAAATTTCTCAATTTTGTAAACACTAAATCCTTTTTAAGAACTAGAAGCCTCAAACCAAGAAAACTTGGCTAGGGCATACCATATTCACCCCCACCACTAGGCAATTTATAAAAATGCTAGAATTAAATTCCAAGTAGCTGTCTATAAACTTTTTGGTCTCAGGATTCCCCTTCATTCTTCCTCTACATTCCAAAGAATTAAGACCAATATGGGTTTTATCTGTTGCTATTTACCATATTAGAAATTCAAACAAATATTTAAAACATTTATCAATTAATTTAAAATAAATCTATGTATTAAAATAATGTTTTTACAAAAAACTATCTCAAACCTAAAAAAATCCAGTGAGAAGAATTGGTGCTGTTTTACATTTTTACCAATTTCTTTAATATATGGCAACTGTATTCTTATTCTTGTTTCTACTTTCAGTCTTTTTCTTCCCCCTGGTATTGGGGATTGACCCCAGGGCCTTGCACATGCTAGGTAAGCACACTATGCATTCAGTCTTTTGAAGTACTGTTTGGTTGAAGCATATATGATGAGAATTCAGCCTCATACAGACAGGTGGAACAGGAAGGAATACTTTAGCAATCTTTTGAGATAACTGGATTTTTTTTAATAGTATACCAAAATTTGACAAATGGTAATTTCTTAAAGGTTGGTTGCAATTTGGAACCTGACACTGTATTAAAGAACTTTTTGAATTCTCATAGACTATATTCCATTTATCTGTCTTCTACTTTGAATGGATCTTTCACCTATTGATGATTTTGTAACATCATGTGCTGATTGTTTGAAAACTATGTGTTTACTGAGCTTTGAAGATTCATTTCATACACAAAATCCCAATCATGGTTGCCATCACTTCCAATCTCCTCAGAAAAACTTAATTATTTGAGTCTGCAAGATCACAGCTTTCCAAAATTCTGTGTCTTTTTTTAAAAGCTCTAATTTCACCATTGCTAAAAATGCTGTCAGTTGTTTCCCATGTAGTTGTTAAGTTCATTAATTTAAAAAAAAAATCTCAAGAATGTTTCAGATAATTTGGAGATTTTAGAAAACACACAAGTCTCAATAACCACTGTCATTCATTCTTCCAAGTAAAAATAAGATTCTGTTGGGGGGAAAACAGCTGTTCAGTTCACAAGTCAACCAACAAAAGTGTTTTTCCTAGAGACAACCATCATATTTCACAATACAGAAAAAAATGCTTCAAGCACATTTCCATTTAGTCATACAGAACATTAAAATGTGTACTGAGGGGAATATATCTGCTATCTGACAAATGGCCTGTACTCAGAATATATATGTTTAAAAAAAACTCAAAACCATCAAGAAAATGATTAAAAAATGGACAAAATATTTAATAGTCACTTCACCAAAGACATAAATACAACAAACAAGCACTTGAAAAGATGCCCAATATCATTATCATCAGGAAATGCAAATTAAATCCTCAATGAGATCCCACTACATATTTAGAACAGTTAAAAGAAAACCCCCCGACAATATCAAGTGTTGGAAAGGTGGTGGGTTAACTGGAACTCTGGTGGGAATGCAAAATTGTACCAACACTTTGGAAAAAGTTTGACTGTTTCTCAAAATGAAACATGCACTTACCACACGGCTCAACAATCATACTCCCAGGTGACATGAAAACATGTTCAACAACAACTGTAAAGTTCTACAGAAACTTACTCATTAACAGCCCGTCTTGAAAACAGCACAGGTGTCCTTCAACTAACGAATGGACACACTGGTGCATCCTTACAAGGGAATGCTACTCAGCACACTCCTTCCCTTTGTTTCTAGGACACTGGGCTGCTCTGGTTTTCTAGCAGTTTCCTCTCTCCTTTCCCTCCACTTGATCCCAGGACTTCTCAGCATCCTCAGGCTTGGCCCCTGGGTGCTCATCAGCACTCACAGGTCCAAAGCACTTCTTTTAAGCTGATGACTCCCCAAACACATTTCCAACCCTAACCTCTCACCCAGGATTAATTCCTGTGTTTCCATTCCATTAGAAAGAGTCTATTCACCTAAAATTAAACTAATCACAGCTTGCCTACAAAAAAGCAGGTATTTAAACAAGCAAACAAAACAAAATAAAAAAAGGAACATCTGCTTCCCTCCTACCAGTACCACCATTTTCCAAGTTTCAAAACTCATCTAGATGAGAGCCTGCTGTGACTCCTCCTTCCAAGTCTCACCTTGCACAACCTCTACTTAAGCTCAATCACTAGATTTTTAGATCTGGAAAGAACTTTCAAGATAATCTAGTCTGGACTCACTGAACAAATAAGAGACCTGGGGCTCAGACATCTTGGCTGCTTGCCTCAAGTTCTTCTGACCCCGAGAATGAGAGGCATTCCACTATTAAGACCTTTTTAATCCCATTTTTGCAAAGCCTCCAGACAAATCTATTTTCTTTGTGGAACCAGAGGATCTGGGTCTGAGTCCTGGAGAGGTGAATATAAGCCGTGAGTAGTAACTGTTAGCTAAAAAACTGGCTCCAGCAGGGCACAGCAGTGAATGCCTGTGATTCTGAGTCAGTTGCCAGATCTTACGCCCACCTTCACCTTGCTCATCGCTGGCCACGGCCTGCCCAGACACTTCCCTAGCCTGAAAAGCAGACGCTTCCTTTAAGACCCAGTCTGAAGCCCTAATTCCTTTATTAAGATATCTTTAACCAACATTCCCACTGTAGGCCTTTCCTTTTTTCAACTATTCCCAAATCTTACACACAATGTATCTTTCACATATCCTGGCACAGTGTTCTCCAAACTGGACTACATTTTCAGGAGCCAAATGTAATATCAGGCAGTCGATAAACTTATAATGAGTGCTTGAAAGGTTTTTACAATAAAACATCTGATTCTACTGGACCAATATTGTCAATAAAAGTTTTCTCAACAGTGAATGAAATGCATGATGCCTGCCCTCATGCAGCTCATAATTCAGTGTTAGGAAAGCAAGATATACAGAAAAGAGAGAGAATACAACATATACCATCTTGCTCAACTGCTTATTTACATCATTATTTCAACACTGATCCACAATCCAAAACCCAGAAATAAAACTGTACTTGTCAGGAACACAAAACCCCAAAGCAGCAAAAAGTCAAGGAGCCCCACATCCATGCCTTTTACCAACAGGACAGGCTCCCTGGGTACAACATGGTCACATACCCATGATGTTCTGGTGAAGAACAGACAGCACATATGACAGTCGTCCTGTAATTAAGGCCTGGTGATGCTGTAGCCACCTTGGTTTACTGAGTTCATCTATGATGCCTGCACACGGCAAGCCATTTCTCAGAACGTATCCCCATCCTTAAGCAACTCATGATTCTACTCTCGTATCTGAACACGCTCAATTATGTGGTTTTCTTAGCAGCTTGTTAGAAATTGCAAATTCTCAAAAGCTAAATGTTAAAGCTACAAGACCAAAAATTCAAAATGGGTTCACTCATGAAACACTGAATAGTTCTTACTGAACATAAAGATGAAAATAAGATTCAAATACGGAATTCTTCACTTAGCAATTTCTTAAAAATTTCTTAAGTACAGATTTATTAAAAATGAGAACTCCTGTACTGGCAAAGAATTAAGGGAAATAGTCCCCTTAACCAGTTTGAGGGGAAACCAGGCGCAGTGGCACATGCCTGTAATCCCAGCACTTGGGAGGCTGAGGCAGGAGGATTCCGAGTTCAAATCCAGCCTCAGCAACTTAGCAAGGCCCTAAGCAACTCAGTGAGACCCTGTCTCTAAACAAAATACAAAATAGGGCTGGGGATGTGGCTCAGTGGTGGAGTGTCCCTGGGTTTAATCCCCATTACCAAAAAAAAAAAAAAAAGAAAAAGAAAAATTTTTTTTGAGGGGAAAGGGAGGGTGTATTGTAGAGGGCAATTTTGTGATTTACATCTGAAGTTTTGTTGTGCATGCCCTCTGAATGAGCAATTACACTCTAGGAATATAGGCTATGAAAATAATCAGAAGCAGCAATAAAGACCTATAACAAGTGGCTTACCACCACATTAATTGCTAATAATGAAAGATTAGAAGCATAAATGTCCATACTGAGATAAATTATATTTATGTCAAAATATAATATAATAATTAAAAGACCCCTCCAAGATTAAGGACATAAAGAATAAAGATAAAAAGATCATATAGTGATATATAGTGTATAATCCCAATTTCTAAACTGATTAGTAATACACACACACACACACACACACACACACATCTATATCTATATCTATATCCTGGCCCTTCCACTTTTCACAAGCTTATAAACTTGAAGGCTTTTTACTAAGTGAACTTTCTTCATTATAAAATGAAAATAATAATAGTACCCATGTCATAAGGATGATAAAGCCATCTTGGGTTAAGAATGTAGCTCAATGGTAGAATACACACCTGGCACGTGTAAGGCCCTAAGCTGGGTTTCCAGACACCACACACACCATACACACACACACACACACACACACATACACACACACACCCACACACACAGAACAATCCCTATTTGGGGACTTTGCTCTGAACAAGGCATTGAAAATGTCAAAACCTCTCAAAAGGAGTTTTAAACACTCAGACACCAATCGCTGTCGGTTTAAATCACAACAGCTATCTCCTTTTTAATTTTTCCAATATTTATATTCTTAAAACTCTAATTTCATGTCATTTCCTGCTCCAAAAATCTCTAATGGCCCCAAGATGAGATTCTTCTCAGGCCAACATAACTTGACCCTATTCTAACTGTACTGTGAAGTTACCAACAGTTTGAGTGGAATTAGGCTGTTCTTTACGTGAGTCCTGGGTCCACTTAGCTGTGTGACCCAGGGCCAGCAAGTTAACCCCAGCATGCTTTCTCAGTTCCTCCTCTCTACAATGGCAGGAGAACCCTTACGAAGTGAAAATCCACATAAGGTGCTTCCTTCAGCACACAATGCCTGGCCCAGAGATACGTCCTTTAAACATTAGATATTATTCTTACTTTTCCCCAAAACATGCCTACTCCACTGGGCTGCGCCCCTCATGGCCTCTGCTGGTGGTGTTCCCACCCATGAAACACTACTCCTCACCCCAGCACTGACAGTACACACTCGACACTCACGCTATATGTTCAAGGTGCTAGGCTGGAAATACAGGAAAAACAAACAGTCCCAATCCTCAGCCCTCACAGTTTAATAATGAAAGACAGACAAAGAGAGGTGCAATGTGTCACAGATGCCAAGGGAAGCCCTTCCTGGAGGCAGTGGAGATATGCTGAATCCTGAAAGCTGAGTGGGTGAACCAGGCAGTGGGTGCATGTAGAGTAAGAGCACCCAGTATTGCAGGCACAGTCACCGAATGGAGTCTGGCACTGCTGGAGCGCTGAGGGTGAGCAGAGGGAGTGCAGGCTGGAGAAGAGGCGGCTTCAGCAAGTCAAGAAGCCTCTGCACTTTTTTCTGTAGGCAACAGGCTGCCACTAAATGACATTAAGTAGGGTGTGGCTGCTGAGGCTGAGAAAGGCTACTTTGTGCTGTCCAACAGTGAAGCCACAAAATAATGACTGACTTAAAATGTAGCTAGTGAGACTAAGGAACTAAAATTTAATCTTAAATTTAAACACTGACATGCAATTCAGTTGCTAGAAAACTGCCGTGTATGTTTGGAACAATTAAGGTATGTGAATTTACCTTTTCAAATGTAACTAATGAACTCTAAATACAGGTCAAGTATTTTTCTTTTTCTTTTTTCTTTTTTTTTTTGGTACCAGGAATTTAACCCAGGAGCACTTAACCACTGAGCCACATCCCAAGCCCTTTTTTTATTTTTTATTTAGAGACAGGGTCTGGCTAAGTTGCTGAGGCTGGCTTTGAACTTGCAATCCTCCTGCCTCACCCTCCCAAGTCGCTGGGATTACAGGTGTATGCCACCACACCCAGCTGGATCAAATATTTCTGGTGAAAATTTAACATGCAAATTCAATGAGATGTAAATGCACAGTAACACAACCAGTTTCAAAGATAGCACAAAAAAGTAAAATATTTCATTAATAATATCATACTAATCACATGTTGAAATAATATCTTGAATATATTAAAGAATACATTAACATTAATTTTGCCTGTTTCTTTTTACTTTTTTGTTCCCCCTTAAAAATTCCTGCCCAGGAATGATCCTTGTGTCAGACTCCTAAGGGGCTGGGACTACAAGCACACTGCCTTATAACACATACCTTGCATTATATTTCTGGATAGAACTAATCAAATAGATCCAAGGGGCCCAGCACAGTGGCACAAGCCTATAATCCCATTGGCTCAGGAGACTGAAGCAGGAGGATCACAAGTTCAAAGCCACCCTCAGCAACTTAGTGAGACTTGTCTCAAAAAAAAAAAAAAAAAAAACCCACAGGCTAGGGATGTGGTTCAGTGGTTTAGCACCCCGGGGTTCATCCCTAACACAAAAAAATAAAATAAAAACTCAAGTGCATAGGAAAGAGACTCGAAGCAGGAAGAACAATCGTAAGCCTCACGAGTGTTCCGATTAGAAAAACAAGCCAGAGTTACCTAAATTCTGCCCGCCTTCAAAACCTAACTCAAGACCTACTACAATGCCCAAAGTGTTTCCCATCATGACAATTCCTAATGAGCTGCTTTTCTCTGAATCCTTAGGATGTTTATAATCTGTAGTATTCACTACTGTCCTTGATCATTTACCACCTGTCATTTTTTCTTAATTTTGAGGTGATCTGTTTCTCAGATTAGACTAGAAGCTCCTAGTCTAAGGGCCATAATTTAGGCACCATTAATATTTCCACATTGTGTAATGCATTTCAATACTTTCAATAAACAGAAGCAACACAGAGCTCCCCAAATATGCCATGACACAAACATCTGGAGACACCCTTGTGGCTGACTTTACCCTTCCACAACAGAAAATAGTGAGAATCTCTTTTCCTTCAGGCAACGTAAACTAAGACGATGTAAATGTCAACCAAAAAACCAAGCCCATGTTCCACTAAAGCAGTGATATCTAACAATGAAGCAAGCACTGATAGACTATACTGAATACCATCAGGGAAAAAATGGCAAGATGACAGAGCAATTAGGGTTTTCACAAATTCCAAAGTCAAAAAACACAAAAATTTCTTATTATCTGCGATCTCCATTATCAGAGATAACCTTTACATCCTAAGCACTAAGAACTTCCAACACTCACCTTTAAATTTGAAACTTAACCCCAAAATCAAATCTTCTAATAGATAACACTTTCCAGATGGAACCACATATTATTAGTATTAATCTACAACTTGCCATTTTTCCCATCTAAATTAAAGCAAGGTAAAGGAAAAAAAAGAAAACTTTCTAGCGAAATGTTAAGAAATAGTAGGAATACATTTTACTGTATCATGAATAATGAAGTATTTCATCTATAGTACCAATGAAATTTGGGGGGAACCCTTAAATACCGAACATAGAGTTGAGAGCATACAACTTAACTGGTCAGATTTTACCAGTACTGCAATAGAAAACTAGTAACAACTAGTTGAAAACCAGGAACACTTTATGGTTATTAGTAATCCTCTTCTGGGATTGTAACAACTTTGCAGTTGTCAGACTTTTTAGGTTTGTTTGACATTCAAAACACAAAACTGACGAGTTATTAGAAATAAGTTATGACAGGAGAATTGACCTTTCTTGAATTTGTTTAATGGCTACAAAGTTGTTACAACAAAGTGCAACTGAAGTTTCTACCTACAAACAACCTGGCAGTCAAAGATGGAATCAGGACAGCCCCCAGGGAGAAATAAGGCAGTTATACTCTGAAAAACAGAATAAGAGGTGGGGAAACCTGTCAAATGGCCTGGACAAAATCAAGGAGTTAAAATGAAACACTCATTTCCTTTAGAACTGTGGGAAAATCCCGGTTGCTCATAGAAAGCTGAGGAAAGTTTAGTTTGGCTGGTGTCATTTTGTTTTCTTTCCAACATCAGCACGGAGTATGAAGGGCTGCTTTCCTCCCCTCACATTACTCAGTGAAAACTCCCCCACTGAACTGAGCAGTCTTCCGGTGCAGTGCTCCCCAGACTCCCAGATCAACACCCGCCCCCGCCAGGCTCCCTGCAAACGTGCTCAGACGCCTCTGGGCATGTTGTGGTCTCGCCGGTCTGCGGGCGAGCGCTCCAAACTCAATGGACAATGGAGCTCACCTCCGTCCACGCGAACTACAAAGCTCGGGAGGGCCATTTCCCTTTTCCTGCCCAGATGCTGTTTTCCCTCCTTCGAAGCTGGATCCGGGGCTCGGCGACAGCTCCCAGTCCTCTTTCCATACCTGCGGAGCTCCTGAACCTCTTGATCCCCAAATAAGTTACGCCGCAGCGCACAGTCCAAAAGGGGACCCCCCGGGTGCTCGGTTGGGGGCACGGGTTCCACAATCCAGCTAGGACGGGGAGGGGATGTCTCTGGACGCTTGGTCATGGCCTTCAAGGCTACCCTCCCCTGTCCCCTCGCCAGCCTCAACTTATCTCCCCTTTCCCTACAGCAAGAAGCCGGAGGAGGCACGGGTGGACAGCACCTCCACCGCCACCTCCTTCTCCTCCAGCGGAACCCTCGGCCAGCACTCACCCTTTCACCACAAAGAAGGGGTCCTCCATGGACATGGCGTCCCGGCCCCCGGCCGCCTCCGCCACTCCACGCACAGGGCGCCCGCGCCCTTCTGGCCTCCCTCCGCCCACCCACCGGCCTCCAGCAGTTGTCGGCGCCTCGGCCTGGGGTACCCTGAGCAGCGGGCACACGCGCAGCCTGAGGTGCCGGGACCGCCGCTGGTCCAGCAGTGGGTCTGCACAGCCGATCGAATCCCGGACTCCGGCGCCGGCCCCAGTTCCAGCCTCCTCCTCCGACTCCTCCCGGCGCGTCCGTAGGCCCGACCCCGCCCCCTGGACCTTCAGCCGCGGCCAATCACGAACGCGGTCTCAGCTCCATTTCCGCACCCGCACTCACGTGACCAGTACAGGCCCCGCCCCTCGTCGGCGGGCCAGGGGCGTGCGTCACGCGGCTCTGGGGGCGGGGCTCCAGGTTGGTGGGGTGGTCTTCGCCCGCTGCTCTGCTCCTGCTGGAGCGAGTAGGCGCTGACTGATCCCTCAGACTGAGGCACTCAGGTTTTCAGGAAAACCTGTGTCTGCTGTGCATAATCCTTTTGCCTTTCCTCTACTTCTAATACTTGATTTAGACCATACGTGACTTATATATCCATGTCATCCTCGACTTCTACTAAAGCACTCTGATACACGGTGAATGATCATGGTGAGGCTACACCACTCTTTTATGTAGGTCGTGCAGTGTGCTTAGAGGTTTTCTATGCATCATCTCAATACTCTTGTGGGGAAGGTATTATTATTCTCATTTTGTAGGTGAGAAAGTAAGTTCAGAAAGGTTTCAAGATCAGTGGTCACACAAGCTGGACAAGCCAGAACCGCGGAGTCTGTGCATTTTCCACCAGATGAGGTAGGTATTCTTTTGCAGTACATTCTGCAAATGATGGCTTGAGTTAGTTTTTCATACAGCCTGTGGTGTTTCCCAGGAGAGAGTACCTTTGAGAGACAAAGAAAGGGGCCAGGTATAGCAGCTGCCTCTCAGCTATGAGTCAAAATCTTCCAGAAAGCAGTTTGTCCAGAATGATAAGCCAATTCATATGTTAGATGTGAGTTTGTGACTGGGGGTTAGGGACTTGAATTGCTGATAATCACTGAGCTCTTATGCATTAGTCAGGGTTCTAAGTGTTATCTCAGTTGTTCTCACAATGAGGTAATTACTGTATTTATTAGCTGCATTTTATGAATGAGCAATTTGAAACTGGGAGGTTAAGTGACTTGCCCAAGGTCAGCAGTCTCTTTGGTGCTGGCAGAGTACTCAGTATCAGACAAACACCATTGGATCCTGCACTCTATCCCTCAATTCCTTGTCTTTTAAGTGTAATAATAACATTGAGCTCATGGATTATTATAAAGGTTAAATAAAAATGCATATAAATCTTAAGGTCCTAGAGAAGAGAGGTAGTGAAGTCAAGGACATCGGTCCAGAAGCAGTTATTTGGCCTGAAATGATGAGGGCCAGACCAGGATGAGAGCAGTTGAGAATGGAGGAAAAGGAGTGAATCTGAAATATGTTTCCAAAGAAAAACAAAATGAAGCACCTAAACTTGATGGAGAAATGAAGAGGTTGGGGAGCAAAGAGAAGAAAAGAGATGAAGTCAAAGAGTTTAGGTTTCTCTAAGACCTTGGAGGAGCAGGGAGGACAGGTGTGGAGAAAGGAAGCTCTTGGAAAAGAATTTGGCTATGGATGTCAGGAAAGGTGGAAAGGGATGCTTATTCATTCAATAAACACATATAAACCAAGATGAGGACAGAGATTAAGAGCCACACTTGGAACCCGATTGTTTGGATTTAATTCCCACTTTTGCTACTTCCTGATGTGTCTCAGGCAAGCTGCTTAATTTCCCTCTGTCCTGGACTGTGAAGTGGACACCCATAGTAACAACACCTTCCTCGTAGGGGGTCACATCTTGTGTTCCTACACTGTTCCGGGCACCGAGGACACAGAGATGAATAAGGCTAGGTCCCTGACTTCAAGGAACTCTCAGACCAGTGGGAGAGACCATAGTTAAACACAATGAGAGAAGGGCACTGGTTGCCATAGAAACACAACCACAGATACTGGGATACAAGAGAGATACACGTTTATTTGGCATGGATTGTGGCTGAGGGATTCCTAAACAGTGACTAGAAGAAGCCAGGAGGAAGGGTCTATGATATGGGAGAGCTATGGCAGAGGGCATTGCTGGAGTGGATGGAATGGCCAGCCAGAACTAAGGCCCAAAGGTAGGCACAGTAGAAAGTAGGGATCCTTTATTTGTGATGCCAGGAATTGTGGGCACTCTCCTGTAGATCATGTGGACTGAGGAAATTGGCTGGGTCAGACTAGCATTTGAGACAGATGCTGCAGTGGCTAGAAGGTCATGGACCAGAAGAAGGATGAAAGTGTCCTGAGTCAGGCTCATAGCAACTAAGATGGAGAGGAGGGAATGCATTGGAGAACTCCTGTAGAGGCAAGATCAGTAGAATTGACTGATTGGTAGAGCATGTCAGAGGCGTGAGTGACGGAAGAAGGAAAGCTTGCAGGGTTCTGGAGTTGCAATGGGGTAGTTGGTTCCAGTCACCAAGAGAGGACTCACAGGGAGATTTGATTTAGGTGGATCTAAGCTGCTAATATGTTGGTCTTCCCACCAAACTTAACTCCCAGAGGAATTAGATACAATGTTTGTGCTGTCACCACCTCAGGGCCTAGCACAGCCTCTTATAATCTGATCTGTGAATTTATTAATTGGACCACAAGAAAGAGGTCAGGTTTATAAGTAGAAACAGAGAATAGAGGACAGAGGCTTGAGAAATTCTCATAATTAGAGATTTGAGAAAAGAACCAACAATGGGGAGGTAGTAGAGGACTGAGATATGAAATATGCAAGGGTCTGGGAATGTCCCTTTCTTTAATGTGTCACCTTCCTTCACCCTCTCTCAGACTAGACCTTGACCTGCCCTGTCCCAGGGAAAGGGAAGCTTTAGCTAAAATGCAAGGAGAAACAAAGGAAGTTATTTGTTGTTGTTGTTTCCCCATTTAATAGGCCGCAGGTCCCAGCATAAACAATAGCTTAAAGAGAACACTCAGCAAAAAGCCATCTCCCCCCACGCTCCCACCCCTACCCTCACCCCTCAAAAAAGAATTCAGATTTCTCGTGGAGTAAAATATCAAAGTAGTGGTTACCGTGGGAAGAGAGTATTGACTGGGAAGGCAGACTTTGTGGGGTTAGAGAAATGCTTTGCATCTTGACAGGGTGTGGGTTACATGGTTATGCACTTGCCAGAACTCATCCAACTGTGACACTGAAATTCGGTTCACGTTGCAGAAGGAGGCTGACACGCCAACTTTTCTGTTGAGTCCTGAGAGGGCATCTAGCAGTACCTCTGGTACCTGAGTGAGTCTCCAAGTGAGATAGGAGTTTGAGAATAAAGGGAGAGATACTGAGGATCAAAGGAAGTGCCCATAAATCTTTGTAATGCAGGAAACATCCATGAACCATTGAAATGCCAAAAGCACACATGAACAATTCCCTCCTGACACATGCCCTTGTAAAATGAGGGCAACATACAAGTGCAGGAAAAGTCAGGGTGGAGTTGTGTAGCTCCACCCTGCCTCCATCATCTGTCCAGTCCCAGCATCATCTCTCTCATGTATCATTATTATTATTATTATTATTATTTTTTGGAACCAGGGATTGAACTCAGGGACACTCGGTCACTGAGTCACATCCCCAGCCCTATTTTGTATTTTATTTAGAGACAGGGTCTCACCGAGTTGCTTAGGGCCTTGCTAAGTTGCTGAGGCTGGCTTTGAACTCGCAATCCTCCTGCCTCAGCCTCCCAAGTCACTTGGATTACAGGCATGCGCCACCATGCCCGGCTTCTCTCATATATTATTAATACCACCCGCCCAGGGGGTGCTACCTCTCCCACTAGAGCTTTTCTACCCTCGTTCTCTCTTGAATGCTACTCCTTGCTTTACCCCAAAGGTATCTCTCCCTGAGATTGCCCCCCTTCTCCCTTAAATATACATCTACTTTCCTAAATAAACCTCTGTCTATGCCTTTGACTGGCACTTGCTGAAATTCTTTTCCATCTTGCATGCCAAGACCCTCACTGGTCCCAAGTTAAGTTTCTTCTTCTCTCTGGGAACTCCTCAGCCCCTTCCTCAGAGACCTCTCTTCTGCTGTGACACCAGGTTAGGAGAGTCAGTGATGGAAGGAACTTCCTGGGGTGTTGTCGCCGGCTGGCTAGGCCTCGACCTCTGGGGTCTTTTCCCTTCTGGAGGGGGCAAGGCGAGTGGAGGCCACAACTCCGGGAGAGCAAGCTCTAGACCAGTCTCAAATTTATTAAGAATTATAGCACTTTTATAGAAGAGGGGAGTCCAAGAACAAAGAACCAGTAGTGTAACATGATAGTCTGTAAGGATGGTCCAATTAGGAGTCACACAGTTTAGAAAGGGAGGAGGGAGAGAGAAGTTCCAGCGAAGCTAACCTGGGGCAATGGCCGTGGGTGGGTCAGGTCACTTGGGTGTTTTCTCCACAAGCATGAATGATCCTGAGTGTGCAGTCAAGGATTTTACCTTCCTTCAGCCTATGGAGCATATACCTCAGTGGCTACTTTCTACATCCCCACACTGGGGTCCAGCAACGCATCTTGTGATGAAATAAGGAGCCAGTAATGTGGAGAATCAGGCCCAGGTGGCCAGGCTACAGAGCAGAAATCTTTTTATGATTTGCTTATTTCACTTAACCTAATGTCCTCAAGGTGTGTTCATGTTATAGCTTATTGCAGAATTTCTCTTTTAAAGCTGAATGATATTCCATTGCAGACATACAGCATTTCATTTGTCCATGCATCTGTCCAGGGACACTTGGATTGCTTTCACCTTTTGGCTATCATGAATAATGGTGCTATGAACACAGATGCACAAATGTCTTTAAAAACTGCTTGTAACTATTTTGAGTACATGCAGTACCCAGAAGTGGAATCACTGAATGATATGGTCATTCCTTTTGTAATTTTTTGAATAACTGTTTTTCATAGTGGCTGCACCATTTTACAATTCTACTAAATAATTTGGCAACTTTTCACAATGAAATATTTTCTTGAATAATCAGGAACACAGAAGTAAAAAAGAAAAGAATTCATAAAAGAGAAGTTAAAAAGTCAAGAGACCGCATATGAAAAAGAACATAGAAATTCGAAGTTTTAAGTCTTTTTTGGAATAAGGCAAGTTAGGAATAACCACTGAATAGATATAGATGAGTACTAAAAAATGAAAATGCCCTTTTGGAAATTCAGTGGCTCTCTTGACATGACGGTGAATTTGAACCTTTGCAGGAAGAACAGTTACAGCCTTGATGATCCTTTATGAATTTGTCCATATACAGGGAAGGAAAACCACAAACTCCGAACTTGAATAACAGATAGTAATGCTTGATTGCTGGCATTTACCTTCTACGCACTGGGCATACTAAGTGCTAAGTGATGCATTTGCATTATCTTCCCAGGTGGCTCCAGAATTTTCAGGTGGAGAAGGTTCTGGATTGTAGTTTGGTTGCACAGCAGGCTAGGGACTTGGTTGCAGACAGAACTGCTGTCTTTTCTTAGATTATAGGTTTATTTAGGCTGGCTCCAGAGAACTGACCACAATCATATATGTGTAGGAGAAGGCTCTAAAGTCCTAACAGGTGACAAGTCACCTCTTGGTTCTACCACAACTGATTTCATTGAATCTTCACAACAACCTTGTTAGGGAGATACTGTTCTTTCCCCATTTTCTACAGGGAAAATCCAAATGCAAGGTTAATAGCTCGCCTGCAGTCACGTAGGTGGAAAGTGGCAGAATGAAAACAAGTGTGTCTCACATCTGAGCCCATATCCTTTGGTACAGTATTCTATTGCCCATTTCTACAGGACTGTTCTGGCCTTGACCAAAAATTGGCAAAGGGATCTTACCTACATGTAGAGTATGGTATAGCTCCAGCTTCTCACACACACACACGCACACACACTTTTCTGTGTTTGGAGGAATGGTTCCATTTGCAAGTGAGTGTGATGCCTCAGAAGGCCTTAAAATGTATATAACGAATCAAGTATTAAAAAGCCAAAGACAGAAAGGGATTTGTAGTGAATAAGGTAAGCACAGGCCACTTTGAAAAGTGCAGCTTGAAATCAAGGTCAGACATTGCTCAGAGGTAGGGCTTGTTTTTCTCAAAAAGGATGCCAAGGACACTGGCCATCTTGAGACTCCCAGCTTAGTGAGGCAGTCTTCTTGTCCTTGAAGATCTTGGTCCTGATTGAATCTTTTTATTTAAAAATTTAAGGAAAAGTAAACCTATACCATAAAAGCACATACTTATACTAGGACATATCAACTTGAAAAAGAATTTACAAAATGGCATCAGGATGTGAAACCCCTCTTTAGGAATAGGAACCCCCAAAGTTGTGCTTATATACTTACATATATATTCACAGCAAAAGCACTGAAAAGACATGGACTAAAATGTTTCCACAATGGTTTTATCTGAGTGACTAACTCTACTCTGATTTTTTTGTGTATTTTCCAGATTGAATTTACTAATTGGAATTAGAATAAAATGACTTGAAAACGAAAGACATAATCACCATACCTTTTCTTTTTTCTTTTCTTTTCTTTTTTTTTCTTTTGTGGTACTGGGGATTAAACCCAGGGCTCCATGCATGTTAGACAAGTGTTACCAATGAGCTACATCCCCAGCCCCTATATCTCCTTTCAAATAGTACAATATGCATTTGGGGGACAAGATATTAACAGTAATTGAAAGGGAGAGCAGACTGGCATTGAACTCCAGCACCAGGGAGAGACATGTGGAGGTCTCTAGAAGAGGCACATGGCTGCCCATATGCGGCAAGAGCAAAGGAAGAAAGAAATACTGATCAGAGGAGAAGGGCAAGGAGGTACTTAGAGGTTGCCAAATGTTAATTTCATTATTATGGTTTCTTTTTGTCTTTTGGAAAAAGGAAGACCCTAGTTTCCTCTTACTGCTATAAAAAAAATTACCACAAAGTAGTGACCTAAAACAACACACATTCTTTTTTTATATATAATTTTATTTGTTTATTTATTTTTACGTGATGCTGAGGATCGAACCCAGTGCCTCACACATGCTAGGCAAGCGCTCTACCCCTAAGCCACAACCCCAGCCCCACCTTTAATCTTTTATATCTCTGGAGGCCAGAGTTCTGCAAGTGGGTCTTATAGGCTGAATACTGAAATGTTGGTGGCTGCATTCCCACTGAGGCTCCTGGGGAGAATCTTTTCCTGCTGTTTTCCAGTTCTCAAGACTATCTGCATTCTTTGGTTCACGCCCCCTTTTCAGTAATGGCACTGTCCAACCTCTGCTTCCATCCTCATGTCTCCTCTGACTCTGACCCTCTTACCTCCCTTCCTTGTGGTTATACCAGGGCCCCCAGATAATCCAGGATAATCTCCCATCCCAAGATCCTTAATTTAATCACAGCTGCAAAGTCCCTTTTGCCATGTAAGGTAGCATATTCACAGGCTCTGGGATTAGGATGGGAACATCTTTGGGGCAGTGCATCACTCAACCTGCAGAAGGGATCCGATACGTTTGCCTAGTGCTTCTCAAGTGCACTGCAAACAGAACCTCATGGAATCCTTCAACAATCCTGTGAAATACATGCTGGGATTTGCTTTCCAAGTCAAAGACACCAAGCAATTTGGGATACTGCCCAATGTCAAGAGCTGGGATGCAAACCCAGGTCCCTGAGCCCTAGCTCAAGTCTGGCCTGCCTCAAGGCCTTGCCTCCATTCTTCTCTTCCATTCACCTCTACTTCCTCTTTCCTGCCTGGGCCTGTTCCCCAGCTTCTTGGACAAGCTTCAGCTGTTGTTTTCTGACTTGTCATGTGCTCCTGATGACAGTGTAGTCACAGCTTGATCCTGGGGATTGCTGATGGAGCAAGCCCAGTGGCCACCCAGTAGCCTTCTTTAAGGCCTTTTTCTTGCCCTTTTCAAAAAGGATTTGGGGGGCCTACTATGCTGGGTGCAGCAGCATCAGGGAACACAGACTTAAGCTAAAAACTATAGGACCCCTTTGTATGGCATGCTTTCTCAGACATAGCATTGCAGGCAGCTAAAGAAGTAGTTCCAAAATCCGGGAACTTGTGACTTTCTCATTGTTCTTTGGGTGCAATTTAAACTCCAGGGAAGTGGCAAAGGCAGCAACCTGCGCTCCCGAGTAACCATATATTATTCATCTTTGTTTCCCTATGCCTTGCATACAACTGTGCTTGATAAATATTTAAAAGTTGGGAAGAGGGTAAAGACCCAACACACCAAAAGGAGCAAGCAGTGTCTGAAACCCACAAAGGGTTAAAAGTTAACGCGTTAATTTGTCTGCCTCTATTCAACCTAGCAACTGATGACGCTTTAGGTTTTCCCCTGTTCTTATTGGAAGAGGACTCTGGGTGCTGCTCAGTTGCTAAATTACCCAACACAGGCTGGAGTTTAGGTTCTCCAAAGGATCGACAGGGACCCATTACTGTTTCGGTTAAAAGAATCAACCGGAAAGAAAAGGACTTTCCTGGGGCCGATGGTGCTCCTGCTCCCTCTTATCACTGTATTCTTGGTGAAGCACAGTCATGCCCGTGAGTATCCGAGTCCTCTGAGGTGGGCTAGGAGCAGCAGCTTTGCTTCCTAAAACTTGTGTTTGAAAAGGAAGAAGCCAGGGCAGAAATGTGTGTGCACTTCACTCAGGACTTGAAGGGGCAGCGGATGAGCTTGTCTGGCATAGGATTTTAGGGTTTTGATGTCATCACCTACTGAGGGTTGGCGACCATCTGGAAAGTCCTTCCTGGTAACTTCCTCACTTTCCTCAGAGCTGCCTCCTTTCTCTTCTGCTCATCTCTTTTGACCTGTGTTTTCTTCTTCTCTAATTTAGTGAATCTCATGGGGTTGCAGGAGGAGTTCCAGGGGCATTGGACAATGGAGGACCCATTGTTCATAGGTATTGTTTTCCTCCTCACTACAAGCCCTCCCTGTAACTAGAGATCCAAGACAGATAAAAACAGGCTCTGGATTTGTTTACTGGGTGTAAGAATCATTAATCCATTAATCGAATAGTAGGAAGAGGTTTTCATTGTTTAGGGGACTCATGTCACTGGGAAGCAGAAGCCTTCTGTTGCCCCCAATACAGGACAGTGTCCTTGGGGGACAGGAAGCACCAGACTTTCTCTGCCCTAAGCAACTGCTCTCTAGGCTAAGTGCTGGCACTTCCGGGGGAGGGAGGAGGGAGGGGATCCAGAAGTCAGACTTGGCCCCCGCCCCAGCTGGTGGCTGATGAACATGTCAGGAAGGAGCTCTTTCAAGTCATCTGTGTATGAATTCTACAAATACTGATTGATGGCCTACTGTGTGCTAGGCACTTTGGGGGATATAACAGCAAACAAGACAGATACAGTCTCTGCTTCTATGAAAATGTAATCCAGGAAGTCTCATCCTTTAAGTCAGACACAGAAAACATCGGGGATGAGGATAAGAGACAGAAGATGGGACGAGGAAGGGAGAGGGGAGTTAAAGGGTGATATTTCTAGAACTTAAGAAGTTGAGGGCTGCGGCTGTGTCTCAGTGGTAGAGTGCTTGCCTGGCATGTGTGTGGCCCTGGGTTCAGTCCTCAGCACCACATATAAATAAATAAATAATAATTAAAAAACAAAAGATCCATTGACAAAAAATATTTTTTAAAAAAGTTGATCTATTACCTGCATATGCTCCTCAAGGAGCTCTCCAATAACATAGAGCAATGTTCCTTAAACATATTATCCCACCTGATGTTCCCATGTGTCCTTTTGGTATTCTAAGAAAACATCCCCAGTTAAAGATAAGAGCCTGGTGCTGTGGTGCGTGCCTGTAATCCCAGCTACTTGGGAGGCTGGGGCAGGAGAACAGCAAGTTCAAGGCCAGTCTGGGCAACTTAGATGGGAAAAAAAGGCCTGGAGAGATGGACTAAACTTATGGAGTGAGCAGTCTGAATGGTACACAGGTCTTCTTTCAGTCCACGGCTTTCCCACAATACCATGGTGCCCCTGGATGTGAACTCTTGGCACTTGGGTACTTGGTGGAAAGGGAAACGAAATAAGTAAGTTATGAAGGGTCAGGGAGGTCACTTTGTGCTGGTCATTCTCTCTCTTTTTTTATTTTTTTTATTTTTATTTTTTTGCTGTGCTGGGGATGGAACCCAGGGCCTTTTGCTTGCAGGGCAAGCGCTCTACCACCTGAGCTCTATCCCCAGCCTGTCATTCTCCTTTTGACTCCTTAGACTCCTTCCTTCTCTGCCCTGCTTGTGTCCTGGAGGCTTCTGTTACAGACCACATCATTACTCAGGCTATCTTCCTGGCTGATCTCTGTGGGCTAGCCCAGTGCAAGGCACCCAGAGTGGAGAGACCAGGGGAAGGAAGGAGAGGGAGGAAAGAGAGGGCAAGATGTCTTTCTCACACTTTCCCCTTCTGCACCGCCTCTGGCCTTAGCCTGTCCCTTCCCAGTTTGCCTGAATGGCGCTTCAAAGGGTTCTTGCTCCCACTGGGCTGTGGCAACTCTCTGCTGTTCTGATTTCTTCAACTCCACAGTGGCACTGGCCTCCCATTGCTGCTGACCTTTGTTCCCTAGCCTTACCCATACCTGTGTAAGGTGTCCCTTCATTAAGGTCCCTTAATGGGATCCATCTGGGGTGAAGGCCATTTCCTGCCAGGACCCCGACTGAATGTTCCTGAGCTTTAAGGGTCACTGAAGGGAGAGGACGTGGGGTACGAGAAGAGACTTGGCCTACCTGACATTTGTGTCCACTGCTGGTCCTGAATAAGGGCTGCTGGACCATGGACAGAAGGGGAAACCACAGCGTGCGGGATCACAACTCCGGGAAAGGTCAAGATAACTCCCTTATCACTTCAGTGTGTTCCTCTCAGCAACTGCACAACCTTCGGGTGACCGGTTCTTGCTTTGTGTTCTCCTAGCTCTTCTTCACACTTCTGTGATTTTTCTATTTCTAAACTCTTCCTTCTGAGGCCCTCCTTAAAGCAGCAGGAGAGAGAGAGCCTGACATTTCTCTTATTCCCATAGGCCTGCCTAGTGTCCAGTAGGAACTTAATAAATGCTTCCAGGTGAATTTAGGTCAAAAACAAAAACAAGTCCCTAAGAAATTGAAGTTGTCCTACTGTGGGCCATAGAGAGCTTGGGCAGCAATCATGACTGAAAATTCAAACCAGTGGTTTGCTGTGGTTGCAGAATGGGTATTTGAAAAAGGTATTTCATGCTTTCCCAACTCATCTTGTTCTTCCTTCAGCCTGTATGAAACTGTGAGCTGGCAATGGGGGTGGATGTAACCAGCTGGGAGCATGCATGAGATTCCTCTTGCATAGGCATATGTGGTTTGTGTGTTTCATCTTGACATAATCGAGGTTGGTCTCTTGATATTAATCAAAAATTTATGGATGTATTAATCTACTGTGTCAATGCACTTCATGAATGACAAGGACTGATCATGAAGAAGCCCCCTAAGCTGCCAACTGGGCTAGCGTCAGAAGATAGACTTGCAGATTATCTGCTTAGAAATGACCTTGAGTTCAAAGAGTTAACATGAGGAAATATGGGCATTTGCTATAGACTTTATTAGACTTCAGTCTGTTTCCATGGAGCTGTTGCCAAGGTACATGCAACAGAAATGTCTCCAAGACAATATTTCACTCCCCTAAGGCCCTCTTCTTGGTTGACATTGAATCGATCTAAAGCTGAGAAATTTGACTAATTCACAGATTTTTCCTTTGCACTAGTTGGAATATCTGTTTATTCTCACTTGACCTCAATTCTCTTATTCCAGGGGATTTTCAGGCATTGGAGGAGGGAGCCTAGATTAAAGGTCAAACACTTAACTCTTTAAGCACTTTTATTTTATAAAGCCTAAATTGAGACAGATTACAAAGTACATCCTTTCTGACACCTGAATTTACATTTATTAGGGAAAACTTTTCAAGAGCATACATAACAAATCACATTTTGTTACAACTTCAATGGATCATGTAAAAAGCATAAGGTTAGTAAAATTGGGATTCTTCTGGGAAATAGGAGATGTATGGTCATCATTGTACCCGGAAGGTATAGAGAAAAAACTACCCAAGCTCATTCATTCATTCTTCAGAGCTCTATGGGGCCCACAGTGTCCCTCCAACATGCAAGGACTTGGTCTTACTGTGCTCTCTGGAAGGTTCTTTTCCCATGGCCCCCTCCCTCCCTCTATTCAAATCTCTGCTCAAATGTCACCTGCCCAGAGAGGCCTTTCCTGGTCCTTCTGTCTAAGCTATCAACTGCCCCTGCACTATTTTCTCTGCTCTGTTTTCTTTAGTGCTTTTATCACCACCTGACCTTATATTCTGTATTTGTCTATTTTCAATATTCTTTCTAGAAATTAGCTCAGAGGGCTGGAACTTGGATTTGTTCATCGCTGCGTCCTTAGCCGTTAGAACTGTGCTTCCTGGAAATTCAGAAAATCGTAAGACCTTCACGGAATGATGTGCTGATAACCTTCGAAAGAGCCTCAGGCCAGGCATGGGGGAGCACGCCTGCAATCCCAGCTACTGGGAGGCTGAGGCAGGAGGATCACGAGAGTTCAAGGCCAGCCCGGGCAACTAAGTGAGACTCTGTCTCAAAATAAAAACATAAAAGAGCTGGGAGTGTAATTCAGTAGTGATAGAGCGCTGGAGTCCCCGGGTTTGCTCCCCAGTTCTAAAATTAAAAACAAAACAGTAGCCTCCAAAAAGTAACTAAAAAGCCAAGCTGTCACATTTAGCACTTACAGGATCCCAATAAATTCCTGTCATTAGACAAGTTGTTAGGAGAGGGGACTGGCAGTTCCTGCTCCAGGGAGAGCCATCCATACCACTGCATTGTGTCCAAAGATTCCCTTAACTAAAAATATCACCATCCACTTCTCCCCCTCATTCCCGCGATGCCTGAAATTCCAGAATAGTTCCCAGGAATCATAATCATTTTGACCTTATTAAGGCATTGGTCTCCTTGGGAGGGACAACAAATAAACTGGCCTCTGTTGACTTGGTATACAGTCAGGACTCACTGCCTCCGGTAGGAAGGTCTGGAGCCTTGGCCCCAGGGACTGGGAGATCAGAGACAGCGAGTCCTCCTTGACACCAGGGGGCGGGAGAGAGCAGTGATGATTCAGGGGCAGAAGCCTGAGGCAGGCTGGGTTGGGGATGCACTCCCCCCACACACCCTCTAGTGAGGTTTGGGTGACCCAAGACAGAGGGTCTTCCCATCTGAGAGATCAGATTGTGATTTCTGGTTCCTTCGTTTATGGACTCTGAGGATGATCTCGGGCAATTTACTTACATCTCTCTACACACATTTTCCATCTGTGGAATGGAGTTTTAAGACCTACCTCAAAAGGTTATGTAAAGAGTAAATACAGCCGGGCGTGGTGGCGCACGCCTGTAATCCAAGCGACTTGGGAGGCTGAGTCAGGAGGATCGAGAGTTCAAAGCCAGCCTCAGCAACTTAGCGAGGCCCTTAGCAATTCAGTGAGACCCTGTCTCTAAATAAAATACAAAATAGGGCTGGGGATGTGGCTCTGTGGCCGAGTGTCCCTGAGTTCAATCCCTGGTTCAAAAAAAAAGTAAATACAACTCGTGTTCATCAGGGCTGGGAATGCTACCTAATACATGGTACTTGCTCAATAAATAAATGCAGTTTTGATGGTTATGATGAAGATGCAGCTGCCCTTGGTGACTCATTTGCAGGCAGCCTGATCTGCCACCTCCTCCTGGGAGCTTTTCCCTGTGACCGGAAGTCTCTGCCCTCTGAGCAGTGGGAGCTCCAAGGTACCTCTCTGGTGGCACTTGCTGTGTGTTTTACTGCACTGCATTTATTTATGTGAAGTGTTTAGTTCCCCAACAATACCACGGATTCCTGGTGAAAAAGCTGGCGTCTGATCATTTTCCTCTTCCTCACAATTCCTCATACCTGGTAGACAGTCGATAGATGTAAATTGTCTCTGGGGATGAATACTTGATAACACTTGATCAGTTATTTTATAATCCAGCGATTCTTGCACAGAATTTTGTAAAAATGGCCCAATTGACTAATTTGCAAATTCGAGGGACATAGGCTAGGACTATAAAGGCCGTCGCACTGGTGTGGGAGCTGCTTGGTTGTGTTGGTCAGGCTCTCCAGCCATGTCTATCAGCAGCTAATGGGACAGGGCAGCAAATGCCCTTTGAGAAGCAGCTCGGCTGGCCTGGCCAGAAGACCAAACTCAATCGGAGATTTCAGCTCAATAACTAAACTGATGCTGATAACATGTTCAGGAAAAGCCAGAGATAAACCCAATTTCCTAAGTCTCAGATCAAGAGGACAGAATCAGAAGATTAGACCTCGTTTTACAAAATTGCTATTTCTGTGGGGTTCTATTAGTCTTCATAGTGATATTAGAAATTTGAACATCCAGGCAACATATCCTAGTAGGATGTAAATTATCACAATGTCTAACCTACAGTGGGAGAGAGGGTACCGAGGACTTTTCCTTGTCTTTTCTGATCTGAGTTACTGACTTTGCATCTGTCAACTGACATCCTCTGGTAGCAAAGTAACATTTTGGAAGCCAAACTAAGGAGCAAGTGTGACTTGTACCTGTGGAGCCACCAGATGGTAACAGGGCCCATGGCTGTGATGTCCTGGAGCAGAGTCACACTGGCTGCATGAGAGGCGGACGGGCAGCCTGGCAGACGGAGTCCAGCCTTTAGGGGCTGAGCAGCCTTTGAAGTCAAGCCTGGCGGGTGGAGAACACCTGCTCCAAAACCAGGAGTTGGAGAGGGATCGAGGTCAGAAACAGGACAGTGCAGTGAACTTATTTCTATCTACTGATTTTAATTCTATGTAATGCAACCATTTGTGAATTTATATTTTTATAAGAAACTAAGTGCTATAGTTTGGATACTGAACACCATTTGTTAAAGACTTGGTCTCCAGGGTACTGCTAGTGGAAGACAGTGGAGCTTTGAAGAGCTTGGACCTAGTGGGAGGTCTTCATGTCATTGAGGGCATCCCCCGAAAAGGGGATTATGGGACTCCAGTTCTTTTCTCTTTTTGTTCCTTGGTTCTTGATGTAAGCAGGTTTTCTTTACAATGAACTCTTCCATGATGTACTGCCTCTTCACAGGCCCCAAAACAGCAACACAATACACCATGGACTGAATCCTCCAAAACTGTGACCCAATTAAACCTTTTCTCTTTATAAATGATCTCAGGTATTTTCTTACAGTGATAGAAAGCTGACTAACATAGTAAGATTGCTTGAACTGAAAATATTGTACTGGGAGATGTTAGGATTCCTAATAAATCTTCCCATCATGAAAATAATGCCTTAAGTTGTTAGTACTTCTTTTTGCTTATTGGCAAAAAGGATGTAGACTCAGGTATCATTATGAGAATTCCAGAGTCCAGGAGAAGTTCTACAACAGTTCAACTTAGCTTGGTAACCCAGCTCTTTTTTTTTTCCTTCCTTCTTCCTTCTTCTTTCCCCATTCTTTTCTTGGAATCTGCTTTCAATGAAGGTTTTTCTTATGAATAACTACGGAAATGACTCCTTCCCCTTTGTTTTCCCTTCACTGTCTCAGCCCTAACCATGGCTTTCTTCCTGCTCCCAGAACAGGCCAGGTTGCTCTTTCTTCAGGTCCTTTGATGGTCCCTCCTTCCTGGACTGCTATTTTTAGATACCAGGCAGCCCTTTTCATTCCCTGAAGGCACATGCTCAGAAGTCACCTGTGGGGAGACCTCCCTGTCTCAGACTGTGTTGCCCATTCCCTTTGCAGCTTTATTTTTCTCCATTGCACTTTAAAATATATTTCACTTAGATAGTCTGCCTTCCTCCCTTCCACCCCCAGAGCGTAGACTCTATGCAGGCTGAAATTTTTATCTGCTTTGTTTGGTGTGTGCTCAGGGCCTAAGAGAGTTGCCAGGCATATTATATATATATATATATATATATAATATATATATATTATATATTGCCAGGCATATTATATATATATATAATATATATTTTATACGTAATATATATTATATATATATGAAGATAATATACTTATATATAAATATAGATATATATTTATATATATATAAATGGATATTAAGAAAGTGTGAGAACTAGCCCTCATGACTAGTTCTCCCTTTAACCTCCCACTTTGAATAGTTGTACCTCCAGAGTAGCCACAAAACCTTTCCAGATGTGGAGAAAGAGAGCCACTTCAAAAGCAGCAGCAGGCTCAAGCATATCCACCTTTTGCAGATTCCAGATCAGATGTAAATTGGATTTCCACTCTGTTCCTTATGCACCAGCCTTCTTTGAATGAAAAGTATCTTAAAAATTTAAGTTCCAGGATAACTAGATTCATATTCATTTCTGCATCTTTCATTATTCCAAAGCAGAGAAATAAAGTGCTTCACCAACAGTTTGATCCTCCAAGTACTTACCAGCTTCCTACCATGGGCCAAGCACCCTGGGCTAGACCTTGAAGGAAATGCAAAGGAAAACAGCTAAGTCTCAGTTCTTAAGCACCTTGGAATAGAGGAGTAGGTATAAGGTAAGCAGCATAGAAGCAGACTATGATACCTGCTGGTTTTTTGATAGGATTCAAGCATCTGCTTCAATCTCTGGCTCTTGTTTCTTAAGAGCCAACATTTTATGAAGAGAGACTCATGCCAGCCTAGAGGCTTCTGCTGTCTTCCCTGCCAACCCCAGCTCCATCCACCACAGGAGGAGAAAGGGGGAAGTAAGAGGTCAAAGCAGTAAAAAGGGTCACTGGAGATCTTATGGTGCCCAAGCCTGGGGAGAGACCAGCTTCCATCTCGCTCAGAACTGCTGCTGACATGCAGGATGAAGCCATCTGGGAGGGAACCACCTACTGTGCAAGCAATTTGGTAGACCAAACTGCCCATCCCAGCTCAGCAGCAGGGAGAGAGAGAGAGGCTCACACTGGCTTTATAGAACTGGCACAGCCTGGGAAGCCTGGTTCCATCTCAGAGCATCCCCAATCCTCTAGTAATTAAGGTGAGTAAGAGGACTCTGGCCTGCGGTTGATTGGTGCTCAAAATGATCTGCACATTATGAATTCTTCCATAAACTGTGTTGGTCAGCTCTCCTTCACTATGACAAATACCTGAGGTAATCAACTTATGAAGAGAAAAGGTTTATTGTGGCTCATAATTTAGAGGTTTTGGTTCATGATCAATTGGCCCTGTAGCTTTTGGGCCTCTGGGGAGGCAACAGATCATGACAGGGACACATTGTGGAGCAAGCTACCTACCTCATGGAAGCCAGGAAGCAAAGAGAAAGAAGAAGAGCTAAGAATCCCAATAGCTCCTTCAAGGGCATGCCCCCAGTGACCTTAGATCTCTCTCTAGCCCCACCTCTTACAGGTTCTACTGCCTCCCAATAATGACACACTGGGGACTCACACTTTAACATGAGGCCTTTTGGAGGCATTTAAGATACAGACTATAGCAGGCGGTTGAGAGAAAACAAAAAGACCAAATTGCTTGCCCAGAAACTAACCTAATGGTTTTGGGAGCCAATTTTTTAAAGTTGAAACTTTTTTGTCTCAACTGTATGTTTATAAATGAAGACGGAGTGAACATTATTAAGTGTACTCAGCCTGGGGACTAGGAGCCTGACCTTTGCACCAGGTTTTCTGCACGGACGAGGACCACATCAGAAGATCCGAGTGCTGGGGAGTTCCCAAAGTGGATGACGAGGTGGAGTTGAGCAATCTGGAAAGACTTTGAGGAAGTGGCATCTAGTGCAGCCATTGGGCACAGGCTAGAGAAGACTCTGATGTTCCCACATGTCAGAAGTCTCACCCTGACTCTTTCCTGTCCACATCCCACCCCCAGAGCAGGAGTCTGTGAGGGGAGGGAGGTGTGACCCCACATCTGTGCCCCTCCCCTCCAGACCGCGCTGGGTGACCCAGAACCCCTTCCTGCCTGGCCACTCGGCTGCGTGGGTGGACAGAGGCCTCCTCACTTGTCCAGCATCTCCACCCTTTGGTGGAGTGTGCTGCTCGTGAGGCCCTGCTGGACCTGAGGGGTGGCCAGGGGGCTACATTTGTGGACAGGGCTTGAATGAGAGAGCAGCAGGGGTATTTGAACGTGAGCACAAGGCCCTTGGCAAGGCCAGATGGAGCTAGAAGCAGGAAGAGAGGAGGCAGGTCCCCAGTCAAGGGCCAGGGGTTGAAGGATGCAGGTCAGCTTTCTCTGTGTCACCTCATTCAGGTCTAGGACTTCACAAAGTCTGAGATTTTTAAATTTGAATTTGGCTGTCAGGGTCATACAAAGAGTTATCTCTAAAGGTCAGAGGATAGGGCGTGTTTAACAGCTTGCTCGATGTATTCTTCTTAAATTTATGGATCTCTGGGTCTCCATTCATCCTTTCTACATGGCCATGTAATTGTCAGAGCTGGTCCCAGGAGTCTTTGGAGATGGGTTTTGATGACTGGGAAGGATTTATTTATTTTATTTTACATTTATTTATTTATTTGTTTATTTATTTATTTACTTACTTACTTTTGGTACCAGGGATGAACGCAGGGGTGCTTAACCACTGAACCACATTCCCAGTCCTTTTTATTTTTTATTTTTGAGACAGGGTCTGGCTGAGTTGCTTAGGGCCTCACGAAGTTGCCAAGGCTGGCTTTGAACTCTTGATCCTCCTGCCTCAGCCTCCTGAGCCTCTGGGATTGCAGGCATGCACCACACGTCAGCAATGGGAAGCATTTAGATGGGGCAGAATGGCAGGAGGTAGCAAGAAGAGAGGCTGAGGTGGGTGTTTCCCGACAACAGCCCTGGAGCTCCATGCCTTCTGTCTGCCAGCTCTTTGGCCTAGCCTGGCATGGCCTGGCACAGAAGGCCTTGTTCTTCTTGGCTGGGCTCTGCTCACCTCCCAGGTCCCTCTGTGATGCTGTGCCCAGCTGTCTGAGGCTCTCTGGTTCCCAGAGCACACCCTGCTCTCTTAGGCTTCCTGACTGCATGCATGGTTTCCCCTGCTCCTGCTGCTCTCCCTCCTGTTCACTCCTTGTCCCTTTGCCTGCTTACCTCCTACCTGTCCCAAGATGTCCCTTAAGACTGTGACTTCTCTGGAAAGTCTCCCTTGAGGGTGCATAAAGCACAGACCCCATGCCAGCAGGCACTGCACCACTTTGAAACCATCTTGCCTGTCTCCAGTAGACCCCAAACCTGGAAGAGCGAGATCAGTGGGAGTGGCAGAGGCCAAACCCATGCCTCATTTCAGTGACTTCTAACCCTCAGCTGTGACTGCAATCCTTACAGTGATATTTAGCCAGAAGGAAAACTACAAAAAGAATGAGAAAGAGGATATTTGAGGGTGGTTTGGTGAGACAGGAAAAGCACAGTGCTTTTAAAAAACAAATTTTTTTTCTCAGAAGGCCTAAGTCCTTATGAAGGTTTCACTCTGCCTAACCTGATGTGTGTGCGTGCATGTGTGTGGAATGGGGGGTCCTTCTCTACCCACCTGGGGCTTGGTTGGTAAAACAAGGGAATTGGGGTATCATGGTTTTCTGGCCTCCTTGGGGCTCCCTCAGGTGCAGCCCCCCTGGGAACCCCAACGAGTGGTCCTGGGCCTTCCCCCCAAGGCTAGAGCAGCATGTTATACTTTGCTTACAAGTTCAGGTCACTTAAAATATTTCATCTTAAGGTTCCAAACCTGAATAGGAAAGGTTCCAAGTCACAGATGAAGCTCTAAAGGGCTTTCCAGGTCCTAATTCCCAGAGTTCTAGAATTCTGTAAGAGGAAATAGCATCTGGGGCCTGTAAGTCATGGGTGCCACCGAGTGTGGAGCCCCGGTGGGGAGTCAGTGAAATATACTGTGTGGCTTCAAGTTGTCTGGGACTCTCAATGTCTTCCTTCCTTGCCTCCTGCCCAGGGACACACTCTCTGAGATACTTTCGCCTGGGCATTTCGGATCCTGGCCACGGGGTTCCTGAATTTATCTCAGTTGGGTATGTGGACTCACACCCCATCACCACGTATGACAGTGTCACTCGGCAGAAGGAGCCGCGGGCCCTGTGGATGGCGGAGAACCTGTCGCCGGATCACTGGGAGAGGTACACTCAGCTGCTCAGGGGCTGGCAGCAGATGTTCAAGGTGGAGCTGAGGGACCTGCAGAGGCACTACAATCACTCAGGTGTGACTGCGCGGAGATGAACGGGTTCCCTCACTGGTCCCTTCCCAGCAAGAGGCCCTGGGCTGCCTGTGGCCAATGTGAGCATTCTCTGACTTGCATTCTCTATGGCTTTTGGAGAATCTGGTTGAGTTCAATGCCTACCATCTGTCCTATGCACAATCCAAATTGTCCTTCGGTTCCCCAGTAACCCTTCATCACCTGCCCCCCATTCCCGTCTCATTGCCATCTAGCCTTCTGATGTGTCTTCTCTCCCTTCTAAATTTGCCAACTGGGTCTCATTTCCTGGTGGCCAGGCTCAGCCATTTGCTTGCTTGTGCATGACTTACTATATTAACTTTCCTGAAGATATTTCTGGCTCCTGCATCTCTTTCTGCTTCACTGCACTTAGAATAGCCACAAAGTTTATCAACTCATCATTCCCAAGATAGGCTAACTCCCCAGGGCAGGAGTTACCACGCTGCTTTGGCATGTAGTCGGTATTCCCCATGAATCTATTAATGGGTGGGCTTATGTAACAGCAACCTCCTGAAGCCCCAGCAGTGCCTTGCAGGCCTGTGGGGTGGTGTAAACCAGGGCAAAGGATGCTTCCAGTCATGCTCCAGTCACATCACCTGAGAGTCCCCTCTGCCCTGTGTCTGCCCTTGCATACTGTGTGTCTCCAGGGCTTCATACTTACCAGAGAATGATCGGCTGTGAATTGCTAGAGGATGGAAGCACCACAGGATTTCTCCAATATGCATATGACGGTCAGGATTTCATCATCTTCAATAAGGACACCCTCTCCTGGATTGCTGTGGATAATGTGGCCCACATCACCAAACGGGCATGGGAGGCCAATCAGCATGAGTTACAATATCAAAAGAACTGGCTGGAAAAAGAATGCATTGCCTGGCTAAAGAGATTCCTGGAGTATGGCAAAGATACCCTGCTGAGAACAGGTAAAAAGAGAGAGTTCCCTGCAAAATTGGTTTTATACCTAACTTCTTCCTATGTAGGTGATATTCACCCTGTGCTGAGATCCATCACTGTAGCTGTATTGAGATCTGTCATCTCCTCTGAGAACTTTCCCCAGTTATTTTTTTAGCAGCATCTTGACAAAATTTAGCAGTTACATTTGTCTTGACAGACTGGAGTATCTCCAAGGGCACCTTGTCTTGGGGGAATCCAGTGAGGTGAATCTTTCCATCTCCTGCCATTGAAAGGTCGGAAGATACTTTTGGAGCTGGGATGATTTTTACAGATTGTTCAAGAGCTAATGGCCCCACAATCCCATTTTGAGTAAAAGATCTGGGTTTATGAAGAAGGCAACCGAGGGTCTTTGCTTTGCTGGAGGAGTGATGCTGTCACTCCTTTCCCCAAAGGCTCCTCCTCTACCTTAGAGACATGATTCCATTGGTCAGCTTCTAGTTACTGCAGAACTTTTCGGTATGATCTTATTCAAGATAAATGACATCAGCACTGTGCTGCAGGAAACTCCTAGGCACCACGTGCTCATTCCCACAGGAGTACTCTGCAGTGGAGGGACTTTCCTGGAGTCCCATGGCGGAGGTGTCTGGGCCACAGTTAGGAACATGTGCCTCTCTCTAAAAGCACAGGTCTTGGAGGCAGATGAGAAGTTTGACTTCAACTCTCCTCCTCATTAGCTGAATGACAGACTTAAAGTGGCAGATGAGAAGTTTGACTTCAACTCTCCTCCTCATTAGCTGAATGACAGACTTCCCTCTTAAAGACAAAGAGGGAAGCTATCTGAAGGCAGGAATCAGGGCGGTGTGGGGTCCTGAGGAGTCAAAACCAAGATGCGAATGGTTTTTCCTGTGGGGGTGGGGAAAAACCACAGCTCATATCCCCTTGGCTTCACCATTCCAGAATGAGCGGCTCCGCATTAGCTACTTAAATAAACAAACAAACAAATCACAGGAGTTCTTCAAGGCCCTTGGCGCACTGGGCAGGGCCCAGCTCAGGGGCTAGATCTGGGGGCCAGAAAAGAGAAACTGACCAGTGCTAGCAATTCGGGCAATGGCTGGGGAGGGAATTTACTTTGGTATTTGCTGAAGTAGGGTGCAGTCGTCTTCCAGAATATGTTGCTGTTTGGCAGCAGGGGTTCCTGATGTCAGAAAAGGGGCGAGGCTGATCAATGCCAGACCAGCAAAGCAATAATCTTGAGTAAAAAGTGTGATAATGCCTCCCTCACAGAAATTGGTATGAAATAATGTACACGAAAACCTCTATAAGCCATGGGACTCTGTTCACATATTAAATGTTATGGTTGTTGCCTGCCTGAAGAATGTCTGACAGCTTAGGGTCCGGTTGAAATCTGTGGCCAACTTGGGGTTATTCAGGATGCTTCATCATTAAGACATTTTCTGAGGCTAGGCAGATGTGAAGAGGGGCAGTGTGGGACCCTTCCTGACCTTGATGTGTGACCTTCCTAGCCTTTGACTGCAAACACAGAGAACCTCCACTTGCCAGGCCTGCTTCACTGTGGAAAAAGTGAGTTCAGTTGCTATGGATTGGAACTGGATGGTTAATCCTAACCCTGTTGATTCCATCTGGCATGAGGAGTTCTTGGGAGAAACAAGGAGGACCTGGGTGGTGTGGGAAGAGTGTGGGAAATTCAACCTCAAGGAACTGCCCCCCACTCCAAGTCTCCTCTCTATCTACCATCTGTGTCCTAAGGGGGGTCCTCAACCCATTTGGTCAATGTCTAGAAAAGAATTTCAGATTAATATTTCTTACAGGCACTGTTGATAAGTAGTCCCTCCTGAAGGCATTATATTTTATATCTCCTGTTTGAAAGCCTTTTTCTACATCTAAAAGTCATGCCTCAGGAAAGAGAAGGAAGGTATTGTTGAGGTGGAGGCCCTTCCCTGTATCGGTAGTTGGCAGATGATAGGTTGTGAATGAGGAGGTGAATTTCGGAGTTGAGCAGAAAATAGGCCCTCCAGATAGTACAGGTGGTCTCAGTGTGGGTCTGGGACCTGGTTTCAGCCAGAAATGTTATGGGCAGCACCATCTGGAAAATTAAAAACAGTTATGAGGAAGTCAAGTCACAAAGGACAATTCCTTGTTGCCACTGCTGGAGTCCTTCTTTTTTTTTAAATTTTTTTTTTAGATGTCAATAGACCTTTAATTTATTCATTTATTTATATGTGGTGCTGAGAATGGAACCAATGCCTCACACATGCTAGGCAAGCACTCTACCACTGAGCCACAATCTCAGCCCCTGGAGTCCTTCTATGATATCAATTTCTGTAGCCCTTTTGTGGACACAACTATGACATAATCTAATATATGTTTGTATCTGATGACAGTCAGATAGTGTCAAAGTGTCAAGCCTGAGCACACAGGCAAATCAAAGTGTCAGCCTGAGCACACAGGCAAATTGAGGCCAATGTGAGCTGAGATGCTTGTTCCTTATTGCCACATATGCCAAATATGGAATTGAGATCCAGGAATGTCGAGTTCTAATCTCCAATCTCTTGCAGAATTATTTATCAGAAATAATCACTTACACATTTTATGGCTTGGTTTTCCTTGATACATAAAGGCACTTCAAAGGTTAGCAGTAAATAATCCTAACACATTTCCAAATACTCAAAGCCCTGTGGATAGTCTGTGGCTCAACTCTGCCTTCTTCCTTTCCTAGCCCACTGCCCTAATAGAAGTATACAATAAATAAGTTTGTTCTTGATGAACCTGGGTTCCACGTTATTCTTGATTTTAGATGTTTCCTGCAATGAAGAAATTATTTGGAAAACCCAGTTGCCCAGTTTTAATGTTGTTTGCTCAGTATCCAAGACATTTCTATTTAACTGTAGTTCTTTCTCCCCTAGAGCCCCCACTGGTCACAACAAGTCGCAAAGAAATTTTTCCAGGCATTACAACTCTCTTCTGCAAAGCTTATGGATTTTACCCTCCAGAAATTTCCATGATATGGATGAAAAATGGGGAAGAACTTGTCCAAGAAGTGGATTATGGAGACATTCTTCCCAGTGGGGATGGAACCTATCAGACATGGGTGTCGGTTGAACTGGATATTCAGAGCAGGGACATTTACTCCTGCCATGTGGAGCACTGTGGCCTCCATGTGGTTCTTCAGGGCCCTCAGGGTAAGGACTAGGTGGTGGCTACCTGGAGAGTGAGAATAAGGAAAGAAGATGAGTGGGAAGCCATGCTGGTTTTCAGGGACAGAGGTTGGATCACTGCCCAACCCAGTGTGCTTTAGAATGGGTCTTTGAAGTCAGTGGTTCTCACACTGTGTGGTCCCAACGCTCTTTTTTACCCTCACAAATCATTGCAGACCCCAGAGTTTTATTTATGTGGATTGTACCTATCACTATTTACTATATTACAAACAAAAAATTTTAAAAATTAAACACCAATAAACACAAGCACATAGTCCATTAGCCATCAGATTGATGAGAAGTGACAGTAAAAATAGTAGGGTTGGGCTGGGCACAGTGGTACATACCTGTAGTCCCAGCAAATTAGGAGGCTGAGGCAGGAGGATCACAAGTTCAAAGCCAGCCTCAGCAACTTAGCAGGACCCAGTCTCAAAATGAAAAAAAAGAACGGGCTGGGGATATAGCTCAGTGGTAGAGTGCTCCTGTACTGTACAATCCCCAGTACCATTCCAAAAAAAAAAAAGAAGAAGAAGAAGAAAAATAGTGTTGGGTTTCCTGATCATCACAGGGACAAAAGTCCCTGAACAGGAGGGAAAGGACACTTGCGAATTTTCCTCATCTGCTTGCTTGCAGAATCAGAATCCATCCTTCTGGTGATGAAAGCTATCTTTGGGGCCATTGTCCTCACCACTGTTCTGGCTGGAGTTGGCTTTCTGGTCTGGAGAAGAAGGCACCAAGGTGAGAGACTTGGGGAAGAATTCTAGGGAGCTGGGGACAGTCTCTCGCCTACAGCTCCAGAAGGTTTTGTTTTCTGTATCTGCCACTCTGAACTCCATTCAGAAATGGGTCCACCCTAATTTTTGGATTGTAGAGGACCTGGGACAATTCCCACCACAAAGGGAATGCACACTATGAATAATGCTTGCAAGGGGAGTGGTCTGTTTTTCTAGGTGGATGATCCGATGATCTTGATTTGTCTTTTGCCAGGCCATATTCTTATTATGAATTACTATTGACTTCTGTGGGAATGCTGCCCTTTGTTTCAAAATTACAGGCATTTGTGGTTTTGACTTTGACAGTGATTTTTCTTTCATAATCATATGAAAACCCTTTTCCTTCTAAATTCATTTTTCAAAACATGAACTGTGTAAGAGTAGATACCTTTGAAAAATGGGACTTGGAATAAGGAAAAGGGGAAGGAAGAAAAAGAGATATATATATGTTCTTGACATTGTGGAAAGAATAAACTTTGAGTTTATTATTCATTGGGTATGCATGAAATTCCCGCTGTGTTCAAGGAACTGTACTGGCAGCTGGAAGAGAGCAATGAAAAAGACAAGATTCCTGCTGTCATCCAGCCTCCACTGAACCTCACATGAAGAGCACCTCAATACATCACAAAATGGCCTTTCTTGTTCATCTTCTTTCATGAGAATAATTATCATGTCTTGTAAGGTCATTTCCTACCTTTAGTTATACTAGTTGCTCAAGTTGATCACAGCAAATCTTGATCAGACTGTGATCATGGCTTAGAACCCAGGTGGGCCAGGAGCTTGGCTTTGCTTCACAGAAACAAATGTGAACCCAATTTAGGTGATGCTGTACCAAAGTATGTTATTAAATCCTAGTAAAACCAACCCCTTTACTAGAAAATCAACTTAGAGAATTAGTGGGTCATTACTATTTCCTTAATAGTAAATAAAATACAGCACTAATGTAAATAAAATACAGCACTAATGCCAATAAATGATAGTTGCTAAAGAAAAAAAAACTTTCTTTTTTACAATTACATACCTCTATCAAGAATGATGCAGACTGAGTTCCTGCTTTTTATCTTGTGGAATTTATGAATTTGAGTTAAAATTTGCCAAGTACTAAGAGAATCTTAACTAAGCAGACTATATAAACTGTCAATGCCTGCTTCTCAGGTTTTGCTGAACATTGTATACTTTATTTTTGAGTGTGAGGAAATGTACATGTATCTGATCAAAAACTTCTTTTCCTTTCAGAGAAAAATGGAGTCATTTACATTTCTGCACAGATCCATGATTGCAGTCCTCCGTCCTAGGAACCACAGTCTCCTCTGTTTCTCCTGCTCTCAAGTCCAGTGATTGAGGCTCATTACCACACCCACAACATGCCTGGGCATTATAGGATTGTGTAATTATGGCAGAAAGATGGGAACCACTAAATTTTCTTTGTCTTCACAAGGACTGTCAGCATTGTCTCTCTTTTCTTTTCTTTCTTTCTTTTTTTTTCCTCGGGTGCTAGGGATTGAACCCAGGGTTCTGTGCATGCAAGGCAAGCACTCTATTGATTGAGCTATATCTCCAGTCCAGCATTCATCCCTTTTGATGTACTCCTTTACCACACGTGGCTTCAAGCACAGCTTCTCTCCTGACATCACACTTTCCTACATCCCATTTCTCAGTGATGATTCTCTGGAATTGGAGAATCAGAGCTGGAAGGAACCTCTTCATCCAGGACAGAAAATGTCTTTTACAATGCCTTAGACTCCAGCATCTACTCTCTGCTTAAACACCATGTGAAGGGCACCTCAATATATCACAAAATGCCCTTTCTCATCCATCTTCCTTCATGAGAGTATTCATTTTGCAAGAACTTTGAATATCACCTTGACTGTGACCTTTCCCGAATGTCAAGACAACCTCATGAGTGGCCAGAAGTTTTAATAATAGCTTGATCATTTTACACATATCCTGGCCTGAGAGAAAGCAAAAGTGCCCTGCTCTTCATGGCCTCTCTGCCTTGTAGTTTGGAATCTTGGAAATATGTCTGGTAGGATCTGTGGCAGTGGCTTCACTCTTTCTGCATTTTGGAAATTAAAACCAATACTCATCAGACATATTGTCACCTCCAGTGGAACTACAGAGACTTAAACCTAACTGCAATATTGGAATGCAAAATGACAGTACGCATGTCTCAGAAAAAGGTTCAATTCTTTTCTTTGTTTGCATGTTGGGGATCAGACTTGGGACCTTGCACATGCTAGGCAAACACTCTACTACTGAGCTATACCTTTAGCCCCAGAAAGTCCAATTTTTATTTCTGTCTCTCCTATACTGGTTTATTATAGCTGGGCTTGACTTACCTTCATACATATGCTTATTCTTCATACATATGTGCTGGGAATGAAGAGAAGTCCCTTTATGAGAATTAACATCTCATTGATTCTCCCTACTCTCCCCAATCCCCAAAGTCCTCACCTGTCCTGCTGTATGTAGCCACTTGTCCTGGAGTTACCAGTCACATACTTGTCTATTTCTCCTCTCTGACCCTGTTTGACTGCATGAGTCAGATCTGATACTCACTTTCATGGACCCAGCTTTGACAAGAGCCTTTGAACATGCACCTTAGCCTTCATCTCTGCTTTCCATTGGCCCTAACTGTACCTTTAATCATCAGAGCCAGATATAAAAACACTCTCAGTGTGCCAGCCTCTCAGAACCCACCTTCAGGCCTACTCCGTGCTCCACCATCACCACCTAATTCCATGGATTAAGCTCCCACTGTACTTTACTTTTTTCCAGTGCTTGTTGAGTTGAACAGGAGGACAGTTGTGTTTGTTTGGTTTTTAGTGTTGCCATGGGCAATTTCCACACCATCTTTTAAGCAGCCTTACACTTGCATCGAGAAGAGAATATGTATGAGTTTATTTCTGGAAGAATGATTTCTTACAATCAGATTAGTTAGAAAGTAATATATTTTTGGATGGGCACTTAAAGTGATACAGGTGACAGATCTGTGTAGCTGCCTGACTCTCCAACTTCATGGTGCATTCAACAAAGAGCACCACAGCCCAAAGCCTCTTTGTTCATACAAGTCTTGCCCTATGTCTAATGCGTGACAGACCCAAATGGATGAAGTAGGGGGAGGGTGTGTGCACAAACGAGGATGTATGCAGTTGCAGCATTTCTGTTTCTCCCCAGGAATTTTGATTTTTTTTTTTTTTTTTTGAACCAGGGATTGAACTCAGAGACACTTGGTCACTGAGCCACATCCCCAGCCCTATTTTGTATTTTATTTAGAGACAGGGTCTCACTGAGTTGCTTAGGGCCTTGCTAAGTTGCTGAGGCTGGCTTTGAACTCGCAATCCTCCTGACTCAGCCTCCCAAGTCGCTTGGATTACAGGCGTGCGCCACCACGCCCGGCTTCTCCCCAGGAATTTTGTAATACAAAAAGTTATAAAGAGGTGATTTGGGGGCTGAGGATGTAGCTCAGTTGGTAGAGGGCTTGCCTCACAAGCACAAAGCCCTAGGTTCAATCCCCAGTACTGCAAAAAAAAAAAAAAAGGTGATTTTTTTTTTTTTTCAGTACTAGACAGCCAGCCCAGGGTCTCACACATGCCAGGTAAATGACCTACCACTGAGCACATCCCCAGCCCCATAAAGAGGTGATTTTGCTTAAATGCCTAAAATTTAGGGCTGGGATGTAGCTGAGCAGTAGAGTGCTTGCCTACCTAGTCTATGTGAGGCCCTAGATTTGATCCTTGACACTGTACAAAACAAAAACAAACACAAAACACTAAAATTTTAAACTACATCTTACCACAAGTGTTTCAAATTATATCACTTCTTAATAATTTTAGACTTGCCACTTCATTAGTTCATATTTGGTGATTACAGATGCTCAGTTATCAGAACGTATAAAATATTTGATATCATAATCTAAGTATTAAAAAATGAAGAACCATGTTGTCATCACGCTCTGTTTTGTCTTGAAATTATCTTTACTGAATATTTTGGATCAAGAACATTAAATGAAGAACCTGTTCAAGTCTGTTCTTTCTTTTCCTTTATAAATTACAATATATTTACCGTTTTCTTTTTAAGCACACAAGACCACAAGACCAAAACACTGTGTATTAAATGGCAGATGTAAACAGGCAGAGAGGGGAAGCAGTTTGAAGGGCAGCTTGGAAGTCAGGCCAGGTTCTGCTTCTCTCTTCTGTTCCCACAATTTCCATGATCTGACTCTCCCCTCACTCTCTGAGGAACTTCTTGGTTTTTCATCTTCTATTTTTGGCCAGGTGAGAGTGTTTTGCACTTGTGGTCATGAGAAACTGTCATCCGCTGGGGAGGCCAGTTGGTCATTTTCTGGCAGAGTCTCACAGAGTAGTCACACCTTCCTTATTTTGATCTCCACTGTCTGGGATCTTTGTCCTCATGTGTTCAGATCAAGTGTCCCCTCAGGTGATCGCATGGGTGCAGAAAATGGAGTGCCAATGTATGAATGTGCTGTCAGAAGAAGAACTGCCAAGTGGACCAGGGATTCGTGTCAGTGGGGCAGCGACCTTCCAGCAGGACAGTCTACCTGAAAACAACTGAACCATAGCTGGAAGAGTGCTTGGTGACCCCAGAATTGGACCATGGGGACACATTCTTGTTTTTTAGTTCCTCTTTTCTGGGGCTTGCTATTTTTTCACACACAGTTTATTAGTTCACAGAATGTTCTCCAGGGAGGAGAAGGGATTTTCCCACAGTCACATGCAGTGGGCCGCAAAGCGGGAAGGGGACAGAGGTCGCCCATCTCTAGCCAGGTATTTTCCACTTGACCGCATTGCCATTCTTAGAGGATGATTCTCCACCACCCTTTCTGAAATGCCTTCACCACCTCTTTCTTTGGACATTTCAATCACTTAGCCTTTATCTCTCTGCATCTCCCTTTCACTCTGGGTTCCCCTTTTTTTCTAACATCCTTCTAGCCTCTGGTTGTCCCAAGGCCTACCAATTGTGTAACAAATCCCAAAACTGAGTGATTTTAAAAAATAATAATTTATTATCTTTCACAGTTTCTGCAGGTCAGGAATTTGAGTAGGGCTTGGGTAGACAATGCTGGCATTGGCCTGTCGTGGATTTGCAGGCAAGAGGTGGCTGGAAGGAAAGCAGTGCAGGACTGGAGCAGCTGGGGTCCTGGCCAGGTGTCTCTCTCCATATTCAGTCTCTCTCTGTAGATTCCTTTGGGCTTCCTTACATCATGGTGGCCTCAGGACAGTCAGACTGCTTAGTTGGCATCCAGCTTCCTCAGAGCAAGTTTCCCAAGACAGCAAAGCAGAAATGCATAATAGTCACATGGTATCACTTTTGCCATCTCTGATTGGTTGAGGAAGTCACAGAATTCTGCTCAGCTTCAAGAGGAGTGTCAAGGTCTCAATGGTGAAGTGTCGAGGTCTCGATGGGGAAGGCTGCCAAAGTTACACTGTAAGAACTTGTAGATGGGAGACCCGCTTTGCCCGATAACTCCTCCTCTAGAGCCCAGAGCTTCTGATGCCATCTTTGATTCTCAATGAGAAGGTCAAGTTCCACCAGAGGGCAGATGCTGACGTCTTTCAGCTTAGACCCTGGGACCTTGGGACGCCCCAGACATATGATTGGTGGAAAGACTGAGGGAGAAGCCTAAATTGTGGCTCTGGGGGAATCACTGAGGCTTTCACTGTGGCCTCCTTCTTCATTGAGGTCCCTCTTGATTCCCCACAGCTGGTGTGGCTTAATAAAAAGAATACTACACATAGCCACTTGCATGAGTGGTGTATCGTCTAGAAAGATAAAAGCCACAGGTGCCATTAAATGTATCTTCTTTGTGAATCTTGTTTGATTACAATATTAAATTCTGCCCATTTATTCTGTTTCTAGCTTGTGAACCAACTGAGGATATGAGCAGTGCCACAGCTAACACATACGGGTATCCGTGGGTGAGTGCAGGCCCAGGCTAGGTCACTGAGCTCAGCCAGCAGCACACAGAGTGAATATGGGCCATGTTTGCCCTCTCAGTCGGGGATCCATGTGGAGAGCACAATCCAACATGGCAGCTCTAATTAAACCATTAGAAAATAGATAGGAATTGGCTGTACACTAAAATGAATGAATTATTTTGGAAGAGAGGGGAAATAGAGGAAAAACAAACAGTTCAATTCATCCAAAATGGTAGAATTAGAGCCCTGTGTAGTCTATACAAAGAGTTAAAATTATCTAAAAGGTCTTATATAACCCTCTCATGGTGTTTATTTATGGCAATCTATTTTTGAAATGTTTATGTAATATTTCACAGTCTGCATGATGCCTTGTATGTCGTAGAAACTCAGTAAATACTTCTTGAATGAACCAGTACAGTATTTTAATTAGTAAGTCTTCGTGTACCAGTGCAGAAGAACAGTGTCATCTTACAGGTGAAGTCATGGAGGGGAAATATCCCACCCAGGATCATGTGTCATTCCGGGTGCCCAGGATGAACTGTCCATTGACTCATCTGAATTCTTCAAAGTTTTCAGCAGCATTAACATGTTTCTGTTTAATGAACTTTATCTGTCATTGTGGTGTCTGTGTGCAATTAAGGGCCCCAAACATTCTAGAGACCTCCCACCCACCGCCCCACACACTTATTAAGGATAAGCACATAATTCCCAGGTTCTTGTATGAGGCACCATTATTCTTGAGAGCTGCAGGAAGAGGTGCTGATATGAATCCTCAGCCTCTTGGGGGTCCAAACATCTGGCACTTTACTGACATTTGTTATTCCCAAGGCCAACAGAGCTATAGTACAGCATGGATTTTCCTTTCTGTCATCATTTGGGTCTTTGGTTAATGAGAGTTCTTTGAATACAAATGTCACTAACTCTTATCAATGTGCTTAAGCTAGGAGGTCTCTGAAGTGGCTTCTTCCAGGGAGAATTGATCCTGGAAGCTTTTTCCTTTCTTTCACCCAGTTACCTGGGGCTTCTGCCTTTGTCTCCTGTCTGGGGTTGGGTGTGAATGTTTGGAGGCAGAAGGCTGAGTCTGTTGGCATTGGCACTGAGCTGCTGAGTGGCAGCTGGAAGGCCGAGTTGGCCTGGAGTCCCTGGCAAGGTGAGGCCAACCTGGGCCTAAGAAGCAGAGCAGAGCCAGAGAGGGGTACAACTGAGGAGAAGGAGCTCCTGAGGGAACGGCCTCACCTCAGACAGTCAAGGGGAGGGAGCTACAAGGACATCCTGGGCCACCACAAGGGAGAAGGAAGGGAGAAACAAGACAGGCACCCAAAGCTGAAGCTGTCTCTGCCTTTTTTCTTTTTCCCCCTTCCTCAGGTGCCAGAGCAGATCCTAAGGACACCTGAGCTGACTGAAAGCTCTATATTTTTCCCTGAGGAAAGGACAGTGGTGTAAATAGAGAATTACGGGAACACTGTGAGAAGACTCATGCTCTAAAAGGTGACAATCCCAGGGACGTGTGAAAGGCTGGAATAATAAAAAGGGAAACATTCAGAGTCCCATGAGCTGCTGAACTATAAACCACTCATGGACTAAAGTAAAAAATACCTAGAAGCATGTACTCCGCATGTTACGCACAGAACAGTTACAAGTACGTAATCTGCGCATGACACACAGCAGGAAGTTTCCAAAGCAGATGTAACCCCTACAGGCTGCATACAGGGCTGCCTTCCATCCTATTTTCAAAAAATGGGATCAGTCATTGGTCCCTGAGCATCCGTGGAGAGCAAAGGCAAGCTGCTCTAATTCACCTCTGGCCTTTGCCACTGAAGTTGAGATCACATTTCAAAGACTTGGGAAGCAGCCCTGCTTCATAGACTTGGAATCAGTCTCCAAGATGACCCGTTCACAGGCCCCGTGATGCCGTTTTCAGACTGCCTCCCGCCACAAGGAATCATCAGTTCCTCTGTGCGGCTTCACATAGGCCTTATTTTCATTTAAGCTGCAAAGTTTGTTTACTCTGATTTCTCATTGATAATAGGCCACAGTTACTGATATTCAAATGAAGTTCTTAAGGCCTTCATGAGTTAATCAGCCATTTGTCAAATGCATCTTCCACGAGGTCTGAGCCTGCAGTGTCTCGTGCATGGGGGACACTCACCACGTGCACATCAACTAAATGATCTGTGTGACACCTGCCTGGAGCAGGAGGCACAGAGCCCAGAGGTATTTTGAAAGTGAACAAGTGCAGAAATGGCCCAGACAGAGGCTTCTAAGCAAAGGAAGCTCACATCCGGGAAAATCATGCCAGAGAAGGCAATCTAGAATATGTTTCTATAAAATAGTCCCTGGGTTTTGTGTCGACAGAAGAAATACAGTTCTGGCAAGGAGCTTTTGTGGTAATGCTGAAAAACACAGATTGACAGAACTTCAGAGTGAAATGAGGGCCTGCAGCAAGTATGCCACCAGTCCAAGGGGGGGTGTGAAGCGCCGAGCGCCGTACCCCTCCCTGCAGCAGCTGGGCTGGGCTTCCAGGACCAACAGGCAGCCGTGGTGGTGACAGCCAGGAACTCAGAGCTGTTCTGCAAGATCGTGAGCTCTAATCCTCCTGTTTCCTTTTGCACCCTCCCCACCCCCCAACCGCCTGATTTTCAAGAATAACTCCCTCACTAAACCCCTAAATGCTTTTTGGCTCTGCGCCTAACTGACTTGGGCTGCTCTGTGTTGGTATTCCTCTGTTTCTGCACAGCTGATCTCTGGCTAGGCTGGGAACCTCTTAAGGGTGCAGCTTGAACCCACCTCTTTCACTTAGTTAGCAGGGTGACCTTAAGTTTTTTAACTTCTCCGAATCTCAGTTTTATCAAAACAGGACTAGTAGATGCCTGTCTCCAGCACTCAAGGGGGAATTCAGAGTGCGTGTGTGAAAGCACACTGCCCGGGGCAGGCACCTGGGGCATGGAGATGCGTGCTCTCCAGTGAGCTCGGTGTTTGACATAATTACAGCTGCCAGTTATCGAGTGCTTGCTATGAACTAGGCACTTCACATACATTATCGCTATTGCTTATGACAACTTCTACAACAGATATTACTGTCCCCATATTGCAGAAGTTCGGTTACTTTGGGTTTCTTGACAAGATCACACAGCATCATGGTTTGGATGCTATTTGTTCCCTAAAAGGCTGATGGGTTGGGAGCTTTTTCCAACAAACTAGGAGGTGGTGTGGCCCAGCAGGAGGTTCTTAGGTCTCAGAAGGATTAAGGCATTTCTGGTAGGCTCCTTGCTAGTTCTGGGAAGAGGGTTGTTATAGAAATTTGAGCCTGTCCCCACCCAGCCTCTCTGCCTCCCTGTTTGGCAATATGATTTCTTGCTTCTGTATACATGATCTCACCATGACACTGTGAGGTTTCCCCAGAGCCAAGCTAGGGGCATCAGCACCATGCCCTTGAACCTCCAGAACTAAATAACCTCTTTTCTTCAACAGTAGCTTGCCTCAACTATTTCATTATAGTAATGACAAATGAGCTCATACACACAGTGAATAAGTGGCATAGGCATGAATCAAATCCAACTTTCTCCCTGCATACAACTATGCTCTTTACAGAACACCATCCCATCTGTGCACAGTAGGCATTCAATTGATGTTCAACCACAATTTTGAGATACCATCCATTCAAAACTATGCTCTACAGTGAAGCTTGGTAACAAAGGAATTCAAATATCTTTGCAATGAATGAGAAAATTAATAAAGTCCCTTGTAATCAGTGAAAGTCTCCACCTTTTGCTCAGGCTTTTGTGACTTGAATGCTAAATACAGCCTGGAGGGCCAAATGAAGTTACCACACATTTCATGAAAATGTCAGTGAAGCTCCTGGGTAAGATTCATTGCTTGTCAATTCTCAGCAGATGAGGATAACTAATGTATGAAGGGAAAATGGAAAACTTCTCACCTTGCAAACAAACTCTCTCAGGGTAGGTCCACAGGTTCATAGAACTGCAGAGCCCGTGATACATCCCATATAGTTCAGTTTCTTATTTAACACATGAGAAAATTGAGGCTAGAAGAAAGTAGAATGACTTGCCAAAAGGAGCCCTGAAACCAACTGTTATGGTTTAGATATGAGGTGTCCCCCAAAAGCTCATGAGTGAGATAATGCAAGAACTTTCAGAGGTGAAATGATGAGATTCTGAAATCTGAAACCTAAGTAGTGGATTAATCAACTAATAGGAATTAACTGGGTGGTAACTGAAGGCAAGTAGGGTGTGGCTGGAAGAGGGAGGTCACTGGGGGTCTGCCTCTGGGGGTCTAGATTTTGTCCCTGGTGAGTGGAGCTGTCTCTGCTTCCTGTTGCCCTATCCTGAGCTGCTTTCCTCCACCACACCTTTCTGCCATGATGTTCTGCCTCCCCTGGAGCCCAGAGCAATGGACTCGGCTGTCTATGGACTGAGACCTCTGAAACTATGAGTGCCAAATAAACTTTCCCTCCTCTACGTGGTTCCTGTCAGCGAAAAAGCTGACTAAAATACCAACTTCATAACTTGACATAAGTATTTGCAACATCACTAGTCATTAGGGAAATGAAAACTCAGGCCCCAAGGAGTGAACATTACATATCTATAAAAATAGCTGAAAGTAAAAAAAAAAAGAAAGAAAGAAAGAAAAAATATATATATAATAAAAATGATCATACCAAGTATCAGCAAGGATGTAGAGAAATTCAATCTTTCATACATTGTTTTGTTTTGCTTTTCTTGGCTGGGGCAGGGGTGGGGTACCAGGGATCCAACCCTGGGGCACTTAACCACTGAGTCTTTTACTTTTTATTTTTATTATTATTTTTTTATTTTGAGACAGGATCTTGCTAAGTTTCTTGGGGCCTCACTAAATTGCTGAGACTGGCCTTGTGATCCTCCTGCCTCAGCCTCCCAAGTCCCTGGGATTACAGATGTGTGTCACCATTGCCTGGCCATACATTGTTGATGGGAATATAAGATGGTGCAGCCACTCCACAGTTTGGTCATTAAAAAACCTTTAAAAACAGAAACCTCAATATACACTTAACCAGCAATTTCACACCTGGGCATTTATTCTAAAGAAATGAAAACTTATGTCCATATAAGAACCTGGGTGCTGGGATTGTGGCCCAGTGGTAGAGAACTTGCCTAGCATGTGTAAGGCACTGGGTTTGATTCTCAGCACTGCAAGTAAATAAATGAACAAAATAAAGGTCTATCAACATCTAAAAATTATTTAAAAAAAATTTTTTTAGTTGTAAATGGACACGATACCTTTATTTTATTTACTTACTTTTATGTGGCGCTGAGGATTGAACCCAGTGCCTCACAGGTGCTAGGCAAGCAGGCTACCACTAAGCCACAATCCCAGCCCCCTAAAAAATATTTTTTAAAAAAGAACTGTACATGAATGGTCATAGTAGCTTTATTTATAAAAGCCCCAAACTGGAAACTCCACGCTGACAGGTGGTGAATGCTTAAACAACCAACAGCACACCATTCGACCTTCTATCTTTATGGGCTTGGCTCTTCTAGGCAGCCCCTGAGGAAGCAGTGGCTCTATCGTTTTACGACTGGCTTATTTCACTGTGGCCTTCTGTGCACGAAGACTCCTTGGGCTCCTTGTCCTTGAACAAATTCTCTCAACTTTCAGGAGCCTCCCAAGTTCATGGATTTCTCTCTCTACTAGAGAACTTTCCCCATCTCCACAGTCACAGTTCTTAAGAGCAAGTTGTTGGATATCTGTCTGTCTCTCCTTACTCCCTGTCACTCTTCAATGCTCTGCAGAGATCATGGGAAACTCCCAAGGGCCCAATCTATTTCTCAGTCTGACTTCACTTGCTCCTCCTGCAAGAGGTGCCATGAATGCACATCACTGAATAGCCCTCTGTCAAAATGTCCTTCCTTGGCTCCTGATGCTACTGCAGCATTTGAAACTGGTCACAAAGGCAGTTTAAAGATGAGCCATGGTGGTGCACATTTGTAACCCCAGCAGCTCCGGAGGCTGAGGCAGGAGGATAGCAAGTTTAAGGCCAGCCTCATCAGCTAAGTGAGGACCTAAGCAATGCAGTGAGACCCTGTCTCAAAATAAAAAATAGAAAGGGCTAGGGGTGTGGTTCAGTAGTTAAGCACCCCTGGGTTCAATCCCTAGAACCAAAAAAGAAAAAAAGAAAAAAGGAAAAAAGCCAGTTTAAGGATAGGAAGAGGCTGTATGCTAATGCAGCATTTTTATTAATTCATTCAACAAATATTTTGGATTTTTTTTTTTTTTTTGGTACTGGAGATTGAACCCAGGCGCACTTTACCAGTGAGTCACATCCCACATACCAAGTCCTTTTTATTTTGAGATAGGGTCTCTTTAAGTTGCCCAGGCTGGCCTCGAACTTGGGATCCTCGTGCCTCAGCCTCCTATATCACTAGGATCACAGGCATGTGCCACTGCTCCTGGTTTGGAGCACTATTATGTCAGTTGCTGTCCTCGGTGCCAGAGAAACTTCAGTAAACAACAGAGCAAATGTGGTGCCCTAAGCACATTTGGGGGAGACACAGGAGATTTCACCAAGATTTGGAGGTGATGGGACCTCTCCCTACCGCTCCCATCTTTCTGCACAGTATTCTCTTCTACAACTAGAAGAAAAATAACTCAAGCCTCCTTCTTTAACACTGTGTGTGGTGGCCCCAGTTCCCCTGGCCCCATGGTCTGTACCACCAGAGTTCCCTGCCTGTCTGTGTGTGTGTGTGTGTGTGTGTGTGTGTGTGTTGCTGGGGGTCAAACCCAGGGCCTCTCACATGCAAGGCAAGCACTCCATTGCTTAGCAACACCCCCAGCCCTTCCTATTTTGAGGCAGGGTCTCACTAAGTTGCCGGGCTGGCCTCAAACTTGCCATCCTCCTGCCTCAGTCTCCCAAGGAGCTGGGATTGTGTTTGCCATGGTGCCTAACTTCCTTTTCCCTTTTCATCTCACCCTGGTCCTGCACATAGTGCCACTGAAGAACTGGTCCCAGTGCTTTTGTGTGGTATTCTTACCTTTCTGTCTCCTTTACAAGGTGAGCTTCCTGTAGGCGCCAGTGGGTGGGGCCATACTCCTCTTGGTATTTCTAGGGACAGGTATAGGGCCAGCACATGAAAGGCCCTGAACTACAGAGATTATAATAAGCACCAGACACACTTAGGAAACAGCTCCTTTTTCCTTTAAATATCCCTCTGCTGCTTACAGGAGAGGCAAGGAACCATGATGAAGACCAGACCAAACCACAGATTTTCTGAGCAGGTTAGAAAGAACCAATTAAAATGGTTCAGATGCATATTTACAACCTAATTTGGCAAATAAAGTTGGTCTTCATTGCCTTTTTTCTAGTACATTGAACTAGAAGGAACCTGATGAACATCCTCATTTCACAGATGAAGACCCTGAGGACGCTGCAGTGCCATGGCTTGCATAGGGTCATGCCTGGCTAGCAGCAGAACCCCTGCTAGAATCTTCTTTCTACCCTCCACTACTATCTCTCAAATTTTCAAAGCAACAAACTTTATATGGTAGCCTGGATTCCACTGGAGAGACAGAGGTTGAAAAAGAGGTTCCTACCCTGAATTGTTTTATAATCTAGAGAGGAAGAAAGGCAGGCATGTGGAACGTTATAGAAATACGTGCAAAAAATAAGGTGCATGGAAAATCCTCGAGGCGATGAGCTTCCACTCCAAGGACTGGCAGATGGCTTCAGAGCGTGAAGGTGGTGTCTTAGCTTCAGGCCTTCCCCTTGTCCTTTGGGAGAGTGGTGATAGGTGTGTGGAGATGGGAGCTCACATCCCCCACTGGTCCCGGGGGCCTTTTCCAGCACAGCTGGCGGGGAGGGTTGTTGGCTGCTCACCTCTCCTCCTCTGCTCACGGGAGAGGCGAGGAACCAAGATAATGCCCAGACCAACCACAGGTTTTCTGAGCAGAGAAGAAAGAACCAACCTAAATAGTTCAGACACATATTTACAACCTGTCTTTTCTTAACCTACAACGTTCCTGAGTAAGGACTTCTGAGCTGGGAGTGTGAGTTTGCAATTCTAGTCAATGCAACTTGATTTTGTAAAACCACTTCCAGGATATTAAGTGATCCAGGACTGCAGAGAACAGTCAGTGGAATCGATGTGTTAATGAGGCACTAACACAGCTTTGCTCAGGATTAACACATTCAGGAGTCAACCAATTAACCGCCCCTTCTGATACCTCCCAGGCATTTTCTGCGTTCAGAACCTGGTCAGGCTACAGGCTTCGGTAAACCTCAGCTCTCCTATACTTCCTGTTGGAGGAGAGTTGAGGGTTGTAGCTCTTGTGACCACTGGCCTAACATGCATGAGGCCCTGGGTGTGATTCCAGGGTGGGGTGGGGGTGGGGATGCCAGTTGAATGACAAAGCCCAGACTGGGCTACCTTGTCTTAGACTAAATGTTGGTCATACACATGCACAAGCATGTACTTGCTTAGTGTCACCCAAGTCCTCCACAGGGCGCCCCCCAACCCCTTCCCCGCCACTGGGTCAGAACAGAGGCAGTGCTGTCCAGGCTATTTCTATTTTGCCTTCTGTTCTTCCTCCGTAATGAACATCCTCGATCCTGCAGAATCTTTGCCAAATAAAAAGAATATAAGCCTCTCTGGATCTGAACACCAACAGCTGAGTGGGCACAGACTTCTGTATAGGAAGGGACTTTGGAAATGCCACACCACACTCACCTTGCAATAAGAGTCCTTCCAAGTCCTCCAAAATATCCCTTCTCCTGAGGTTCTCTCTTCTATTAGATGTTCCACAGAACGAGGCTGGGAGAGACACTGTCAAAAATGCTACATATTGGCATCACTGCCTACTGCTCCTCCTCTCTCCTTCCAGGAAAGCTTTTCCTCAAAGGAGAATTACTGTTTTTTTTTCCTCCTGTAACTCTGAGTATATTATCTATAGCACTAGGTGCTGAAGAGGATATATGAGGAGCAAGTCTTGCTGGAATGCCAAAGTTAATCATATCATGTCTCTATTACTCTTTCTACCTGTCAGAAGAAAGTCTGCCAATTATATATTCCCTTTTCTAGACTGTTGAGAAAAAAAGAGATTATTTAGAATATTCCAAATGCCTTCCTCAGCCATCTATTCATCCACCCATCCACCCACCCATCCATCTATCCATCCATCCACCAATCCACCTACCCATCCATCATCTATCCATCCATCCATCCATCCATCCATCCATCCATCCATCTACCAATCCACCTATTCATTCATCCATCCATCCATCCATTCACCAATCCACCTATCCATCCATCCAT